>CM076583.1:252831785-253156453 GCA_034641835.2 Pinus albicaulis | reverse complement strand
ATTCAAAACGGAGGTTTATGGTTTTCTTCACAGGTCGGGCGTGATTTCTAAAATGAAGGGAATTGACCCAAATGCAGTTTCAGGGAGAAATTGTACAGCTTTTAAAACCTCTGGGGGAAATCTCAGTGATGAGTTTTAGTTACCAATTCAGTAGAAAACAGGGAAAACAGATTTTATATTGAAGTTCAGGGCGCTGTGAGATAAATACTTGTTTCTGGACGAAAATTGGCTTTTAACAGGTATCAGGCGATGGCGGGAGTGTACTCGAACACAAGTGCAGTGGAATCTTGGAGCGAAATCAGGTAGCACAGTCAATTTCAGTGGAAATTCGAAAACCGTAGCAAGGAGTGCTGTCGTTTTCAAATAACGAAAATAACAGAAAAACACGAAGAAATGACTTTATTTACAAGTTAAAAGGGTTTTTTAGTTTTCCGAGGTGTGACGTCATGGTAGTACGGGATGACGTGTGCAGGGTCGGGTGGTAAGTGGAAAGCGGTAAGCGGTGATCCCGCACCGCTTATGAGCAAAGGATGTTTTAGTCGGGAGGGTAGCGATTCCACAAAGCTATTGACGCGTGGACGGGTGACTAGTCAAATACCACCCGTCCCCTGCTCGTTAAAATGCTGACAAGGGATGGGTAGCGGGATGAACGTGGAGCGTTGATCTGCGGAGGGACGATCGGACGGTGGAAGGTACAGGGAGCTAGCGGGGTATTATCGTGCGGGCCCGGCGGGGTTTTAAACACGTTTTAACGTTATTTAATCATTCCGAGGGGTATATAATCGGCGGAAAGGTATGATTATTAGTTAATTCAGATAATTAACTAATTTCATAGTTATGAAGGAAAGAGGGGTCGTGATGGGTTTAAAAGGTTGGGTGAAAAGCCAGGTGGATGAGCCACGTTGGCGCGGGTTTTTCCAAAGTTTGGTTTCGGAAAACTTCAGGTTTTATTTATATTTTTGATTTAAACACATATATCATATGTTTAACGTTTTATTTTTCATATACATGTTTTTATTTTATTATATGGTAAATTAACAAATGTATTTAACTTACCATAGGGGCGGGCTTACAGTATAATGATAAATTTAACCAAAGGGCGTATCGTGGGTTTTTATTTAAATGTGCGGGGATATAAATACTTTGGTTAAACTTTATAATAGAGGGGTTTTTTGGGTTATTTATAAAAAAGGGAGTTATATACTTAGGATAGGGTATTTTACTAGGGATTTAGTAAAAATAGAGTTAAATGTAAATATGGCAAAGGACAAGGAAACTCAAAATATTTTTGCACATCTAAGAAAGTGAAAACTTTTGAAGTAATTTGCAATATCTTATCTTCAACACTTAAACTTAGAATAGCAAGTTATGATGAGGGATTTTTATGGAATTTTGCATGATGTTCCTAAGTAAAAGGGGATTTTACTTAGGACAAGGTTAAAGATGGATGATTTATAATGATGAATTATCTCAAGTACTTAGGTCTTTTTGATCATTAGGCCGAGGGTCCGGTCCCTCCAGAAGTCAAGGAAATGCCTTGAGCCCCTTTGATCTCCAAATACCTTAGTGCTTTGGGGGAAATTAGTAAAACTTTTGAGGGGAAAGTGATGAGGGAAGTTAATGAGTTTGACTTTGCTTGATGTGATTTTCCAGTGTATTTCCTGCTTTAGTATTTGTGATGAAAGTAAAGGATCAAAAACATGTAGCAGCATCATTCATCAGATAACACTTTGCAGCACCATCTACCTACCCTATCTACTTGACACTACCATTTTCTCTTTTTTATTAGGGTGCATTTAGACTTGCAAACCCTTATCAATCTTTTCTTTTTACATGATAAATCTATCTATTTCTACCCTTATTACATCTAGGGGCTCAGATTGAACTGTTGAGCACCTTTTATTCATTCTACCTATCTACTTATCTGCCAAGATTAAACTGTTTGGTCAGATATTTATTCTCTAATCTATAACATGAAATTGAAATATGAGTAAGTCAAGTTTAAACAGTTTGACTTATTCATGAATTGTGGCAAAGGTTTTGACAAGCTACACACAATTGCTTTATTACAGAAAATGAAATAGTAGTGGCATTTGAATTTGCACACTCTCCTTGGTCTATTTTTGCTTGGGGTTCATTTCTTTCTCTTTTTTGGACCATTTTTTATTTTTCTTACCCTTTGATTTTTCTTTTAGGGTATACCCTCTTTACATTTTTTAAATTTTTTGATTTTTTTATTTTGTAGGAATATGGAACACCTTTGCTCAAGAAAGAAGGTTTGAACATATTCCATAGTTCAATCAAGACAATCATGAAAAATGAAACCTATTGGTATAGGAGTCTAACACTGGCTCCACTTGGGGATGGCTTTTCCTTGTGAAAAGTCAAGAACAGCAGGTCAGATGCCTCAAAATTTCTTCAAACTGAAACTATGAAATCTTCCTTCTTCTGGTAGATTTATTGTACATATGATAGTGAAACTTTTTGAAGATTAGGGCCTTCACTTCGGGCTTCAACTTCAAGAAGTCACCATCCAATCAAAACTGCATTAGAAAAAAGGATATATTATGTACAAGTTAGAAAAATCAAAACATTCTAGTAAATGGGATCAAAATAATGCTTGAGCATTCGACCATTGACTAGTCCTTCTTGAACTTCTAAATTGTCCAACTCCTTCAAAAAGTATGTGTTGTTTCCCTGGAAGGCATGAATGATATAAGGCCCTTTCCACAAGAAATCAAACTTTCCATGTTTCCCTTTTTCTTCTCTTCTAGAATCCCATCTTAGGACTTTATCACCTAGTTGAAAATCTTCTGCTTTAGTCCTTTTATCAAACATTTTCTTTAGCTTTTCCTGTAAGACTTGTGATCTTTGGTATACTTCTTCCCTGGTTTGTTGCAGGTGGATTGTTTGATTAATTCTTCTTTGAATGTCATTTGGCTCCACTTGAGCCTCCTGAAGTAATTTCATAACAGAAATTCCTAAAGATGATGGGAATCTTGCTTCAAGACCATAAACTAACTCATATGGGCTAATCCCAATTGATTTCTTGGTTGTAAGTCTGTCTGCCCACAATGCATTGGTTAGTTTCTTGTGCCAATTCTTTTTGTTTTCTTCCAATAACTTTTTGATGATATTGATAAGGCTTTTATTGGAGGATTCTGCTAGTCCATTACCCTGGGGGTAATAGGCTGTTGAATGGCCTAAAGTAATATGATATTTATGGCAGAAACTAATCATTTTCTTTGATTTAAATGCAGCAGCATTGTCTGTTATAATCTTTTCTGGACAGCCAAATCTTGAAAGTATATTTGTTTCTAAAAACCCTAAGATTATAGAATCATTGGCATGTCTACATGGGATGGCTTCAATCCATTTAGTGAAGTAGTCTGTGGCAGTTAAAATCCATCTGTGTTGCCCTGAAGAAGGGGGGTGAATTTCTCCAATAAAATCTAACCCCCATTGTTGAAAAGGTCTTTCTGTGGAAATTGGTTTTAAAGGCAAAAGTAACAACTTTCTTTTACCTTCAAATATCTGACATTTATGACAAGTTGTTACAAATTTCCTAACATCAGAAAATAAAGTTGGCCAGTAGAAACCAGCTCTTAAGATTTTGTCTGCAGTTGATTTCAAGTAGAGATGTCCTCCACAATCCCCTACATGAAATTCATTAAGCACTTTATCAGTTTCATCTTTTAATAGACAATTCAACAAGATTCCTTCATGATTTTTCCAAAAGAGAGTACTATCTAAAATACAATATTTCGAAGATGTCATTTTTAAAAACCTTCTTTTGGTTCTGGACAACCCTGGAGGAGCTTGCAGGTTTAATAAAACATGAATTATATCGGTGTACCAGGGTGAATCTAAGAAAGCTTGACTGATCTGTGGAGTCGCCATCTCCTGATTGTCATCCAGTTCATTAATGTCTAAGGCTTGGCAATTAGTTTCAGTCATGAGTTGTGCCAAACCTTGACCTTTTATGAGTTTTGTTGGTTTAATCTCAATATCATATTCTAAAATGGTAGCTATCCACTTACCTCTTTTACCTTCAATGCCATCTTGAGTCAAAATGTCTTTAACCACTGCATTAGGCACATAAGCTATCACATGAGAATATAATATGTAAACTCTGAAATCTTTGATTGATTTTACCAATGCAAAAGCATGTTTGTCCATAATATTGTATTTTAGAGATGCATCCCTCAGTGCTTTACTAAAAAATGCTATTGGTTTTTCACACCCTTGGTCATCTTTTTGAAGTAAAACAGCTGCAACAGTATGTTCAGAAGCAAATGAAAAAATAATAAAGTCTCTATCAAATTTAGGACTGGTCAGAACTGGTGTCCTTGTTAAAGCCATTTTAATTTCCTCAAATGATTGTTTGGCTTCTACAGTCCAGTCAATGCTTGAATCTTTCCTCAACATGTTAGTAAGTAATCTAAGTAACTCAGCTAAACTAGAAATAAATCTGATCAAGAAATTAATCTTTCCTATGAATGCTTGCAATTCTTTTATGTTTCTGGGGTGTGGTATTTGCAAAATTGCTTGAATTCTTTCTGGATCAATCCTAATGCCATCTTTAGAAATGATATGACCTAAAAGCTTTCCTTCTTCCAGACCAAATAATGACTTTTTGGGATTTAAAGAAATTCCATACTTTCTGCACTTTATAAATACTTGCCTTAGATGATCTAAATGTTCTTGATCTGTTTTAGAGAAAACCGTTAAATCATCTAAGTAAATAACCAGAAAATCATGTATCTCTTTAGCAAAAGCAATATCCATTGCTCTTTGAAATGTAGCTCCTGCATTCTTGAGCCCAAATGGCATTTTGACATATTTAAACGTACCCCATGGTGTTGTGAATGATGTTTTATCCTGATCATCAGGATGAACCAGAATCTGGTTGTACCCTGAAAATCCATCCAGTAGTGATATTCTCGAAGATCCTACTACCCTTTGCAGAATGTGGTCCATTTTTGGCAGAGGATAGTTGTCTTTTAAAGAAACTTTATTCAAATTTCTTAAGTCGACACACAATCTAATTTCTCCTGTCTTCTTTCTTGTTGGTACCAGGTTAGAAACCCATTCTGAGAATCTGATAGGAGCTATAATCCCTGCTTCAAACATCTTTTTGATTTCCTTTTCAATTGAGGGTAATAAAACATGATTTATTCTCCTAAGATTTTGTTTAAAAGGTTTCTGGTCAGGTTTCAAAGGTATAGTGTGTTGAATGATGGATGTATCATAAGATTTGAGGTCTTCATAACTCCAGGCAAAAACATCCTGGAATTCTTTTAATAGTTCAACATATTTAACCTTTTGATCTTTTGGAAGAGATTTGGACAACTTGACCATTTTGGGATTTTCTGGGGTTCCTAAGTTGCATTCTTCCATCTCAGCCTTCACAGGTTCCATTTTAGGTCTAAATGGAATATCATTTGAGTCAAACAGATCTTCCAAAGGAGTTAATCCTTTGGGCAAATGATTATCTTTTAAATTGATGATTTCTGTCTCATCTTCTATGATCTCATCAGATTCCATGTGTTTCAAACTTTGCATGTCCTTTTCAGTGAATGTGGTTAGATGCAGCATATGAATTGCATTTTCTCTTGAAATTTCTATTTTTTTTTCTTTTCCTTGATCAGATTCATCAATAGTTATATCCTCATCTATATTACAGTTAGAAAACTCATTTTGAAGTGTCAAAAAATTATTGATTTGATTGTTATTCACAAATACTTTCCAATTCAAAAGATTGTCTGGTATAGCAGGCCTATGCCTAATCTCAGCTGAAAACTGATGATTAGGGTCAAAAGGTAACTTGCATGTGCTAGCAAACATAGCGAGGTTGTGAGCATGCAAATTTTGTTTCCTGGGAATCTTGGCAAGTTGAGCTTGTAAAAATGTGTTGAGAATTTCTACAACTGTCTCTCTGTATTGTTTCAGTGTCATGTCTTTTGTTGAACATTCTCCTTTTATCTGTTGAATGATTAGTTCGGAGTCTCCTATGATTGATACCCTAATAGCTCCTAACTTCTTGACATGTTTAAGCCCTAATAAAAGAGCTTCGTACTCTGCCATGTTGTTAGTGCATTTGAAATTCAACCTATAAGCATGACCCTCTGCATGATTATTCTCAACATTATGTAACCAAATCCCAGCTCCTGCCCCTAGTCTGTTTACTGAGCCATCAAACTCTAAATGCCATAGAATTTCATGTTCATAATCTTCATCAATTGTTTTAAAGTGTTTTTTGACAGGAGCTAGTTGTTTAGTTTCTTCAGGTATTTCTTGATCATCTGGTGTTTCTTTGTTTTCAGAGATTTCTTCAATTTTAACAGTGGTTTTGTTTATGGTTTCCAATTCTGGAGCTTCTATTTCAGTAGGGAGATCTAACTCGGCATTGTATAAAATAAAAGAATCCATATCAGAATGTACAGAGTAAACAGGGAAGTTTTCAGGCTTCTCATGGCTACTGACTAAGTACTTCATCAAGGTTTCTCTATATAACCTTTTAGGCTGACCAAATATTGAAATAGTTGCATATGACATGTCTAGTTGAATAGACCCTCCAAGTTTAGCACCCCAAGATCTAGACAATAACATACCATATTTAGGTGGAATATCAGCAACTACTATGTCCATTAAAACAGACTTAGCAGGGTATTGTACCAAAGTAACACACAGATCTTTAATCAAACCTAAACATTTTACCTGACTAGATTCAAATGAAAACAAATCTTTGTATGGTCTGGTAATATCTAGATTTAATCTTTCCATTACTGATTTTGGCATCAAATTATGAGATGCTCCAGAATCAAGCATTGCATTATGGAGTATCTTGTCATGAACATTCAGGCTTACATAAAATGGAGGAGTTCCTCCACTTTCTGGTTTGCCATTTACCTCAGGGCCAAAAAGAAGTTTGGGTTGATCATCAAGAATGTTTACTGAATCATCCAATCCAGTAATGTTAATGTTTAGGGACTTGGTAATCTGACTTCTATAGATATCATGTTTAGCCAATTCTGATAAAGGAACAGCTATCTTGAGTTTTCCTATTTCAGCCTCTAGATTGAAAGGTTTTTCCGTTTGAGTTTTAGTGTTTTGCACAGTTGGGTTTTCTCTGTTTTTTGGGTTTTCAATATTTTTCTCTTTTTCATGAATGAAGTTTTGTTTTGAAGATGTTTCTGGACTAACTTCTACTGTTTCTTCTACATTTCCCACAGGAGGAAAAGTATTAGATTGTTGTTTATTGTTTGGTTGGTTATCAGAGACATCTTCAATTATTGGATTTGAAGGGTTGGGAGTTATTCTAGACAAAATTTGTACTTGGGGACTGTTTTGTACAGGGGGAATGTTGACTTTACCTTTGACATTTTGTTTTGCTGTTTTCTGTTTGCTATTCTCTGGCACATCAATCCGTCTACTTCTCAAGTTGTATTGTTTATGGACCTCGTAGATTGCTGTGTCATAGCCTTCCTTAAAATCAAAAGTCTCACCTGAATGAGTTTGAAATGTTTCAAGGATATGATTTTCTTGATCATCCTGGGATAGGAAGACTTCTGGTTCATTTTTGTCATCTGTTACATTATTTATTTCTACATCTTCTGTAGGTTCTTCAGAAGTTGAGCCTTCAACAAAGTTTTCTTGGAAGGGTGGCCTAATGTTCTGGTCAGGAACATTCTTTCCACTATTTTGATTCAAATTCCTCCTAAAGTTCGGGTTTCTTGCAACATTCTGATTGTCAGTAGAAGACTTTATTTCAATGGTTTCCACTCTGTCTCCTAATCTTTCCATACCTTTAATGATTACATCTAGCTTCTTTTCAAAAGCTGAAGGTTCTTCATTCATAGGCATTCTTCTTTCTGCCCTAGCTCTGGCTCGTTTTTCTATCAGATTTGCTTCTACACTCACCACTATGCTTTGCATTTCCTCTAGTGTTTGAGGAGCTCTTTCCCTGAGGGAATAGGCTATATCAGAGTCAAAACCATCTGGAAATTTAACTAATACAGAGTCAGGTGGGGGTCTTAGGTTTTTAGGAACTGCATTATATGCTTCATTGAATCTTATGATGTAATCTTGTACGGTTTCGTTAGGTCTTCTTCTTAATTTCTCAAATTCTGATAGGATCTAAAGAGGATCCTTTTTCTTCTCCCATCTGTTCAAAAATGCCCTATACAAAGCTTCTAAATCAGCAATACTGTTCGGGGCAAGAGCCCTAAACCAAGTTCTAACTTCTCCAGTAAGACTCTGAACGAAAATTCTCATTCGGATATTATCAGTATCAATCTCATAAAACTCAAAGTAATAAGTCATCCTTTTGGTGTGTTGTTGAGCTGTGTAAGTACCTGATCCATCAAAAGGTGTGATCTTACTTTGATAATCTTGAGGTAAAGCTGGAGGGTTGGCTGGTAACTGTAAAGGGGCATATAGATTAGCCATTGGAAGATAAAGTGAGGTAATAGGAGTTGATGGTCTGGGAGGAGGAGATGGAGGAGTAGAAGGGATAACAGGTGTTTGAAAAGTTTGAGAAAAAGTGACTGAACTTGGAGATGCTTCAGTAATCACAGAAATGTTTGGACTTTCTTCAAAGGTTTGTTCAGACTGAAAAGAGTTATGCAATTCTCTGTCAAGATGATGTGAAACAAATCTGTATTGCAAATCTTCAAAGAACAATGGATCTGGAACTAATCTAGATAATTCAGTTTCGGAAAAATTCACAAACAAAGATGTTTCAAATCGTGCATCAAAAGGAATGTCATCAATATATATAATTTTCACAGGACAAGATGCAGATCTAGAAAGTGGTCTAGAACTTCCTGAACTTTCCTGACTTCCTTTTTCAGAACTTTCTTGACTTCCTTGTCTTCTAAGAATCCTAGGAATCAGATTTGGATTTTCAAATATTGGTGGTGGATTGGGGTCAGGGTTTGACCTAGTATGTCGAATCCTTTCTGAAGCCAGTTTTCCTAGACTCTGTATTTTTTAAAATTTTTCATTTTAATTGAAAGAATAAATACAAATTCTACAAATTCTTTAAGAAATAATGATGTGTGATTAAAATTTTCTCAAAGATCTGTTTAAACTAGAGAATCTGATTGAATATTTTGAAACTAAAGTTCAATATATAAGCTAAATCAGAGATAGACTGAAGCATCATTTATTTACTTTTGCAATTGCAGAGCAAAAGCAATTTCAAAGGCTACCTGGCTGATCTTCAGACTCTGTCTATAGCTTATAAATCAAACAATAATATCAATAAAATGATTCAGGTCCCCAGTATGGTCGCCACTATGTTATCACTTAGGTTTTCCTTGAAGTTGTAAGAAAAGGAAAGTATACCCGAGGTAACCACAAACCAACCTTCAGATGCAGAATCTAGCCAATCTGCATCCAGAGAGGGCTCTCTCTTTATAATTTATCTTTGTTCTTAGAAGGTTTTAGGCTAGTTATAGATCCAAGAGTTTGTTTGAAAAATGGTGGAATTCACAAACTAAGGGCAAGGTTGAAAATTTTCAGTCCATTGGGCTATGGAGTCAAAGGATGGCTTTACTGGATTTCTATTCTACACACAAGATGGCTTTACAGGGCAAGATAGCTAGACAGAGAACAATCCTTAGAATTTAAAGTGGATGGGATGATTTTGAAGGGATGAAAGGCAGCTAAGAATCTTTCACCATGTTCAAAAGAAAGAAATGAGATGACTACAAACAAAGAGCAATGAAGAATTCTTTATTATAGTAATCAACAATGTTTAAATTAGCAAAGCAAGAGCATTTAAGAATTCCTGCTTATAACTAATTCAGAGGAAAACATTAAGAACAATCACATCTGAAATCAGAGTACAATTAAGCAAATTCTGATTCAATATTTTATGTAAATTATTCAGAAATGGACATGATGATATTATAAACTAATATAAAATTTCAGACAAAAGGGTAGAAAAACTTATTGAACTGTAGTCCAACACATGAATCCTGCAACAAGTCTAGTGCTTTAAATCGTCATCCTGTAAGCCACGAATAAATTTCTCCAAAATGCTTTTATTCTGAAAATCTCAATGTTACAGCAGAGTAATAGAATCCACCCTCAATACTCTCTTTGAGGGTTTATTTATACACGAAATAATTGAAAATATCTCACACTATCCTAGCCCATAATTTGGGGTGACTAAGGATTAATTTACAAGTAAACAGGAGACAAATGGTCTCGTAGATAGAATAATAAGTAACTGCTGATGTGCTGTTTCCTTTCTTTATGGATGTACTGGAGGAAAGTAATGAAAAAGGGCTTGTTGCTGTCTTCTGGAGTAATTTCTTTGCTTGTTTGATACTCTTTGTCTTTACAGATACTATTTAACCTGTGTAACTGATACTCTTTTATCTCTACTCATTTTTACCATTTACCTGATAGTAAAGATAAATTCTCATCCTGGAAATAACTTTTATAGAATTTCTAATAAGTCTCTCCACCATGAATCGTCTGGTATCACAGTTCTTTTGAGTTTTCTCAATGTCTCATCTGCTTCTGTGAGTTTGTAAAAGGTGGGCTCATTAGGAAATAGATACTTTATTTCATGTTCCAAATGAAATAAATTCCTCACTCTATCATAGATGTTTCTCCCTTTCGGTAATGTTGATTGTGGTAAACTAGGAGAACAAGCAGCTGTATTTTGAGCATGAGCATTTATTTTCTTTACATAGGTTTCTAAGTCCATTATTTGATCCTCTGAGAGCATAGGACTTGGTAACCCACTGTCCAACAAAGCTTGAAATTTCTCTCTGAAAAATATTGATATCAACCAAAATATCTGTGCACTTCCTTTCTAAATTCTGCATGAAAGTTATCTTGATGAAAACTCTCTTTATTTCCAAAACTGTGTCGGTCCTGTCCTCAATCCCTAACACTGCAAGCTGCTGCTTTGTCCGGGTGTTCAAAAATTGAATATGCTGATTGGCCTGCTCAGGCCTGCCTCTTAATTCATTTCTGGTTCTGTTTATTTCTTCATGGGTTATTTTAACCAAATCATTCTGTTCAAAAATAGCTTGAATAGAGGGCCAAATACCCTTTATTAACTCAATGATGTTACCCCAAAGAATGTCATTTATTTCCTTTAAAGGCTTTTCCAATGAAAGATCTTTTTCCAAAGCCTGAACCAATTTTTCTAACCTTTTTATTTCCCTGGTGTTATCAGCAGCTGTCTTTTTAGATGTATCATATTTTTCCTCCAATTTTACTAATTGCAATTTCGTTGTTTGGAGTTCTGTGACCCTTAGTTGTAGACTTTCCATCTGTTTTATTAATTCATCAGAACTCAAACCAGAAGTGTTTACCTGGGATGGCTGTGTTTGCTGACCTATTGTTGTAGTACCTATGGTTGATGTCTGCCTGATAGTTTCCTGTTCCTGCAAAGCTTGTTCCAATTCCTTCTCCGTTTCACTTAGTCGCTCAGTCATATTTAGGAGCAACTCCATTATTTCTTCCTGTGACTTCCCTTTTAGAACTTCTTGGGTCTGAGGGTGCCTTGAGGCTGGCAATTTTAGCTGCTTCCTCAGTGCAGCTATGTCATCATCTTTCTTCTTTATTAATGCCTCAATACTTTTAATGTCTTTGGGGTTGTGACCCAAACCAATGATTATGTCTTCTAAAGACTTTATTCTATTATATTTGGCCTGTGAAGAGGCCTTCTCAATTTGCAATTGTGCAGTTGTGTTATTCAAAGAATCCTGCAGCGTTATAGCTGCCATGGCCTTATTGGTAAGAGTAGAATAGACCATTTCCCCAGTTTGTTTGTGTAGCTCTATCTGGTCCAGAGGATGGATATCCTTTGCCAAAACTTCAAAATTTGTCCTGATGTAGTCAGCTGCAGTAATGGGTTTTGGCACCTTTGACTTGAAGTGGCTCATTATCATTTTGCCTTGTGACATGTCAACTGCTGACATTAGCCTTTCTTGATTATGGGGAGCCATTTTCATATATTGATCATATACCTTCATTTTTAATGGATCATTCTTTGCTTTAATATTAATGAAGGTTCTTTTAATATCCCCTGTATCTGTTTTTGGTGGTCTGAAAGAGGATACCTCGGTACTTAATTGCTTTTGTAAAGCTTTCCCTTTCTGTCCTGTGTTTGTTTCACTAACTGTGCCAGTTAGTTGACTGTCTTCCCTCCCATCATCAAACACTTCATCTATGATTTCCACTTCTGGAAGTGGATCTGATTTATGTTTTTTAGCTTGATGTATTCCTGAAGGCTCTTTAGGAGGTGTGGTATCTGGAACTTTCCTTTTCTTACCTATTTCCACATTTGATGGAGTTTGTAACTCTGGAACTTGTGGATGATTTACCTGAGTGGGAGAAACCTGTGATTGTTCAGGTGCTTTGGAAGTTTGTGGTTTCTCTGCCATGACCAAAGTTTCAATGACCTGGATTGCAGGTTCCTTTCCTTTTCCCTTTGGTTCCGCTGCAACTGATGAACTGCTTTCCTGTAATGTGTGCTGTAGAGTTGCTGCTGAAGAAGTGCCAATGTAGGGTACCTGCACTTGACCACAAGATTCTAGGTCATACTTCTTCTCGATATCTTTCATAATTTTGTTCATTTTGTCAGCTTCACTTTCTTCCTCAACAAGTGTTCCTTCAACCCATTCATCTTGATTGGTATATTGTTCTAGATCAGGAATTTTGTGATGTATATAAGGGGATGATTTGTTCTTTAATCTTTTTTCACAAATAAAACCATATGGATCATAAGGAACCCAACGGAAAGTTGTTTGGAACTTTCTTTGTAATATATTTTCTGCCTCTCTCTCGGCCTCCCTAGAGTTGCAGATGAAAGGACCTAATTGACTTTTGATCCTTAATTGAGCTTTCTTCTTCACACTACAAAAATGGATCACATCTGAATTATTCATTTGCCTGAAGTATTCCAAGGCAAAAATCCTCATGGGCACATATCTTGGTAACCTGAATGGATGTAATTCACATCCATAAATTCTGATGACTGTATGGTTTTGATACAAATACCAATCCCCAACTTTATAAGTCCTTGAAAGTTGCAAGGTCTTTCTAATTTCATTACTGAGCCTTGGGGGAGGAATTCTTGTTAACAAAGTTGTTGCAGGATATACAAACTGATCAATGAATTCAGTGTAGGTATAGGGAGAATCAGAGGAAGAATGAATTATGGGGGACCAAAATATGACTGACCTGGGGTTTCCCTTGGCATCAAGTTTTTGAACAGGGAAAGGGAACCTTTCTGACTGATAGTAGATAATGAGATGATAGATGACTGAGGAGTACTTAAAAACTTTTTCAGTATCTAGCCTTATGAATTGATCATGGATCTTGTTGGCTATGAAGGAAGCAAAATCATATTTAATCTCAGGAGGTTGCCTAGGAGTAAAAATGGATAGCAAAGCCAAGGTTATCTCATCCACATATTCACTGGTGTTGAATCCTAAGACAAAAGATATAATATTTACAATGAGCCTTCCCAATGTGTTGAAATAGTAAAAACCATAGGGAGGAGACCCTTTTGGCTGATGCTCAGGTAACATGAAATTCTGACACATGGATTTTAGCTTTTCTGGGGTTAATTGCCTGGTTTTCTCAATCAATCCTTCCATGGACAATGGTGCTAGTTCTTGGTCTGGTTCAAAGTGTAACATGGCATTGATAGCCTGGGGAGTAATGGGAAACAGAACACTTTGATCAGGAGCTATTACAGCCCTTTGAGTGGGATCATAGTTTGAATGGCAATAATGGATGATTTCTGGGAAATAAATGACTGAAGGGATGAGATACCATGGGAGATTGGATTCCCACAACCCTATAAGATCTTGCCCCTTTGAGTATTTGTCTCTGCAGCGACAATAACTCAAAAGGGGACTTTCATCAAAATGCAAGTCTTTAATTTGGAAATCTTTATCTACCAAAGGTAAATATTCCAATTCACGGTGAGGGGCATTCAGTGGAGTGATGTTCAAAGCTGCCGGGGCCTCCATTTTGGTTCTTGTGGATTCAAAACGGAGGTTTTTGGTTTTCTTCACAGGCCGGGCGCAATTTCTAAAATGAAGGAAATTAATACAAATGCAGTTTCAGGGAGCAATTGCACAGTTTTAAAACCTCTGGGGGAGATCTTAGTGATGAGTTTTAATTATCAATTCAGTAGAAAACAGGGAAAACATATTTTCTATTGAAGTTCGGGGCGCTGTGAGATAAATACCTGTTCTTTGACGAAAATTGGCTTTTAACAGGTATCAGGCGATGGCGGGAGTGTACTCGAACACAAGTGCAGCGGAATCTTGGAGCGAAATCAGATAACACAGTAAATTTCAGTGGAAATTCGAAAATCGTAGCAGAAGGCGCTGTTGTTTTCAATAACAAAAATAACGGAAAAAACACGAAAACTGGCTTTATTTACAAGTTAAAGGGATTTTTTAGTTTTTCGAGGAGTGACGTCATAGTAGTACGGGCTGACGTATGCAGGGTCGGGCGGTAAGTGGTAAACGGTAAGCGGTGATCCCGCACCGCTTATGAGCAAAGGCGGTATTAATCGCAAGGGCAGCGATTCCACAAAGTTGTTGACGCGTGGACGGGTGACTAGTCAAATACCACTAATCCCCCGCTGGTTAAAATGCTGACAAGAGATGGGTAGCGGGGTGAACGCTAGCTGTAGATATTATAGTGGGAGATCGGACGGCGGAAAGGACGCATAGATGGTGGGGTTTTCGCGTGCGGGCCCGACGGGTTTTAAAACATAATTAACTTTATTTAAACATCCCGGGGCGTTTCTAATTGGTGAATGAGGTTGGTTATTAACTAACTCAGATAATTAGTTAATCCCGCTATATAATGGAAATAGGGGTTGCGGTGGGTTTTAATCATTAGGGAAATGCCAGGTGGATGAGCCACGTTGGCATAAAACTTCAGATTTATTTTTTGGTATTAAACATATAAACCATATGTTTAAAGCTTTTCGGATATATGTTTTTATTTTATTATATGGTAAATTAACAAATGTAATTAACTTACCATAGGGGCGGGTTTATAGTATAATGATAAATTTAACCAAAGGGCGTATAGTGGGTTTTTATTTGAATGCGCGGGGAAATAAACACTTTGGTTAAACTTTATAATAGAGGGGTTTTTTGGGTTATTTATAAAAAAAGGAGTTATATACTTAGGACAGGGTATTTTACTAGGGATTTAGTAAATAGAGTTAAATGTTAATATGAAAAAAGGGCAAGGAAACTCAAAATATTTTGCACATCTAAGAAAGTGACAACTTTTGAAGTAAATTGCAATATCTTATTTTTAACACTTAAACTTAGAATAGCAAGTTATCATGAGGGATTTTTATGGAATTCTGCATGATTTTCCTAAGTACAATAGGATTTTACTTAGGACAATGTTAAAGGTGAATGATTATAATGATGAATTATCTCAAGTACTTAGGTCTTTTTGATCATTAGGCCGAGGGTCCGGTCCCTCCAAAAGTCAAGGAAATGCCTTGAGCCCTTTTGATCTCCAAATACCTTAGTACTTTTTGGGGAATATTAGTAAAAATTTTGAGGGGAAAGTGAGGGAAGTTAATGAGTTTGACTTTGCTTGATGTGATTTTCCAGTGTATTTCTTGCTTTAGTATTTGTGATGAAAGTAAAGGATCAAAAACATGTAGCAGCATCATTCATCAGATAACACTTTGCAGCACCATCTACCTACCCTATCTACTTGACACTACCATTTTCTCTTTTTTATTAGGGTGCATTTAGACTTGCAAACCCTTATCAATATTTTCTTTTTACATGATAAATCTATCTATTTCTACCCTTATTACATCCAAGGGCTCAGATTAAACTGTTGAGCACCTTTTATTCATTCTACCTATCTACTTATCTGCCAAGATTAAACTGTTTGGTCAGATATTTATTCTCTAATCTATAACATGAAATTGAAATATGAGTAAGCCAAGTTTAAACAGTTTGACTTATTCATGAATTGTGGCAAAAGTTTGACAAGCTGCACACAATCACTTATTTACAAAAATGAAATAGTAGTGGCATTTGAATTTGCACACTCTCCTTGGTCTATTTTTGCTTGGGGTTCATTTCTTTCTCTTTTTTGGACCATTTTTTATTTTTCTTACCCTTTGATTTTTCTTTTAGGGTATACCCTCTTTACATTTTTTAAATTTTTTGATTTTTTTATTTTGTAGGAATATGGAACACCTTTGCTCAAGAAAGAAGGTTTGAACATATTCCATAGTTCAATCAAGACAATCATGAAAAATGAAACCTATTGGTATAGGAGTCTAACACCCTACTCAAGAGAATCAGACCGCAACTGACTACTGTGAAATATTCAAAGGCATTGGTCATCCTCCATGAATATGTTCAATTTTTCAAAAATATTCCAATGTTCCAAACAATATATACTATGAATTTTTCACTTCTACGACGCATAATACAGAGTAATGTAGAGCCCTCGATGCACTGGCAGAACAACTGGACAGACCATCTTATAGTGTGAATGAAACTCCAAGGGGCCGAGGAGGAGGAATGAGAGGTGGAAGAACTAAAGGGAGAGGACTAGTAAGGTGCTATAATTGTGATCAAGAAGGACATGTAGTAAGGGAATGTCTGCTACCCACAAGACCATGGTGATCTCAGTGAAAAGTTAACACACACGCAACTGAATATTGTCCAGAATTGATTCAAAATTGAAGTTGAAGAACATAAATGTATTGAAGAGTCACTTCAAAAGAAGTTGGAAGAAAGCAACCAAGAAAGGGAAACATTAGAAGCCGAAGTAGTCTCACTGCGTAAGGAAGTGAAGAAGGTAAAAATTGTCCAAAACTATGCCAACAACTCAAGGGCATTGGAAGAACTCATCAACAATCAATGATCTTACAACGACAGAACTGGCCTCGGTTACAAAGAAAAAGAAGCAGGACCTTCTACAACAAAATAAAATGAACCTATGAGATCTAACATGCATGTAGACTCCATTGGACCAGATTCACAAGAACAGCCTTCGAAGACAATTCATCGACGAAGATTTCCATCCAAGTACCAACATATTTTTTATGGCTATTGTTATTCATGTGGAAAATTTGGTCATAAAGCTATAGAATGTTGCACGTACCCTAGGAACCAATACAATTCCAGGAGATCTGTCAAATATGAACCTCCCAGGGCTCAACGAAACATCAATAGATTTTAACATTTAATAAATAATATTGAATGTTACAAATGTCAAAACTTTGGACACATAGCCAGAGACTGCAGACTTGAAAATCCTCTAGAAGAATCTTTGAATCCACAGAAAGAATGAACATGGAAGAAGAAGAAGATTGATAATTGTGCTCTCACCCTCAAGGATCAAAACAACAAATATGTGTGGTATGTTGATAGTCGTTGCTCAATGCATATGACTAGAGATAGAAATAAATTTTTATCTTTGAAAGAGAAGAAGGATGGAGCTATGTCCTTTGGAAATGATGGATCTTCAAATTTTATAGGATCAGGTACCATCACTCTCGGAAGCAAAGATGCTCTAGCCAAGAATGTTCCATTGGTTGAAAACATGAATCACAATCTGATTAGTGTTGGACAAATGTGTGATCAAGGACACACAATACTATTCAACTCCACAAAGTGTGAAATCAGGAAAGGCAGGTATGGTGAAATTGTGGCTACAGCAAGTCGAGCTCCAAACGACATATATGTTCTGGATGAAGCAACTAAAGCACATCTAATAGTTAAAGAGTATGATATAATATTTGGCAGCAATGATGATCGATTAAGTAAGAAATTTGCTACAAATATGCAAAGTGAGTTCAAGATGTCTTTACTTGGTGAGCTGACATACTTCTTAGGGCTTCAAATATCTCAGCAAGAGAAAGGAATATTTATATGTCAAGCCAAGTACATCAAGGAAATGCTCAAGAAATTCAAATGGAAGATTACAAACCCATCCTTACTCCGATGGTAATAGGTTGAAAATTGAGCATAGACGACTCATCTAAGGATGTGGATCAAAGGTTGTACAGATCTATGATTGGTAGTATTCTATATGTAACAACCTCCCGTCTAGATGTTATGCAAGCAGTTGAACAAGTAATAAGATTCCAAGCCGCACCAAAAGAATCACATATTATTGTCATCAGAATAATTCTTCGATATCTAAAGGGAACAATAGAATATGGCTTGTGGTATCCAAAGGGTATCAATCTCATTATTCAAGCCTTTACAGATGCAGGTTGGGCAGGAAGAATTGGTGATCGTAAGATTACTTGTGAAGCATTTTAATATCTTCGCAGAAGCATGGGATTATCCCAAGTTATCATTAAATATTCCTTATTCAGAATATAAAGCGGGAGTGGAAGTGTGTATAGGTCCACAGGATGGTTGTGTGTCAGGGGAGTTACACTTTGCCATTGACATCAAAGGGGGAGAGAATGTTGTAGGAAGAGGTGTCATGATCGCAGGGTGAGTACTTGTGTTGCCATCAATGCCAAATGGGGAGATTGTTGATCAGTGGTTGCCATTGATGTCAACCCAAGCAGCACCAGGGGCTACCCCGATATTGCATGGTAATTTTGACCTACAAAATTACTATATTTTGGGTCAATAATATTTTTGATGGTTTCTACTTGTTGAGATGTTTCTATTCATATATGGCACACCATGTAATTCTTCACGGTTTGAGAGATATTCATGTTTGAAGTTTGTAACCTCGGTTAGTGGGCTAAAACCCCATGGGGTTGTGGCATGGGTCATTGAAAAGTCAATAATTAATAATTTTTAAGCTCCTAAATTCCCTCCCATGTTAACTTGTTGAAGACCCTCTCAACCTAAGCTTTTATATAAATTGTGATCCTCATATCCTCCTTATGTATGGATTTTGCTACCTCAAACAGGACATCATGGAATTTGTGCTCTAATAAGTTCATAAGCTGAAATTTTTATGAGGCAAAGCCGAAATCCTGAGGAAGCTCCTATAAAACTTTAAGATCAAGGAGTGAAATATTTTTGGAGATATGATATGTGGAAGTCAGTGTTATTGTAGGCTCCTGAACTTCATCCCAAAGAAGTGACCTTGAGAAAATCGTTATAACTCTCTCTCTAAGTATCGAATTGGAATTATGTAAAATGTGGCAGATAGTGAATGAAATTTATCTTTATTTGTATCAATTTCAAAGCCAAGTGAAGAAAAAGTGACACGTGGCACGCCGTACAAGTTCTCTCTACTGAACCAGTCCATAATTAGGTCATTGTGAGATATTGGGCATAACTCTCTCTTGAAGAATCCAAATTGGATCAAACCTATGGCATTGGAAAGAAGAGTTAAAGGAATACTACAAAACTAAAAATCACATATTGGGGATCTGAAATAACATAGATACACCATATTCAATATCATGATCCTAGAAGGCAAGAAAAAGCTAGATCATGTGTTGTCAAGGGCTGCAAAGGACCAGACTTTCTAGGGAAGCAAATCAAAGCAAGGTGCAGCAGAGGGTAGCATGACAAGAGCAGCAATCAAGGTGTGTAACAGCAGCAAGAAGTTCACCACATGAAGTCTTCAAGTGGGCAGCACTGTATAAAGTCTTTATAAATGTATCATTGTACTAAGTCATTGTAAATGCATCATTGTAAAAATTGTACAAGTGTCTATCTACCAAGAGTTGAAGAGGCAGTGTCGGGAGGTCTAGGATAATCATAAGGTGGCTGTGTCATAGTTGGGGTTATGGTCTAGTGTGTCTTCTTCTTCTACATCATTCTATGTCACTGTAAAGTGGACCATTTTCCCTGGTACGAGATTCCATTCTTCTTTTATTCTTCTATAGGGTGGTAGGGTGGTGCTAGGTTGGTGCATGAAGTCACCAACAGGTTCAAGCCTGTGAAAACTTCAGGGTGGTAGGGTGGTGCTAGGGTGAGTTGCATCTCATTGGGTGTTGAGGCATCCGTTGAGTTGACTACTGAAGAATCTCAGGCATTGGAGCGTCCATCTAGTGGGAGTTGGGGAAGAATGATTTTCTAGATTCTAGGAGGTTGGATCTTTATTTTCAATTGGAGTTTAATATTAAAGAATTATTATAAAATAATTCAGGTGGTTTTTGTCCCGGAGAGGGTTTCAACCTTAAAACTGTGTGCATTTTTGTTCCTTTTGTTTACTACTATCATTGTACAAACATTGATAAATATTAAAGATTAACTAATGCTTTGAAATATTAATAATAATACTAATTGAAAGGAATACTATTCACCCCCCCCCCCCCCCCCCCTCTTAGTGTTTCCAACAATACATGGATATATTTCTTGAGGAAGTGTTACACAACATTTTGTCACTGTCCCTGCAATCCCCATCTTGCACATTGGAGGGCTATTTCTGTGACTAATTAGAAGTTTTGTTCCTTGCAAATACCATCATTGCATCCCTTGCCATGAGGACAACATTCCTTCTGTTGACCATTTCCTGAGCAGACCACTAAAAACACATGTTTTTTTCCTTGGCGCTGGTAGCCCATTATGCCCTCACGTCAGTGAGGCAGATTAACACTGCCCCCCTCACCAGCTGGCGCTCTGTCTCAGTTAGATGCTTGCGCCAATCTGTTTATGGAATTTTTTTTTAAAATAGAGGTGAAGTTTCGATCACAACAACTTTGTAGATGAGTCATAGGGAGTGGTTCGATTGAATAACCACGACCTTCCTCCTTTGGCCTCTTTTTTCCACCTTATGGGGAAACCTGCCAAAGGATAAGGCCTCCCTTCCACTATTTTAGGGATCCCAACCTCCTCCTCTCCTCTATAAATATAGCCATTTTCCATTGATGTGCTAGTGGAACAGATAGCTGAAAAATTTAACGTAGAGAAGAAGCAATCATAGCTTCGGGAGAATAGTGCAGAGTGTGATTGTTTGTGTGTGTTGAGAACATAGTGAGATCTTGGACCTTTTTTCATGAGGGTGTGGCAAAAGTGCTTGGATACATACCTGCCGAAGGAGAGCCTCAACTTCAATGCTTGGTTGTAAACTCCCCTTGCCTTTATCATAATAAAATACATCTGATGTTTATCATCCACTCTTGTTTACATTTGTAATGAGATTTCTAGCATTCCTTGATCAGTTAGATAGGTTGTAATTTTTTTATGTTTGTCGTGGTTTTATGCTTGTCGTGGTGTCTTGACCGTTTGTACAGGTAATCGAACGTTGGTAGCAGCGTGTATCGAGCATGAGAAGAGAAACGGATCAAGAAGCTTTGATGAAAGATGACAACATAGCATCATGACAAGGTAGGTCATCTTCCTTGCTCTGAATTTCATTTACAATCTAGGAAGGTAGATGTTAATATGTTCCCGTAGTTGCTAAACCCACCCTAGGGCTAGAGGGATCGCCTCTGTCCGCAGAGGGGATTTACCTAGACAACAAATTGGTGACTTAGCTGGGGAGTTTCCTTTGAGTTTTTCACTCTTTGAGGTCTTAGTCATTCGACGGATTTAGTCGAACGACCATTTCCCTGTTTGTTTCTATGTTTTTCATCAATTACGATCTTTTAGTTTTTGCTTGAAGTGGTGAGTCTGGTCTTGGTTGGGAGAAATTCTTTGTTTTTTCCCGCTCAGGCATTGGCGCATTTATTTGTCTGACAGTTGTGTCGATTGGAGCTAGTTGTCAGTTAGAAACCCGCGCTAATTGGCCATTAGCACTAGTTTTCAGTGAGAAAGTCGCACCAGTTGGCACTAGTTTCACCCACAAAAGTCGTGCCAATTTTAGGGTGTGTGAAAAATTGAGGTTTTTCCCTAATTTGTCCACCAGTGTGTCTTTCCCTTCCGATATTTTTCTCTCTATGATTTATATGTTCTCCCCTTTACTCAAGTGAGTTTGATTGGCTTGTTGGTTTTGTTTTTTGGTTGTTTTTCCTGTTCGGACATGCATCCTTACATCTTAGTTTTTTCTAGGATTGTGCATCAATTGCCTGGTTGCATGCTTCGCGGGACATCACCATGTTGATTGAGTCAGTCTCCTTTCTTGGTGAGCCATCTCTAGTTGATTGCCTTTTTCTTTTTGGTTGATTGAGTGTTCAAGTCTCAAGTGTCTTTCGAGTTCATTTGGTCCGCTTGTTCACTTGTGAGCATAGATTACTTTGCTCATTGTTCAGCTGAAAAGTCTCCTTTCCATGATTTCTTGATGTAAAAGGGAATGAATGCCTTGTTTTGAGCTCATGCTTTGGAAGTCCTTTTTGTGCTTTACCTCATATGTCTTGCAGCCTTTTGAGAAATTTCATTACAAAGTGTTTAAAACTACGATTGAATTCTTAGTGTTTGTTTGCATCCCTTTTGCATTCATCCTTCCATTAAGGAAATTTGCATTCATTTAGTTTTCGTCTCAAAGTTTTCTTTTCGTTAAAATGCATTAGATCACATTGCATTGAAAAGTATTTTTTGAGATTTATCATTGAACTTAGATTACATTGTTTAATGATTGAAATCTAATAATCACATTGAGTGCATTCTCTTTCATTAAAAGCACGCATTAAGTAGATTCTCATTTCATCGAAAAATGCATTGAGTGCATTCTTATTCTTTCAAACGAAAAAGGAAATTATGCATAGATTACAATTGCATAGTTTTCAAAAAATATAATTTTGCATAGATTACATTGCATAATTCGCATCGTTGAATGTTTTAGATTACTTTTGGATAGTGAAAGTCATCTAGTTAGGAAAAAATTTTGTTTGCAGTATTACTATATGTTGCATCATTGTTTGAGACTCTTCCCTTAACTAGATAGCATTCATCGAATTGAAATATTTCTTTCCTCATATAGCTGCATATAGGAGATTGTTAGATGACATGCAGCAGGGCCTTGAAACCGAGACATAATTCAAGATCAACTTTAAAATTTATTGAATTAACCTAAGGAAACATTGGAACTTAACACAAACATTTTAGTGGTCTAGGCTAGAGACGTGTTCCGGCATCTTAAAACCTAGTAGCTGTCGTTCGCCATCTGGCTCTAGACAGCGCTAGTACAGACTTGTGCTCCCCGTACCGTCGAGTATATAAAGGGAGACCCCTATAGGTTGCAATCCTTTATCCATAGGAAGCCAAGTCTGACGCCTTGTAACCGTGATACACCGAACACAGAATTCGGGGAGACTACCTGCACGTACGTAAAGTCCTTGGTCATTTCTCTTTCATTTGATCACCAAAGTGTATATGGCAGTTCACGGAAACTTGGTACACCCTCTTGCTTAGATTACATGAGTAGTCATTTTGATTTTTTCGTGACTCTTTAAAAAGTGAAAATATCATTGAGCTCTTGTCCTTTCAGTCTCATTTAAACCTGAAAGTGATATAGTCACCTTTTGCCTGTTTCTTGTCTCTTAAAATATGAAACAATGGATTTTTGTTTCAATGCCTTAAAATATTAACTGCCCATGAAATATTCCTGGTTAAAGTTATCTTCCTTAGTGTTTTGTTTTATGGTTGTTTCCAATGGCAACTTTTTCGGAGTTTTCCAACCAAGGAATCCCCTCCGAAGGGAATCCTGGTCCTTTTCCTGCTTTTGGAAACATTGGTGCTCCTTATATGGCAACATTGTCCCTGCCCGGGCTAACTGTTGGGTTTCCTTCCGCCTGATGTACAACCATCTCCTCCACCTGAACAACATCATGTTGATTCTAAAGTGGGCTTCTCCCCTTCTTCGTCGGTTTCTTCATCCTCCTCTTCTATTTCGCCTAGTGAAAGTATGGATTCTAGTAACTAGGTGACTAAGAAGAAGAAGACGAAGAAGAAAAAGACATACGAAAGAGAGGCCAGCTCTGAGGCTATTGTGCCTCAGACATCTTTCACTAATAAAGCATCCAACCTTCTATGGAAAGTCAAATTCCCTTTCATGTTGTGAAAATGTGACCACTTTCTTCGAGATTGCCCTGGCATCCCCAAGGTGCTTGAGGCATGGTCCGACGACCATCCGTCGTTGTCTTTGACTTTTGGAAGTCATGTTGGTGACACATCTTCGACTAGCCATGATAAGACTCATAAGAAACAGGGTAAGATTACCAATCCCTGTAAACTGTGTGAAGGGCATCATCCCATTCGCCTTTGTCCATACATGGATGAAGCCACGAGAGTGTTAGACAACCATACTGTTTTTGCACCCTGCATTCCGGTCAGTTACTAGAAGCTTTCTTCGAGTCCTCCACTAGTTGATTCAACAATCGGTCAAGATTCATCCTTGTTTGATCCTGCTCCCTTGGAAATTCAAATAAAAGAATCTGTTCCTAACCAACCATTGGTCGAGGAATCAGTTGATCTGATCCTGCCTATGGTTCATCGGGTCTTTTCTGTCGAGAGTGGATCTCCTCCCCATCATGTTCTTCTTGTTTCTTCAAATTCCTCAGACTTGGAGAAAGATTCTCCAATCCCTGTAGTTCAAGAAGCTGCTCCTCCTGCTCCCACGATGGAGGTTGAAGAGGATGCTCCTCTTGCTCCGGTAACACCAGGGGAAGACCATCTCTGTTCGATGGTACCCCCTCCAAGTAGTTTGGTCGCTTCCTTTGATTGGAGTTGATTTTCAGGATATTGCCTTCCTTCTTATGTGCCTTTTGATATCATGGTACAGGTCTTCGATATGATCATACCTAGCATGATTATAGATGAAGGTGCATCTGTTAGTATTCTATCTTCAGCAACTTAGCAAGATTTTGGTTCTTCACCGCTTGTGCCTATTACGCAGAATTTGTTGGCATTTAACAGAAGAACCAGTCAACCGTTAGGGATCCTTCTGAAGTTTCCTATTACTTTGGGAGGGAAAACCATCTATATAGACGTGATAGTTGTTCCAGGCCCCTTGGATTTTAATTTAATCCTGGGGTGCAACTATACTTATGTCATGGGAGCACTTGAATCTTCCTCTTTCGTGTGATTTGTTTTCCACATGAAGGTCGGATCGTGACCATTGATCAGCTTTCATTCTTTGGTCTTGACGTGGCATCTGGTCCACCATCGTCCCTTTTGGGTCTTTATCCATCGGTTTTATCTTTCCAGCCGCAGGTTAATTATGTGGCTACCTGTCCCATGCCCACATTTAGTGATAGTGTCGTTGTGCATCGTGTGTTGGGCGCATTAGGTCCTGATTTCCGAGATGTTGTTCTCCCATCATGTGCGGAACTCTTGGAAGCCATGACTTCTTATTCATCATGATGAAAGGTTGCTAGAGCGTAGTTCGTTTCCTTGTGTCAATCTCCCTAAAAAATGAAACAAGATGTTATGAGGATAGTTCTTTTAATGTGTCAACCTCGTTAAAACAATGAAACATGTTCTCGTTCAATTCGAGTCTTTGATAAGATCTCGTAAAATCCCAGTTGAGTCTTTCTCTTGATCTTGTAATTGAACCTTCATTCCATCCACCTGTCAGTAACTAGCTGTCTACTCCGGTGAATGCACTAAAGCTTGGGGGGCATGTACCTTGAATTGAGTCACCATGCTAGGGGCATGCAAACATTTCAAGCATAGTTTATCTCCGTTTCAAGCTTGTGTAAAAATGAAACCAATTTTCAAGCATAGTTTGTTCCTGTTTCAAGCCTGTGTAAAAATGAAACTGGTTTCAAGCAGAGTTTCCTGATTTAAAACTTGTGTAAAAATGAAACCATTGTTATTTTACCTCTCGTGATTGCCATTTTATCAGACTGTTTTTCCAGATGAACCTTGGTTTTTCATTCCATCGTCACCGTTTGCTTGGTCAATCATACGCCTTCACTTGATTGTTTTACCCATTCCTGAGGAACCGCTGCGATGAGTGGTCTTATTAGCCAGCCTCTTGACCTTTACTTGTTCTGAGAAGTTCCGCCATTACTGGAACCAGTTGCTACCCTTAATACCACTTGTTCCTCTAGGAGGAGTCAACTTTCAGCGCTTTTCTGACTCTCTAAAACTGAAAATATTGTCGAGACTCTTATCGTTTCGAACTCGTTAAATGGCTGCGAAGCGATATATACCCAGTATACGTTTACCCCTTTTTCCGGCTGGGATAGATTATTTATGAAAAAGGAATACCTTAGCCTTTTGTGACTAAGAGGTTCTCCTAGATTTTGTTTTCTACCTTTTTGGATATAAGAGACTATTTACGAAAAGGGCCATGCTGGAGTTTTCTTTTCCACTTATTTTCAGACTTTCTAAACATGAAAAGATGTCGAGTTATCCCTTTGTCAGACTCGTTAAAACCTGATGACATCGGAATTCGTTGCCATGACGTTATTCGAGTTCCTCCTTCCTAGGGCTCGTAAAATGTACTAGGTTGGATTTGTCTAAAGGAAAAACTTATATAAAAAGCATATGGTATCCTCTTCAAGCTTGTGTAAAATAAAGAGGCACTCGCAAGAAATGGTGGGGGGAAATGGAAGTTATTTTTCAGTTGTGTCAGTAGTATGTCACTCTTGAACATGACACTTATCTGCAGTTCATGTCGGGTTGGGATATCTTCACTCTATCTCTTTGCCTCTATGAGTTTGGGAAATCCGTTTGCCTCTCATTCGATTACAAATCTTGTCAACATGACCTTTGATCCTATTTGAGTCAAATGCTACCAAATTCCAAAGTCATGTCACCGATATGTTAAAGAGAAAATCCTTTTGCAGTTTGTACATTCCTTGATCCTCTGTTTCAGTCTTGATTCACACTCATATTACCTTCTCTGTTTCACGTCGATGATGTGGGATTCATTATGACCCTCCTTCGACAGATCTCTTCCTGTCGACTTCAGCTCATTATTCGGGAAGTTGATCTAGAGACTCCTTTCTTGTACCTTAGAGCTTGCATGCCCTAATGGCAAGTTCATCACATTCGACGATAGGTTCACATCATTGGCCTTCGATCGAGTGATTTCACGGGTGTTCGAATTCAGCTCACTATTCACATTCTGTGGATTGTAATAGTAATACCTTGAGAGCCATTGAAATTATTTGTGGTTTCTCTCGCACTTGTTAACGATTCACATCATTGACTGTGTTGAGAATGCAGCAAGATGATGGAGCTTGGTGAAATGAATTCGCCTTCACCAAGTGGGCCCGCAGGCGAGTTCTGGCGCAAAGTCTATTTTTAGACTATGTCTATTTTTAGACATATGGAGCATGGTTCGGGGATTCCAGTTTGAGATTCTTGGAGCATTGGTCATGTTGGTAAAAATAGATGAGGCTCTATTTTTTAGGTCGAAGAGGTCGAAGGCTATTTTTAGACTGCCTCTCCTAAAAATATGGAAGTCAAATATTATTTACCCTTAATAATATTTGGACTCTAAACAACAGTTTACTCTCTTGGAGCACTTCAGTTCGAGCTACAGAAGTGGCTCATGCAACTGACATAGGAATCACGTGGTTCCCAAGGGTTTGATGGCATCATGCATGGTTGACTTCAGTTGGACTTCAGTGGCAGAAGTTTGGAGGAGTTAATGAGACAGATAGTGGAGTTGTGTTCTGTTTATTTTAGTTGAACTAGTTGAGATTAGTTTAACTAGCTAACCAATTAGTTATGAGTGGAGTGAATTAAATATTATTTAATTCATTAATTAGTAACTCATTATTCAACTCAAGAACACATCAGTTCACTACAGTGCATGATCAGTTCAGTGGAGACCAGTGAAAGAAGTAGATGAAAGGGTGGAGTTAGCTATCAGTTGTGACTATACTGTTGCTATTTGCAACACACAGATAGGTGGAGTAAGCCCATGAGGATTGCGCAGTTCAGGTTGGTGGTTTATCTATATAAAGAGGCCATCCCATAGCATTGAAACAGGCAATAGAGGCAAGGCAATTGGCGGTGAGTTTTGAACCAGTAACTTGTTCAAAACTGAGCTAGATTGTGGGTAACTTTATGAGAAAGTACTGAGTACTTGTGAGGAGTATTGTACTGAGTTAGTTACTTGATTTCTCCATTATAATATACACAATAGCTGCGGGGTTTTCAGCTATAATCTTTCCCCATACATACTGCGTTAATGTGTATGATGATTTGATGTGTATCGCTTGATTTTATTTCCGCATGTGTGATGATCTGAGTTGGTTGAGTGGAAGAGATTATGTGTTGCATATAAATTCGAATTGTATGTGATCAGGATAGTCTCGGTGGATAATTAATCATTATTCAGCAAATTTCTACATGGTATCGGAGCTATTGAAGCAGAGATTGATCATCACAGTGATTACAAACTTATTTCGGTAGACAGAGTCTGCATGCGGGCCAGGTAGCCTCCGGATTCATCTTTCTTTAGAAAGTGAAAGGTCTGGTAAACGCCCCTTGCAGTCAATCTCTGTGCTAGAAATAATTTTTTCTCACAGATCTAGAGCAGTTGAGCTTTGAGGTGGAATTCGAAATTTTGCAGCAGTTTTGTTTTCTTGGTGCCAGTGTTGAAAATGTCTTTCAACGGTTTGCGACTCAAATATGCTCTTGAAGGCAGTTCGAATTATGTTGCATGGAAGGATTGCATGGAGGCAGTATTAGAAGATAATGGTCTGAAGGAGTTCGTAGATACGGATGTCCAAAAGCCCACTGATCCTGCTGAAGTCGAAGCATGGCAAAAGAAGATGGCGAAGTGTCGAAGGATCCTGTTGGAGGGCGTCGAGGATCATATTGTATCCAGCCTGCATGGAAAGGCTACTCCATATTTAATGTGGAAAGCTTTGACGGATCTATTCCAGAGTAAGAGCGACCAAAGGAAGCTGGCGCTCAAAGATAAGCTCGGGAACATCAAGATGGAGAAGGGCGACAGTATCGCCAAATACCTCACGAAGTTCACTCAGTGCAGAGATGAGCTGGGAAGTGTGGGGGTGGCTGTCAAAGTTTCACTGATCGCATGCTTGGTTTCAAGTGTGTTGGGATCGGTATGGTTCTTGGACAGCGGTGCGTCATTTCATATGACGGGAGATCGGGAGTTGTTCTCAGATCTAGAGGACAAATATTTGGGTGTGCACATCGAGATGGGCGATGATGGTAGATACAGTGCGACTAGTATCGGTACCATATCCTTTCAGAGGGAGTCTGGTAAACCCTTTGTACTGAAGGATGTCATGCATGTACCTAGATTGAAGAAGAACCTGATTTCTGTGGCGATGTTGGAGGATAAGGGTATGATGTGGTCTTCAGCGAAGGAAAAGCCTTCCTGCGCAGTAAGACTACTGGAGAGACCCGGAAGATAGGGGTTCGGACCAAGAACCTTTATCAGTTGCAGGTAGATGGCTGCACAGCTATGGCATGCAAGGCGGGAGAAGTGGTGAGCCGGGATGATGAGGGCGAACTGTGGCACAGGAGATTGGGCCACCTTCACCATGGAGCTTTGAAGATTCTGCAGCAGATTTCTACTGGGCTTCTTAAGGGCACTCTTGCGCAGTCAGATCAGTGCAAGGGGTGTACTCTAGGGAAGTATGTGAAATCCACCTTTCACGAGAAGGATAGTCGCGCCACGACGATCCTTGAGAGAGTTCACACAGACGTGTGTGGTCCTTTCTTAGTTGCTTCGACAGCAAAGCACAAGTATTATGTGATCTTTGTTGATGATTTCTCTCGAAAGTGCTGGATCTTCTTCATGCAGAAGAAGAGAGATACATTCGCGAAGTTCTGTGAGTTTAAAGCACTGGTCGAGAAGGAGTCGGGGAAGAAGGTGATTGCTCTAAGGAGTGATAACGGTGGTGAATTCATCTCGGCTGAATTCAAGGAGTTCTGCAGCGTAGAAGGGATTCGGAGAGAGCTCATCGCACCCCATAACCCACAGCAGAACGGGGTGGCTGAGCGGAAGAACATAACGATCGTGGGTGCTGCACAGGCGATGTTGCATGATCAGGGCCTACCCCTTCACTTGTGGGCTGAGGCATGCAATACAACAATGTATGTGCAGAACCGTTGTCCTCACAAGGTTCTTGGCATGAGTACACCGGAGGAGGCTTATTCTGGCAAGAGGCCTGATATTTCCCATTTGCGGATTTTTGGTTCTCCTGTCTACATGCATGTGATGAAGGATGCGAGAAGGAAGCTGGATCCAACTGCTGAGGTTGGAATATTTGTGGGGTACAATGATACACCTCACAACTATCGGGTGTATTTGTCAGACAGTCGCAAGACTGTTGTGCGACGGGATATAAAATTTCAGGAGGAGAAATCCATGCGGTGTTCGCTTGAGAGGGAGCTACACTTGCATGCAGATGAGGAGCTGTTAGTTCCTAAGGAGGAGCTTCCGGATGTGGATCAGCCACAAGAGGAGGTTCAGGAGGTGGAAGAAACCACCCAGGCAGCGCCAACCATCAGAAGGCGCATGCGCACTACAGAAGCTGAGCGACTGGCTCGGGATGCAGAGAAGGTTGTCGGACCACCTACAGCACAGCGCAGACAGAGACAGTCACCGGATCGGTACACTGGATACATGGCTCTTATGAGTCAATGTGTTGTGACAGAGCCATCCTCTTTTGAGGAAGCTGTGGAGGAACCCGCATGGGTTGATGCCATGATCGAAGAATATGATTCGATCATCAGGAACGGTGCATGGGAGATTGTCCCAAGACCGGTTGGGAAATCAGTTGTAGGTTCGCGATGGATCTACAAAGTGAAGCAGGCGGCTGACGGGAGTGTGGAGAAGTACCAGGCGAGATTTGTCGCCCGTGGCTTCTCACAGATCGAGGGGATTGACTATGAGGAGACTTTTGCACCTGTCGCAAGGTACTCTTCCATACGGACGATCCTTGCTCTCTCAGCGCAGATGGGGTGGCACATTCATCGGATGGATGTGAAGACTGCGTTCCTCAATGGAGTTATTGAGGAGGAGGTGTACATAGAGCAGCCTGAAGGTTTTGAGATCTTCAGCAGTGAGTCGCATGTGTGCCGACTCAAGAGAGCACTGTACGGGCTGAAGCAAGCACCTTGTGCTTGGTACACTCGGATAGACAACTACTTCACCGGGCTTGGATTCTCCAAGAGTGAGGCGGATCCAAACCTGTACCAGATTGTGGTGGAGGGGAAGCTGTTGATCATCGTACTGTATGTAGATGATCTGATTTTGACTGGCGATGAGCAGTTGATACTTTCATGCAAGGAGGATCTTGCACGAGAGTTTGAGATGAAGGACCTGGGCATCCTTCATTATTTCCTGGGATTGGAGATTTGGCAGCGCAGTGGAGGACTGTTTGTTTCTCAGGGCAAGTATGCCCAGGAGATTCTGGAGAGGTTCAACATGCAAGGCTGCAAGCCTGTTGACACTCCTCTTCCTAGTGGTTGGAGGAAGGAGGATGCTACTTCAGCGGAGGTAGTGGATGCCAGGCAAGCATGTATTGCGCTATATTAGAGGCACATCGGGATATGGTCTATGGTACAGATAGGAGGATGGAGCGAAGCTTTCTGGCTTCACTGATGCAGATTGGGCCGGGAGTCCAATGGACCGGAAGAGCACATCTGGAGGAGTTTTCAGCATTGGGTCGACAGCAGTTTCCTGGTACAGCAGGAAGCAGAGATCCGTGGCACTCAGTTCAGCAGAGGCCGAGTACATGGCAGCTAGCTTGGCTGCATGCGAGGCTATTTGGATGAGGAAGATCCTCGCGGGTTTGTTCAGGTTGCATTTGGAGCCTACAGTGATCTACTGTGATAACCAGAGCTGCATCAAGCTCTCGGCTAATCCAGTATTTCATGATAGGTCCAAACACATCGACATCAAGTACCATCATATCAGAGATTGTGTTCAGCGGAGAATCATGATGCTTTCATATGTTCCCACGGAGGATCAGGATGCCGACATCCTGACGAAGGCGCTCACCAGGAGCAAGTTTGAATTCCACAGAGGCAGGATAGGGGTTGCGGATAATCCATATCTTGCTGAGAGGGAGTGTTGAAAATGCAGCAAGATGATGGAGCTTAGTGAAATGAAGTCGCCTTCACTAAGTGGGCCCGCAGGCAAATTCTGGCGCAAAGTCTATTTTTAGACTATGTCTATTTTTAGACATATGGAGCATGGTTCGGGGATTCCAATTTGAGATTCTTGGAGCATTGGTCATGTTGGTAAAAATAGATGAGACTCTATTTTTGAGGTCAAAGAGGTCGAAGTCTATTTTTAGACTGCCTCTCCTTAAAACAAGGAAGTCAAATATTATTTACCCTTAATAATATTTAGACTATAAACTTCAGTTTACTCTCTTGGAGCACTTCAGTTCGAGCTACAGAAGTGGCTCATGCATCTGACAGAGGAATCACATGGTTCCAAAGGGTTTGATGGCATCATGCATGGTTGACTTCAGTTGCAGAAGTTTGGAGGAGTTAATGAGACAGCTAGTGGAGTTGTGTTCTGTTTATTTTAGTTGAACTGGTTGAGATTAGTTTAACTAGCTAATCAATTAGTTATGAGTGGAGTGAATTAAATATTATTTAATTAATTAATTAGTAACTCATTATTCAACTCAAGAACACATCAGTTCACTACAGTGCATGATCAGTTCAGTGGAGACCAGTGAAAGAGATGGATGAAAGGGTGGAGTTAGCTATCAGTTGTGACTATACTGTTGCTATTTGCAACACACAGATAGGTGGAGTAAGCCCATGAGGATTGCGCAGTTCAGGTTGGTGGTTTATCTATATAAAGAGGCCATCCCATAGCATTGAAACACGCAATAGAGGCAAGGCAATTGGCGGTGAGTTTTGAACCAGTAACCTGTTCAAAACTGAGCTAGATTGTGTGTAACTTCATGAGAAAGTACTGAGTACTTGTGAGGAGTATTGTACTTATTTAGTTACTTGATTTCTCCATTATAATATACACAATAGCTGCGGGGTTTTCAGCTATAAGCTTTCCCCATACATACTGTGTTAATGTGTATGATGATTTGATGTGTTATCGCTTGATTTTATTTCCGCATGTATGATGATCTGAGTTGAGTTGAGTTGAGTGGAAGAGATTATGTGTTGCATATAAATTCGAATTGTATGTGATCAGGATAGTCTCGGTGGATAATTAATTATTATTCAGCAAATTTCTACATGGTATCGGAGCTATTGAAGTTCAGATTGATCATCACAGCGATTGCATGTGGGCCAGGTAGCCTCCGGATTCATCTTTCTTCGGAAAGTGAAAGGTCTGGTAAACGCCCCTTGCAGTCGATCTCTGTGCTAGAAATAATTTGTTCTCACGATCTAGAGCGGTTGAGCTTTGAGGTGGAATTCGAAATTTTGCAGCAGTTTTGTTTTCTTGGTGCCGGTGTTGAAAATGTCTTTCAGCGGTTTGCGACTCGAATATGCTCTTGAAGGCAGTTCGAATTATGTTGCATGGAAGGATCGCATGGAAGCAGTATTAGAAGATAATGGTCTCAAGGAGTTCGTAGATACGGATGTCCAAAAGCCCACTGATCCTGTTGAAGTCGATGCATGGCAAAAGAAGATGGCGAAGTGTCGAAGGATCCTGTTGGAGGGCGTCAAGGATCATATTGTATCCAGCCTGCATGGAAAGGCTACTCCATATTTAATGTGGAAATCTTTGACGGATCTATTCCAGAGTAAGAGCGACCAAAGGAAGCTGGCGCTCAAAGATAAGCTCAGGAACATCAATATGGAGAAGGGCGACAGTATTGCCAAATACCTCACGAAGTTCACTCAATGCAGAGATGAGCTGGGAAGTGTGGGGGTGGCTGTCAAAGTTTCACTGATCGCATGCTTGGTTTCAAGTGTGCTGGGATCGGTATGGTTCTTGGACAGTGGTGCGTCATTTCATATGACGGGAGATCGGGAGTTGTTCTCAGATCTGGAGGACAAAGATTTGGGTGTGCACATCGAGATGGGCGATGATGGTAGATACAGTGCGACTGGTATCGGTACCATATCCTTTCAGAGGGAGTCTAGTAAACCCTTTGTCTTGAAGGATGTCATGCATGTACCTGGATTGAAGAAGAACCTGATTTCTGTGGCGATGTTGGAGGATAAGGGGTATGATGTGGTCTTCGGCGAAGGAAAAGCCTTCCTGCGCAGTAAGACTACTGGAGAGACCCGGAAGATAGGGGTTCGAACCAAGAACCTTTATCATTTGCAGGTAGATGGCTGCGCAGCTATGGCATGCAAGGCGGGAGAAGTGGTGAGCCGGGATGATGAGGGCGAACTGTGGCACAGGAGATTGGGCCACCTTCACCATGGAGCTTTGAAGATTCTGCAGCCCATCTCGCACATTGGAGGGTCATTTCTATGAATAATTAGAAGTGTCATGCCTTACAAATACCATCATTTCATCCCTTGCCATGAGGACAACATTCCTTCTGTTGACCATTTCTTGAGCAGACCACTAAAAACACATGTTTTTGCCTTGGCGCTGGTAGTCCGTTATGCCCTCGCGCCAATGAGGCAGATTAACATTGGCCCCCGCGCCAGCTGGTGCTCTGTCTCAGTTAGCTACCCACACTAATCTGTTTATGGAAAGTTTTTTAAAAATAGAGGCAAAGTTTCGATCACAAAAACTTCGTGAATGAGTCATAGGGAATGGTTCGACTGAATAACCACGACCTTCCTCCTTTGGCCTCTTGTTTCCACCTTATGGGGAAACATCCCAAGGGATAAGGCCTCCCTTCCACTATTGTAGGAATCACAACCTCCTCATCCCCTCTATAAATATAGCCATTTTCCATTGATGTGCTAGTGGAACAGATAGCTGAAAAAGTTAACGTAGAGAAGAAGCAATCATAGCTTCGAGAGAATAATGCAGAGCTTGATTGTTTGTGTGTGTTGAGAACATAGTGAGATATTGGACCTTTTTTCATGAGGGTGTGGCAAACGTGCTTGGATACATACCTGCCGAAGGAAAGCCTCAACATCAAGGCTTGGTTGTAAACTCCCCTTGTCTTTATCATAATAAAATGCATCTGATGTTTATCTTCCACTCTTGTTTACATTTATAATGAGATTTCTAGCATTCCTTGATCAGTTAGATAGGTTGTAATTTTTTTATGTTTATTGTGGTTTTACGCTTGTCGTGGCGTCTTGACCGTCTGTACAAGTAATCGAATGTTGGTAGCAGCGTGTATCAAGCTTGAGAATAGAAACAGATCAAGAAGCTTTGACGGAAGACAACAACATAGCATCAGGACAAGGTAGGTCATCTTCCTTGCTCTGAATTTCATTTACAGTCTAGGAAGGTAGATGTTAGTATGTTCCCATAGTTTCTAGACCCACCATAGGGCTAGAGGGATCGCCTCTGTCCGCAGAGGGGATTATCTGGACAATAGGAAGAAATCTGAAGTCTTTGAAAGATTTAAATAATTTAAGGCTCTGGTGGAAAACCAGACAGAGAAGAAGATGAAGGTGTTGAGGACAGATAATGGTGGAGAGTTTTGCAAGAAGAAATTTGAAGAGTTATGTAAGAAGTGTGATATAGCACGACAAAAGACTACTCCATACACACCTCAAAAAAATGGAGTTGCAGAAATAATGAACAAAACTATGATGGAAAAGGCAAGAAGCATGCTCAGTGCTATTGGGTTATGACATGACTTCAGGGTAGAGGTAGTGGAGACTGAATGTTACTTGGTTAACATATCACCTTCATCAACGTTGGAGGATAAGACTCCACATGAGGTATGGACTGGTAAGAAACCCTCTCTTTCACATCTAAGGGTATTTTGATGTGATGCATATATACATGCTCCAAATGAGAAAAGGACCAAGTTGGATAATAAATCTGAAAGGTGCATCTTTATTGGGTATAAGGATGGTTTAAAAGGTTACAAGATTTGGAACCCAAAAACAAGGAAGGTTGTGTACAACCGAGATGTGGTGTTTAGAGAGGTGAAAGATGTTTTTAGATATGAAGTCCTATGAAAGGAACCTGAGAAGATAGATTTTGAGCAAAAGGAGTATGAATCAGACCCTACAACAAAACAAGATTGAGAAGAGGAAGATGCACAAACTCCAGCTGTGAGAAGATCATTTCGGTAAAGAAGGTAGCCAGAAAGGTATAGTCCATTTGATTTTTGTTCAAATTTTTCCTTAACTATCACTGATGATGATCCCATAACTGTCAGGGAGGAAGTGGATTTAGAGGATGGAAAACTCTAGAAGGAGGCCATGGTTGATGAAATGGCATCCTTGCACAAAAATGAGGCATGGGATCTGGTGGATTTTTCAGCTGGAAGGAAGCTGGTCGGGAGCAAATGGGTGTTTAGGAAGAAGATGAATGTAGAAGGTAGGGTGGAGAAATACAAAGTTCGGTTGGTAGTAAAAGGTTATTCCCAGGTGTCGAGAATTGATTTTGGTGATATTTTTTTCTGCTGTTGCCAAGGTTACTTCTATTAGATTACTTTTATCTATTGTTGTTGCATTCGATTTTGAGGTAGAACATATGGATGTGAAGACAACACTTATTCACAGGGATCTGGAAGAGGAGATATACATGAAGCAACATGAAGGCTTTGCGGTGAAGGGTAAGAAAGAACTGGTATGCAAGTTTAAAAAGTCTCTATATAGGTTAAAATAGTCACCAAGGATGTGGGAGCAGAATTTTGATACCAATATACAGGGACTTGTCTTCACCAAAAGCAAAGAGGATCACTGTGTGTATTTTAAATTAATTGGTGACCGTATTATTTATTTTGTCTTGTATGTGGATGATATGTTGCTGGTTGGAAATGACAAAGAAATTATCCAAGATTTGAAGACCCAATTGTTCTCCAAATTCGACATGAAGGATTTTAGTACTGAAAAATCTATTTTGGGCATGGAAATTAAGAGAGATTGGGCAAAGAGAAAGCTCTGGTTAAACCATAGGAAGTATGTCGAGACAATATTGCAAAGGTTCAATATGAAGGATAATAGACTAGTGAAGGTTCCTATTCCTGTAGGTGTAAAGCCTACTTTTGAACAATGTCCCAAGACACAAGAAGAAGAGGAGGATATGTCCCGTGTTCCATATGCAAGTGCAATGGGTAGCCTGATGTATGCAATGGTATATACTAGACCATACATTGCACATGAAATGGGAGTATTTAGCAAGTTTATGTCAAAACCAGGGAAGGAGCATTAGACAACAGTGAAGCGGGTTTTCGAATATATGCATGGCACTAGTGATTATGTTTGTGCTACTAGGGAAGACCAAGATTGGATAAATTTTTGGACATCCGTGGTTTTGTTGATGCAGACTGGGCTAGAGATCTGGACCAAAGAAGATCTACCGATGGGTATGTGTTTAGCCTATTTGGAGGTGCAGTCAGTTGGATGAGTAAAAGACAGTTTGTTGTGGCTCTTTCAACTGCAGAGGAAAAATAAGTGCCATCCACTCATGCAAGCAAGGAAGAAGTTTGGTTACAGATATTGTGTTCAAGTATGGGGTTGGTGTAGCGAGCTATAAGGATAGACTGTGATATCCAAAGTGCAATTTTCTTGGCTAAGAACCCTGCTTATCGTTCAGAGACAAAGCACATTGATGTTCAATATCACTTTGTGAGAGATATGGTTGAGGATAAAAAGGTGTTGTTGGTAAAGGTGGACACTTTGAAGAATGTTGTAGATGCATTTACGAAGTCGGTGAGCAGTCATAAGTTCTCTTGGTGTAAATAAACAATGGGTGTTGTAGGGTTGGACTAATGATTAAGCTCTCTTAGGGCCCCTGCCGAAAGAAAACAATAAGGGAGAGAATGTTGGGTGTGTGTTATATTCTTTCCACAAATAGTCGCATGCGCGAGGGGGTCACCGGGGGGGGGCGATAGCCCCTCCTTTTTCGTTGAGCCAGGCATAGTGGGGAGGTCACGCAGGGGGTGGAAGACCCTCGCCCTGCATGGGTTTTGGGGTAGCGCCCTGGGAAAAAAAATTTGACCCTATTTTAGGTGGGTGGACCTGCCTATGGTTTTGTGCATGGGTTTTCACATGGTTTTGGGGCATGATGGTTTTCTACCCCTAGTATTTTGTAGATCTGGTTAAGGGAACTACAATTATATTAATCCAGGGTTAACATATTGGGGTTTATGAATGCTTCGGCATGTATGTGTGTGTGTGTTTGTGTGTGTCGTAACACTAAAAGGAATATAATGAAAAATCAAGCTGGTAGTCTCGATTTGGGATCCAGGGGAAAAATATCTATGTATGTTTGTTTTATTTTTTATGCGCTCGCTATTGCTTATTTTCTGTTTTTAAGAATTTATTTGCAGATAATTTATGTACAGGGTTAAAACCTACACTTCCTCACTCTTTTTTCATTCTCTTTCGCCATCATATCTACTTTTTCATGCACTTAGGTAGAATTTTATTTGGATATATTCTCGATCCTAGAAGCAGTGGAAGTCTTCATGGTTTTTCCTTATTCCTCTCTTGCATTCTTTAATAAGGAACAATGGTTTTTCTCTCCTAAATCGAATAAGTAAGAGGTTTATACTACTTTTTGTCTCGTTAGTGGCCAGATTTGAATTTCAATTATAATTTTCTCATTTATCATAGTTTGCAAGTTAATTTGGCTAGAAATTATTCAATTTTGTGAGCTTTAGGATATTCTCCTTCCTCAGCCAAGTCTTTACAATACTAAGATTCTTTTTTTGGTGTTTATTCAGTGCCTCCTGAAACCTATTATTATCCCTCTAGCTACATACTACCCCCCTATCCTAGTAACCCATCCCTCTATGCACTTTACTTAATTTTCATCCACATTCAGTCCCCGTGCCTTGCCAATGAGCTCACTAGAGGAGGGGCACAAAAATTTGAGATCGCCTCAACAATGCTCAAACTCGATCCAAAGGGCATGCATCAACACATAGATACTGCACACACACACCTCTAGTGGTGCAACACAAAATTAAATATATTGAGCAACAAGTGGTTGAGGAAAAAGAATATATCTCATATTCATATGTCATGGCATCAATGTCTAATTAGGTTTGCAACCTAGGGACAAACATAGGCAACCATAATTAATATCTCCTCACAATTGATCTTTATTGGCACTTTAAGGAGTTGTTGGGAAAAGTGTTATTTTACTGCAACAAGAGTTGAGATGAAATCCTCCTATAAATGTATGAATTACATCTTCTCTATTATATTGTAGATGAGTTCTTGCAATGCATGGAATATATGTTCTTGCATGACTACGACCAACCTCCTCTAGCTCAACAAGAGCCTATAACACCATGAAATTAGCATATATATTCTCATTGATCACACTGTTGGAAATACTTATCTTTTTGTATGTTATTTTCTTTATGCATGTCCTATGTAGTTATTGTGTTAATGGTTAGAATGCCAATTTTTTGTAACAATTTTTTCCAACACTTTTTGCATGACTAGAAAATTTTGACAAGCCTATGTTGAATCCTCATATTTTTCCTTTGGTCAGGTTTCCACACTGGCAAACCAAGGCATTATGAGGCATTATCTATATGTATGTGATGTAAATATTCTATAATTTAATAATAGAATACAAGGTTACAAAAAAAACTCTACAAGTTATTGTAAGAACTTGGTCCAATGAAGTCTTTGGAAATCTCAAATGTAATAGATTCATACAAGGGAAACCAAATGACATGGAAAGAAAATAAAATATTAAAAATATGTTTTGGACCACCTCAAGGAATGTGTAGTACATAGTTAAGATTCTTAAGGAGAAGATCACAAATCAATATCAATTTTCCTTTCTCTGTCACTTTGAAAGAAATCCCTCTATATTAATGAAATTAAGATCCCTTTTATTGATGTTTCCATCTTCTTTTGTATTATTTCTTGACATTTAATTAATTTAACAATTCTATTTTTTCCATTTAGGGTTTCTTTTATGAGAAATAAAAGGACAATATAATTAATGAAGTAATTAGTATTTAATAAGTGAATTTTACTCAAGCCTAGGCAGGGATCCCAATAGACTCAATTACAAAACATAAGTCATAACACATGGATATCCCCCTTATGAGTCCTAATTTATCTTTTCACATATCATATCATAAACATATATAGCATGAAAGGGATGGATTCCAAAATGTATTTTGAATGTGCTAGGGTTTCACCTATAATTTTAATCGGTTTTGGCTTAGCTTCCCTAGGTTGGTCCTTGGTTGATCCCCATGGTGACTTTGGAGAGGAAGCTACATGCTTCTAGTGTTCTCACCTGCTTGTTGGAGGTCATATTGATACTTAGTATGTGAATGTGCGACCTAAACTATGGTGGCTTGTGCTCACGGTGTTTCCAGAGACAAGGGTTTTCGGCTTTGCGGTGGTTTTCTTCCAAGGGTCATTCCATTCACTTAAACCAAATGAAAAATGATACACTCTTCACCTTATGATTAGTGTTGTTGGGCATGCAGCTTTGTCGGTATGGTCGAGGTAGATATGTTGGCCTAGAAAAACATGGGTAATTTCATTCCCTTGTTCATGTCATATCTTTTCAATTTGCATACCATAAACCTTTGTGGGGAGTATGTCAGTGGCTAGGGAGTCCAATTTGATGTTATGTCTAGTGCTTATTAGTGTGTTCCTTTGTAATGTTTTGTGGTTTATGTGGCCAACCAAACAATCAGCAAATATAAAATATCCTTTTGTGTTTTATTTGAGCGTTGGTAAGGGTGTGCCTGAGTAGATGATGGACGATAATCCTGGTGCTTTTGGGTCTATAATATCACACAAAATGGAAAATCACACACACTGGGGGGTGCCTTCCTTTCCTCTGTCTCGAGAGGATTCTTTTACTTTCTAGGTTTTCATAAAAAATGTTCATGGACAGACAACTCTATTTTGGATAAAAGCTAAATACACCATTTATGGCCTACAATAGAAAATCAAGAACAAGTGGTATATCCCTCTTGAGTATCAAAATTTCATATATGCATGGATTCTAACTATAGGACTGTACTCAGATAAAAGACAATGGTATCTATAGGAACTCATACATTATTCTGAATTTATAGGTGCATGATGATGCTCCGGGATCCAAGAAACAAAATGGATCATCTTCATACAAGGATGCTACCAAGGGAAAGTATTCCCTTCCTTTTGGTCTACCCCAAAATAGAATTAGACCTTGGATAAAAAATAATCCCAGACCATACATTATTGAAATAATAGAGAATTCCCCTGATATGGATGTAAATCTTTCAGAGGTAATGGTTTTTGGCCCAAACCTAACGCTCTTCACCAATGGATATTAACCCTTTGGACGATGAACTGTGAAATTTGATTATGCTCCAAAGCTTTTTTTATTGTTCAATTTGACTCAAAAAAATAAATGGATGTTGTACTAAATAATGGACCATGATTTTGGGGTAATTTTGGTCTATTAATTACCCCATGTTTCCCTAAATTTGATGCCAAAACTATGGTGGTTTCTACTATGTCGGTTTGGTCGAGACTCCTAAATCTTCCCTTTCCATTCAAGCATGCTAGGGTCATAGAGGACATTGGGAGAACTCTTGAGAAATTCAAGAAAATGGACAATGAACGGAAAGAAAAAGATATCTTTACATTTACCATAATTTTTGTAGATATTGACCTCAATAAAGGACCTCTTGGTCATATACAAATGAAACATCAAGAATTCAATTGGACCCAAGTTTTGGATTATGACAACATGACTTTTAGATACTAATTTTTTTTTCAAACTAACCATTTACAGAACACATGTCCCTGACCCAAAAAGAACCCAAAAAAGAAGAAGAGGCCAACAAATAAATAAATTTTTTGGAAATATTCAAATCCACACCTATCTTCTGATGAGGATGAGGACACACTAGAAAAATAGCCAATCCAATCAAAGGATGCTTTGATACATCATGACTTGCACAATATTGGGGATGTGGGGCACAAGATGATGTTCCTCCTAGACTAAACATGGTAGAGACTGAAACTCTTATGGTTTTAGAAAAATAAATAGAAGAGACACACATGGAGGATGGTTTGGGGGGCACAAAATGGGTACATGTTTATTGAGCTCAGACTTGGACAAGGATCATCCGCCAGAGATTTTCGAGTGTTATTTGGATTTGGTTCCAGTTGGCACCACTCTAGGGGTTTGGCAACAGGTCCAGAAAAATAAAGGAAAGAAGGGGAAGATTAGTGCATCTTGATCTTCCCCAATATTTACTTTTTTATTATTTTTTCACTACTTTGTATGCACTTTATTATGAGCCATTTGGTATTTATCTATTATGCTTATGCTTATATTTTTGACTTAATTTTACCACTCACGGATATGGGTTGATCCATGGAGAATGCATACGTATCAGTGGGTATATACAAAATTATTTTCTATCTATTATTAAATTAAAGTACGTTTTTTTTTTGCAGTAAAAAAAACATATATAGCGTGAAAGAAACAAATAATTATTAACCATTAAATCATATAAACCTTGCACTACTTGCACCTCCATGTTTGAAAACTTCAAAATTATGATATTTAATTTTTCAAAATAAATATCATAGGATCCCATAACTATTCAAAATTTTGAAGTCTTATTCAATTAGAGTCATTAAAATTATATGAAAAATATAAATAGAACATCCATCAAAAAAATTCACAGTGCATGTCTAAGAATGACCATTAACATATAACACTTCAAAACACATGTCTAAAAGTGAAATTTCCTTTTTCTTTTCTTCCTCCACCTTTTCAGTGTCTAACTTTAGATGGGTTGAGGTGGACTGAGATGACCCATTACTAGGCACTTACTTAAGAGGCTTTTTACCTTTATTATTCTAATATGGAATATCTATAGAAGAAGACTTGATATCATTAACAGGTGAGTTTTTGGCAAAAGAAATAACATAATTAATGCTAGGAGCAACAACATGAATAAGAAGATTCGTGGTGTTACTAAACCAATTTATAATTCCAAATGCATGTCTAGCATGATGCTCTTCCTATTGATAATTTATATACACATATACATATACACACACACACACACACACACACATATATATACACACACATACATACATATATACATACATACATACATGCATACATACATACACACGCACACACACACACACATATATATACATACATATACATATAATACGAGGCCATAAAGGGTCATTGGCAAGTGAAAAAGGTTGGGGTAAGGCTTGATGTCCTCCCAAGAAAAAGTGCCCAATTTGTAGCAATTTGGTTGAACTTATCTGAATTGGCATCAAAGTGTAAAGTGTATTGAAAATTTGATTCTCTTATTCCTCCCTTCTTTTCGAACAATGTTATCATTCTTCCTTGTCCCCTCTTCTTTTCGCTAGAACCTTTGCTGAAAAACCTCATCTAAAAACATATTCAAAAATCACTTGTCATTTTATAATTATTTAATAATTATTAATTGAATGCAAATAAAAGAAATGTGGAACTTTCACTAATGCTAATTGAATATGGTTTAACAACATCTCTGATTTGAGAAATGTGTGTTGGATGATACAAAGGTTAACCATACATAGGTTTGGGTTAGCACTGAGATAGTATTAATAAAATTTTGAATTTCAACTATGTTTCATTTCAACACAGTTTTGCATGAATAATGTGGTATAAAATCACTTCAATAGGATGAAAGGAAACCCTATACAGTTCAAATAAAAAATACATGCTTGAGAGAGGACCCTTTATAAGCTTGATACAATTCCCAGACTAAAAAATAGTAGTCTTTCATTGTGCTACTCTTTGAATGGCAAACATCTCATCGCAACATCTTTGCATCCATGCAAGATTATTTTTATAATATACCCATATTAAAAAAACAAAATCAGAGCTTCAAATTCGTCTCAAATACCCATGCAAATTTTTACTCAACAATATGTTCCTCTTTCCAAAATACAGTATTAACAATGGTTCAAACAATGAGAATATTTATATAGCAGTGAGCCTTTATACAAAATATTCATTTCTCATGCCAATTGTCCAAACAAGATAAACCATTTTTCTTTATAGGGTGCCAATGAACTAGAAACACTATCTCCCGTTTTTCTTTTCTTTTCTTTCAAGGAGAAAGGTATTATTTAATATGAACATGGGAGGGAAATATTTACAATTTCAAAGGGTAAAAAATGAAATGAGGGAAAAACAACAATTCAGTACCATTCACGAACTTGAAGAAGGTAGCATAATTTTGTGAATATCTCATTTTTCTAAAAATAAATTCTTTGGGTGTTGTAACATGCCCAGAAAACTGAGGATAGCAAAATTTTTCAATAGTGTTCATGTAACAAGCCCGGGTTAAAACTTCATGTAATAAAAGTTGATACAGGAAAAATAAGACCATGGTTAAGGGGCACTTACTCCAAGTTGAATGTTGGGAAAAGATATCATAGTGAGAATCACTACGTATGTGTTTATGGCTAAGGAAAATTTGCAAAGGCAATGGTTAAGGAATTAAAGAGGCAAAAAGTATTTTTGGCACATTTATTTATGAAAATAAAGGAAATTAGGAGAAAAGGAAGCCAAAAGGTCACAGGTTGCATGTGAGCAGGAAAATGAAGAAAATAGAGGCCTCATTAATAGAAAGGCTTCTAAAGATCAGTTGGTACCTTTTGTCCATGTACCTTTTGTCAGTTCATTTTTGGAGCTCTCTTATTATTATCTTTCTCACACTCTTGGATACTTATATTTTTCTTGGAGCATTTCAACGTTGAGAAAAGAAAGAGGAAAGCAAGCAAATGAAGGACAAGGAAAGCAAAGGAAAGCAAAGATCAAGCAAGTAAGAGTAGGATCTAGCAGCTTCAACAAGAATACTTGCAGGTAACACATTGAATGTGTGATTTCATAACTAGCTTTGGACATGCATGGCTTATGCATGTTGGTATTTGGTTCTCTTGTTATTGGTGGCATGGTTTTATCAGGTTTTGAGAGTGGTTTTCAACCTTGCCTTGCCTTTTTCCAGATGTCATGGTGTGTTGGTATTTTGATATCAGTTTTGAGCTTTAGAATTGTCGGATGGATTTCAGAATTTGGGGTGGAGGTGGTTTCAAGGAAAATTCCCAAAGGCCTAGGAATATCTTGACCATTTTTGGTGGGATACACGGTAAAGCTTGAGGGTGGTGTCTAGGTTTAGGGCCTAGTAATCTAGGATTGGATTGCAGCAAACCTTGAGAGATAGGGAGAAGGAAAATTACACAAGGATAGTGATGGATTCCAGATGGAATTCCAAGTTCAGTTCAGTTTTGTGATCAGAGCACCAGTTTTGGTGTGATCACAATATAGTGAAGGTGGAGGTGGTTTAACCTCTAGATTCCATTAATTGATTTTGGATTGGTTTATCCATGATATCCCACATTCATGCTTGGAATATGGCATGGGAGTGATTGGTTGAAGAGAGATTTTCCTCAACCATTTCTATGGTTGGGTGGTACGTGGAAGTCCCGAACCTAGTATGTTATTTCCTATGTTTAATGAAAGCTAAGTTCTCTTGCTTTTGTACTTATTAATGTGTGGTTTTAATGGCTATTATCTCATTGTTATTTCCATGGTTTTATGTTGGTTATATGCATGTTTAAATTATTGGTTCATGTCATGGTTATCTCACGTATTTACTTGTAAATGTTAATATAATAGATGCAATAACTAATTGATGTCATATAATTTCAAGGAAGAGGGTAGTGATCCTTCTTGAAATGTCTCTCAAGAGTTTTCAGTCATTTATGCACTGTCTTGTATCCTAGATTTGTAGATTTCATTCATACCAAGTGTTTGATAGAGTGTCAGTCATGGTTGGGGATGTTTAGGCGTAGTCATGGAGTCATTTTTTGGTTATTTGGCATTGTCGCCATGTATTTGATGAATTTTGAAATCTAAATGAAGTTTTGGGTAGTGTTCAGGATTTGGGGCTTAAAAAGTGCCTTAAATCCTACGGACACAGACACAAATTTGGGCAAAAGAGTCCCTGGACGAACGCATGGCTATGTTGTGGGAGTTTCCAAATCCTCCCAGATGCACCCTTTCCCATATCAAGGGAGTGTCTCAGGTTTTTCTTCAGTAAAAGTCAATGGGACCGAGGGAAAAGTCAGCTTGATGAATAGGATAGCCTATGGGGGTCTAGTAGCATGTGCGAAGAGACTGTGTTATGGTTTTCTGCATCGGTTCCAGTTCCTTAAAGTCACCAAGGAGGTTGAATCTGATATTAACTACCCTCAGCTCATGTTTACCTCAGTTGGTCGGTTAATTGGGTAGATGTGATGGGAGGTGTACGTTATAAGTGGTATCAGAGCATGGTTGTACTCTCCTTGGGAAAATTCTGATGTTGTCGAGCTTATTTTCGTCATGAATTTCTGTCATTTGTGCATGTGTTTCTCATGCTTGTGGTCTATGTACTTGTTGCATCTGCATGGTGTTGGTCATGGTGGCAGTGATGTCATCATGGAAGGGTTGATGATGTTGTTCTATATGTGTCTTCATGAGAATTTTACTGGTTATACATGTCAGGTGCTTACATGTTGTTAATTGTGCAGTGGCATGGTTGAGGTTTTCATGCATGAAGGCATGGTGTGTAGTTGACAGGGTCGTGCATTGATGACTAGACTCTAACTAGAATGATGTTTATGTGTTGGACCATGTATTACAAGTATATATGATGTGGTAATTATGTCTATACATGTATTATGTTGATTGGTTGATCTTATAGATGAGATATCATCCCCAAATTATGCTAAGGTACGTTGCTTTATTGTGATTTGGTTTAATCTGACATTAGATGCCTTACAGGAAGAAATCAAAGATGACTAGCAAGATGGTAGACTACAACGATTATCCTTATGAACATGATAAGCATCATGGTGTTGGGCACTCATCTGATTTAGCAGATACACAAAGAAGTTTGAAGGAAGAGATAAGGAGTTGTAAGGTGGACAATGACAGAATCATACAACCACAAGAAAGAAAAAAAAACAGAAGTGAATGCAGAAATCCTTCAGAGTTTGTCATATTTGCAGAAATAAGGGCCACTTTGGATAAGTTATGGACAGGATGATGGAACTAATGGTTCATATGGCAGTAGGTCTCCTGGTGGTTATAGTTCGAGTAGAGATCACACGATTAGAGATGGTAGATTCTTGGACACTCTGGATAGGAGAGGTGGTAGAAGCAGGTACTACTCTAGTTCTGGTTCTGATAGGAATTATGATCAACATCGTTATCATCCGTACAGGAGGAGTGACAAGGGTTATTAATAGGATGAGTTTAAGAAATCAAAGCCACCTACCTTTAACAAAGAGATAAAGAAATCACAAGATGCAGAGGCATGGTTTCTTGGTATGAGGAAGTTCTTCAAATTGCATGATTACTCATCAAACATGAAAGCCAGAATAGTTACATTTAGCCTCAAAGGTAAATCAGAAATTTGGTGGGAATATTTGAATAATGTTAGGGGTATTATGAGGAATAACTAACTTGGAGTGAGTTAAAGAAATTATTTCGAAAGAAGTATATGTCAGAGAGGTACTATGATGTTAGAGCTAAGGATTTTTATTAGTTGCAGATGGGTTCCATGACAGATGATGAGTATACTAGCAAGTTTTTGGAGTTGTTGAGATATGTGTCTTACCTCAAGGAGGAGAAATCTGAGGTTCAAAGACTCATCAGTGGGCTGCCAATAGCCTACAAAGACCGGATTGATTTCGATGAGCCTAGATCTTTGGAGGAGGCCATTCAAAAGTTGAAGAATTTCTATGAGCAGTCAAAATGAAAAGTTGGGCCTAAGCGTGATTTTAAAGGAAATGAGAAAGCTAAAGGAATATGGCCACCAAATCGATAAAGATCACAAGATGCAGGCGAGAAGGAAAATTTGGTTCCTTACAAGAAGTTCAATACAACTAGGAAGGGACTTGGAGAGCGACAAACTAGAGGTGATGTTAGATAACTATTGCAGCGTTGAATATGTGGCGAGGATCATCGTAAGAGAAAAAATGCTTGATCTTCAAGCTTTTTTATATACAAATGATCCTACTCTACTTTCTTAGCATAAAATCTGAATCAAGTGATCTCACACTTTCAATGAAGCCAATCAAGAAGTTGAGTACTGGATTGGAACAAACATTACACTTCTTTGATCATAAAGCCATTCCTGAGAGATGACAACTTGTTCCACCATCTGAATTTGTCTACATAACTGAAAATAATATTGAAATTCATTCCTAAAGAAGATTTCAGCAGAGTTGCGAAAGGATCTTTGAGGGTATGCACGAATAATTATTGATGATCAACAAGAAATTATGAGTAAATATGATCCTTTGTTGGTGTTCCTTGTTTAGATTTTTCTTTATAACTCTTGTGACCATTCTCAAATAAAATAGAAGCAATTTGTTGATCATTATTTTCATTTGGGAGAAAGAAAAACTTGGAGTACTCTTGGACACTTCCAAAAGGAACTACTCCAGTATGTACCACATGAATTTCTAGAGGTAATTCTTCATATGATTCAACATGCATACTCATATGATAGTATGAAATTTTATTTTCAAAAATTTCTTCATTTGTTGTAAGCCGATGCAAGGAATGACATGAAGAATAAATTTCTTCCTTTACCTGAGGATTATAGCAATTATCTTCCAGTATTTCCTCCTGCTGTTGGAAATGATTCTCATATTCATGATGATCAAAAGACTAACAAGTCTACTACAACTTTTCATCAAACTCAGAGGATGTAACATGATTTTCATAAATAAACTCTTTCTGGGTTTTATTTTCATCCAAGAGAGACGCTACCCTTTCTTCTTGGTGATGAAATGGATTTTCATGAAGGGCCTCTAAACTTTCATCATCCATGAACTCATCATCTTCATAAAAATTATCCAAATATTCAATAAAACTCACACAATGTTTACAGCGGTCTTTGACCAACAATAAGGAAGAATGACATTCTTTATGCATATCATAAAATGCAACATGGAAATCAGCAAGAGAATGTAAGGAACCATTTGGCAGGCTTTCATACCAAGACCATGCTTTTCCCTCTAACGTAACCATAAACATCTTCATGAGACAATCCTCAGGAAACTGAACCTTAAGTCTGCGTACATGCATATGGTATCTAACCAAGTGAAGAGTAGCATTATATTTATTTTCATCTTTAAATATGGGAAGATAAGTTAACCAATCGACTTTTGGCATAGGATTTGGAAAACCAGGGATGTGAGACCGATTCATAGGGGCATACCTGACATTCATTCTTACAATGGAAGTCATCTTGGAACTTCATCAAGCTATTGATATTCAAGAAGTGGAGTCACCTTCCAATTTATTATTTGATGTGTGGAGTACTCAAAGCAGAAATAAAACCAAGATGTGCCTAAGTGTTTGCTGCTCTCAAACCTTAGAACTGGAACTTTGTCGTTCTTCCCAAGGAAAATTTACACCTTCGTCCTCAGAAATGGGGCCAAAATGTTATCACCAAATTGAGTCATGTTGGGTTGCTTCAATGGTAAACTTGGAGTAACTATTTCAAACCAACTTGTAACTGGAAGTTAGCCTTTCCAGTCTGAGAGGGATCTCTTAAAAGAATAAAGGATATTCAATGAATAACTTGAAATCATATGGCTAACTTTGAATTGGATTGAATGTGATGTTTTTGTATAGGTGAAAGATGTAAACCAGTAACTACCATTGGGCATGGATTCAATATGAAAACTAAGTTACTAGTCAACTTATCTCATGGAAGTTGAGGCAATTGTATTCTTATTAAACCATACATGAAGGACAAAACATCAAGCTATATGCATACAAGAATTTAGAGCATATCACCATGAATTCCAAGTGATTATACATAAGCAAACTAATAAATCTTGACAAAACAACATACTAGGTTTAAACAAGAAGTTGGAGCATGTGATCATGAATTCCAAGTGATTATACAAATAGAACACTAGAAAGAAATTAAATATCGATAGAACAAACTTACATAATAATACAAAAAATAATCTCAGGTCTGAAATAGGCGTGTTGTAACTGTATATTTTTTATATCAAAATATTACAATAGTGGTAGTGTCAAGTAACCATCTCCCAACCCTTTTTTATTCCATCTCTTGTCAATAAATAGACTCTTTTTACATTACATAGGATCTTCCCAGCTGGATAGATCATCGAACCTTCACTTTGACACCTAATCATAACTGAAAACTCTAATTCTGGAACATAAAAATGACACCAGGTCATTTAAGAGTTACTCTCCTAATGGGACTCTAATTACATTTATTTCATCCACTTCTCTAATAGTGGGACAATTACATAGATAGAGATGAGATTCTCAAATGGCACTCTCCATGACATAAGACATAAATGTGCTCTCCAAGAATTTAGCAACAGTTGTCCTATATTCTAGGAAAGGATCAACCTAAACTATAATTTTGTCTTCAGTCTTCTTTGTATGAATGACAAACATGCCAAGTAATGAAAGTTTGTTAAGATGGCCTACTATCTGTTTGGATGCCTCCATGTGGCTTTCTGGTCTTCCATATACCTTTCGAACCTTCAAAAACCCTTTACAAATACCTCGCTATAAAACAGAGCATTCTTAGGCAATTTCGTAGTGAGCTTATTTCTGTCTTTTAACATTTTCTTCTGCCACCTTTGCTGGTCAAAAAGTATTTTTCAGGTAAAAATAGCTAAATACCATCAAACTCCCTCCTTAGTTCTTCATAAAACTGATTTTAAAGACAAAAATCATTCTTCAGAAATTTTGTAGAGAATTCTGGCCCTCAAGCCTGGAGCTCACTACAAAACTGCCTAATCAGGCTAAAACTGCATATTTTTCCTGTTTTTTCTGAAAATAGGGTTTATAAATGAACTCATATCTTTGAATCCTTGATATATTTTAAAAAAATAAAGGAGGTTTTTGTAAATCAGAACGTTCTGAAGAAAAACCCCTCTTGGTTTTTTTAAAACCATCTCCAGCTGTCTAGAATATTCATTAGAAAAACATGTATAAAATAGGAAAAATTTGGATTATGAAAATAGGTCCCAGAGACATCTTCGAATATCCAAACTGGTAGCACCTGTGAGAAAATTGAAAGCGGTTATTTTTCCTTGTTCTGTTCTTGACAATAACCTCTCTCAGTATTTTCGAATTCATCTTTGTTCATCCATAATCCTCTCTTTAAATTTGATTATTCACACATTCCAAAAACACATCAAATTCCCTTGTAGCTCCAACAGAAATTCAAACAACTTGAATTGGTGAATGATTCAGAAAATATAGGGTCCTCCATGAATAGCTTAAGGTCCATGAGCTCCTATCTAACCACATAGCCTCCTTTGTATGCTTTCTTCTTCATGGCCATCTCTCTTTATTACCAAGATGCCTTCCTTGAAAAAGCGACACTTATAGAAGAACAAAACTTGACAGCAAGTTGTTTGAGCCATGAATAAGCTTTTCCAAGGATGACACTATGCTTCTTTATGCAAGACTTTGACTAGGAATGATAGAGAGATGCTTAGAGGTGAAATTTAAATTCCAATTCGATAGGTTGGGGAGAAATGATGATAAATGTGAACACAAAAGGTGATGATGACTAAAATATGATCTTGCATGCTTAGGGATTATGATAAATAACTTAGCTTACCTCACCTTTTTCTTTAGCCATAAAAAAATTGACATATCACACTACTCTATCAATTTTTGCAGGAAAAAACCTAGTTTCATAGCGAAAACCATTTAACTACTAACATATTCGCTATGGAACTGTCAAGTAGTTTCGTAACGAAATATGATGATTTTCCATATAATTCGCTACGAAACTGTGTAAAACTGACAAGTGGAATATTTTGTGATTTAAAAGCATGGGAATGACAACTAAATTAGATGAGGTAGATTTGAATGATATGACATGGTTTTAGGGGGGGTTTAGACTTAGGGTAGACATCACCAAATGTAAATTTTTCAAAAATTTCATGAAAATGACTTACGAGACAAAATGAAACCTAAATGAGTGGCCCTATCCATCAAAAATTAAAAATTTATGTGTGATAACATATTTTTTCATGATTCCTTGGTTCATTATACAATAGAGATAGAGGGGGTTTTGAGCAACAAGATTTCCCCAGGAAAAATATTTGTGTTGTGCGATTGATTTGCTTCTTTCTCTTACTTGGTGTGATTGTGTGATCATGTTTAATTTCTGTAAATTAATTGTAGAAGGATTCAATATCTTTCTCTAGTATATTGCATGATCATATTGAATCCATTGGTATACATATTTTTTTGTATAATTTCTACAGTTAGACCCCATATCTATAGTGCACAGGAGGCACAGACAGTTGAGGATGTTGGTCATAACATTCCTCATATTTATGCAGTTGTGGACAACAGGAAGGAAAATCACCAGGCTTATATCATTGAGATGGACGGTAAGCTTTGTGATCGAGTTGTTTCTATTTTGATTGATCCTGGATATAATTATAGTTATATTAATCCTGACCTGGTGGATAAGTGTGTTTTGAGAAAAGAAATGCATGCAGAATCTTGGTTAGTGCAGTTGGCCACAGGTATAAAGAAAAGAGTTCACCATTGGGTAATAGCTTGTGAATTTGAGTTAAATGGTATTAATATCGTAGCACACTTGAACATATTTCCATTGGGATCATACAATATGTTATTTTGTATGGATTGGTTATATATTCATAGGACCAAGGTGGATTGTTATGACAAGGCCGTTGAGTGCTTGGATGAAAATTGGGAGCCAAGAGTATTGCAGGGAAATAAGAAAGCCACATCATTTAGAATGGTGATAGGTATGCAAGCAAAACACAATGGCAGGAAATTGTGTGTTTTATTTGTAGTTCCTATCTCTAGTGACAAACTTAAGGAAGTAGAGGATGTAGAAGTTTTGAGTAGCTATCCATTTCTACAATAGTTTCAAGATGCATACCCCGTATAGATTTCAGAGTTTCCACCTCACAAGGAAGTATACTTTTCTATTGAGTTGGTACCAGGGGAAATACCAGCATCAAAAGAACCTTATAGGATAAGCACATCTAAGTTGGTAGAGTTAACGTTATTGCTAAAAGAGATGCTTGACAAAGGATACATTAGGCCAAGTGTATCGCCTTGGGGTGCACCAGTGTTGTTCGTGAAGAAGAAGGATGGCACTCTCATATTTTGCATTGATTACAGGCAGTTGAACAAAGTGACCATCAAGAACAGGTACCCATTACCAAGGATTGATGATTTTTTTGATCAACTGAAGGGAGCAGCAGTGTTCTCTAAGATCAACTTGAGATCAAGATATCATCAGGTAAACATCAAAGAGGAGTACATCTACAAGACAACTTTTCGGACCATGTATGAGAATTATGAGTTTGTTAGTTCCATTTGGTTTGACTAATGCTCGAGCTCCATTTATGTGTTTGATGAATAGTATGTTGCATCCTTATCTGGATAAGTTTGTGATTGTATTCATCGATGGCATCTTATTATATTCTAAGAATGAATAAGAACATGTCGAGAATTTGGTAGTAGTGTTGAGATTTCTAAGAGCACACCAGTTGTATGCTAAGCTTAGAAAATGCAATTTCTTTCAGACTTAGGTACATTACTTGGGTCATATTGTCTCCAAGGAGGGCATAGCGGTGGATCCAGAAAAGGTAAGATATATCATGGAATGGGAAACTCCTAGAAATGTAGATAAGGTGAGATATTTCATGGGATCGGCAGGCTATTACAGAGGTTCATTGAGAACTTCTCACATATTTCTTATCTGATTACATCATTCCAGAGGAAAGGTAAGAAGTTTAAGTGGATGGAGGAGTGTGAAGCTAATTTTGAATAGCTTAAGCAATTGTTAACACATGATCTAGTGTTAAAGATCGCAGATTTGGACAAAGATTTTTTAGTATGTACAGATGCTTACATAAGAGGGCCTGGTGGAGTCATTATGTAGGATGGACATGTGGTATAATATGGGTCATGGAAACTGAATGAGCATGAATAGAACTATCCAATGCAAGATCTTGAGCTATCAGCGATCATACATGCATTAAATATGTGGCGGTGTTATCTTCTTAGAAGGAGGTTTTTACTAATGAGTGATCACAAAGGGTTGAGGTACATGTTTGACTAGCCAAATTTGAATGTCAGGCAAGCTAATTGGTTGGCCACGATGTATTCAGTGAGTGATGTGATACAGGTGTTCATCAAAGATGTAGTCATATTCCATGGTGTTCTAAAGAAGATTGTGTCAGACAGGGATGTAATGTTCACTTCCAAGTTTGGATGGAGTTATTTGCAAGATTGGGCATAGAGTTGGACTTCAGTACAACTTATCATCCACAGACATATGGACAGACTTAGAGGGTCAACAAGATCTTAGAGGATAATCTGAGGATGTATGCATCAGCAACGGAACTGGGAAGAGTATCTAACATTGGTTGAGTTTGCATACAACAATGGGTATTAGGAGTCATTGGGGATGAGTCCCTTTGAGGCACTATATGGGCAGAATTGTAATACTCCCTTCAGTTGGAGTGATCCAGTTAACAGGGTATTGATTGGATCGTACATGTTGGTAGACATGGAGCAGGAAATGAAGGTTATAAATAAAAATCAAAAGGAAGCACAGGACAAACATAAGAGTTATGTATACTAGCACAAGGTATTTAAGGAGTTTCAGGTTGGGAAGCATGTTTATTTATGCATGAAGCCCAAGAAGAGCTCCTTGAGGATTAGATCATGTGCCAAGTTGGCACCACGATATTTTAGACCTTTTGAGATCCTTGAGAGGATTGGACCAGTGGAATATCGACTTGCACTGCCTCCAACAGTGAAATTCCATGATTCATTTCATGTTTAAAAACTTAAAAGGCATATAAAAAATGTTGATCATGTTATTTATTAGTCTGTATTGCAGGTGGAGAAAGAAGGAGAATTATAGCCAGAACCTCAATGTGTATTGTAGTGGAAGAAACTCATGCTCAGGAATAGGGACATCGAGCAAGTTAAAGTGAAGTGGAAGCACTTTAGGCCCGATGAAGCTACATTGGAGATGGTGGATCATATGCGGGCTATGTATCCTTCATTGTTTTTCGGTTGAGGAGAAGCAGTTTTGGTATGATGTTTGGTATATGTTTGGCATATGTTTTGGTGATTCTTTGATATATGTACATATGTATATGGATGTAAATACCATCATGAGCTAAGTTATAAAGCTCCAATAAGAAGTATGGTTGTTATAATCATGTTATCATGGCGTTTTGATTTGAGCAGGTCATTCATTCTAAATAATACAACAAACTAAGTTATAAAGCTCCATGGGTAGTATATTTTCTTCTCAACAGTTTTTCTGAGGTGTAGGTGTGGTTTAACATCGAGGATGGACTTTCCCAAGGGGGAGGGTTCTGTAATAGACCTGGGTTAATATTTCATGTAATAAAAGTTAATAAAGGAAAAATAAGACCACGATTAAGGGAAACTTATTCCAACTTGAATGTTGGTCAAATATATCCTAGTGGGAATCAATGGATATGTGTTTATGGCTAAGGAAAATTGCAAAGGAAATGGCTAAGGCATTAAAGAGGAAAAAATTATTTTTGGCACATTTATATATGAAAATAAAGGAAATTAGGAGAAAAGGAAGGTAAAAGGTCACATGTTGCATTTGAGGAGGAAAATGAAGGAAAATAATGGAAAATGAATAAAATAGAGGCACCATTGATAAAAAGGCTTATGAGGATCAGTTGGTACCCTTTTTCAGTTCAGTTTTGGATATCTCTTATTATTCTCTCTCACACACTCTTGGATACTTAGAGTTTTCTTGGAGCATTTCAACATTGAGCAAAGAAAGAGGAAAGAAAGTGAAGGAAGGAAAAGGAAAGCAAATCAAAGCAAGGAAGAGTAGGATCTAGCATCTTCACCGGGAATACTTGCAGGTAACATATTGCATGTGTGATTTCCTAGTTGGTGATGCAAGAGCATTCTTATGGTTTATAAGACCTAGGAGTTTTATCACACATTTAATAAAGGGAGTGGGTTCCCTTAATTATTTTGTTTATTTTCCTATGTTTAGTTTGAGTTCTAAAGATATTTAAATGTGATTTGATTAATGAAGAATATCTCGCGAACTGTAGATATCTTAGGGATGAGTGAGTAATCCTAGGAAGAGTGAGGATTTTAGGAATCTAGAGGTCTAATATAGGATTTTGGTTGAGAAAATAATGGAATTGGGAGAAGCTTTAGGAAATATTGAGAGATTGTTGGATCTGAACTGAAATTGGTTCATGATTCCTTTTATATATATATATATTGGTAAGCATTTTGAACCATAGGGGGTTGCCCTGAGGTTAATAGTTTGGGCCTTATGAGGCAGGAGTTAATAGTCTTACGAGTATAGCTATTAGCCTTTGTAAATATACTTTGTTATATTAATAAAAAACACAGTGTGCAGTGAGAGTGATGAGATGGGGTTTTGATATATGTGTTGTGTGAACAATTATGTTTTGGAAGGTTCATCTCTACCTGCTCAAGGGTGAATTTGCAATTCATTTCTGAATGAGTCATTGATAGAGTATAAAATGCATTAAATTGTGCATCTGCGTAGTTAGAAGATTTCTTTGTGTTGAGCGATATTGATGAAATTTCTAAATTTTTCCTTTGTGGAACCGATGTTTAGAAGTTTTCTTAGAAATATGTGTGCAGGTGCATATGAGTTGGGATTTCCTTATTGAAATGGCGAATGGATCCATTTGGTGGTAATTTCATTGGTATTACTGTGGACGAGAGGAAAAACAAATATATTTTCCTAAGGTAGAAATGTATTTTTCCCCAAATTTTCAGAGGTTTCAGAACAAAAGTGTGAAGGGTGAATGGATGGTAGAGATTAGATCGTAAGGGTGAAGTTGGGGAATTAAATGTTGAGATTACATCATAGATCAGAAGCGAGAGTGATGGATGGTTAAGATCCTATCGCAGAAATGAAGTGGAAGGTGAATGGTCAAGATCACATCGCGGGATTACAGTGGAAGATGGACTATCAAGAAGCCATATCACATTCAAAGATGCGAATCGTTAAAGGACCTTGAGACTATGATGAGGAGCCATGTGTAAGGTTTTCATGCATATCCTATATCGCATCGATTAAAGGATATTTGGAATTGCGACCTGTGAAACCTTATAAGTTGCGATTTGAGAAATAGTAAAATGTCTGATCTACGATATCGTTTGGGAGCCGATTTGCGATGAAGCCTAAAGTTTTGATATTGCGATGAGCCTTGAATCTACAAAATCACGATGCGATTTGGCATTTCCGATCTATAGTTGCGAAGTGTAAGTGCGATGGAGTATATACGATGAGGATTGTAGACAAGGATTTGTGGGAAGCCTCAGTTCTGTGAAGCGGCCATATAAAGAGGTCTCATCTGATGATTAGAAAGCATAGAATTGGGTTTTCCCTTTATAAAATGGGGGTGATAAAGCAGTTGCGGGACTCTAGTTTCGGTTCTTATGAAATAAGTTGGACTGAAGGGAGCATCACCAGGTTTTTTTTTTAAGATCCAAGGAGGTATTCTATTATTGCAGTGGTTTCAGGATAGATCCCATCATAGTGAAAAAATTAAATCCTAGGTATTGTATGATTTCAGATTATGTGGGTATTGCGGCCATATGGCTACATCATTTGTGGTATCAGAGCGTGCTGTTCATTTCGTTATGGCGGGTCCTACTAAGGCTAAGGTGGATTGTGGTCTGAAAGGAATTGGTCATTGGGAGATCAGAACACAAAATATTTTATGCAGAGAATAATCTTGAAATGTTGCAAGCAATGAAGACTTCAGCCATTTCATTCAAGACAATCTGCAGAAAGGGGTTTGAGGAAAAAAAGATCAGGGAAGGATCTTGTAAGTTTAAAAAAAAAATTAATGATATATGTATGTGAATGTAAGTAGCAACAAGAAATTGTAGCCAGGTACCTGTGACAAAGGACAAGGGACCAAGTGAAGAAATTGCAGCAAGAGATGTTGTAAGGAAATGAATAGAACATGGATGTTCTCAGAAGGAAAAGAAAATTAGTTGGAAGAAGAACTGAATTGCAGACAGTGAAATGTAAAGAAACATGTTTATTGTCTAAGCCAATGAAATATTAAGGAGATAAGATCATTGGAATATCTCTAAGGTATGAGTTATATTTTGATATTTGGTCTAATTTGAATTATTTTCATAGTGAAGAGAATGATAGCAGCCAACATACAATAGCAGACTTTGTAAAGGGAAGAGAATTTGTGTTAGTGGAAAATTCAACAAAGGATATTGTTGTAGAAAAGAAGAGAATAGTAGAGTTCTCAAAACAAAGAGAGAGGCAGGTGAGCATTGGTTACAAAATCCTGACAACGTTGGAAGGTGAGGAGCAAGAGTGCTCAAAAGAGGTTTTTTTGTAGAAAATAAATATACCAAGATGATGACTTGGTGTAGGAAACAAGTAAAGGCTTGTTACAAAGAAATGAGAGAGGATTATTGTAAGCTCACAGTGGGAAAATGGAGTCCACATAAAGAAGTCAGGATGACTATTAGGGGTCATGAGAGAAGCCACAACAGAAGAAATAAAGATGTTAAGGAAAATGGCAAGGGAAAGAAGATGAGTCAAGAAGTACTTGACAAAGACATTGCTGAATTGAAAGCAAGTATTGATGCAATAATAATGTTGCTTGAAGACTGTGAAAGGGGCCAAAGGTATGGTTGGACTATGAAAAGAAAGAGAATAAATTGGAAGTTTTTGCGGAAACAGATAAAGAGGAGAATGCACATCAGATTAAGAGAAGAACTCAGAGCAACTGAGTTAAAGGTGAAAGATGGATATTGTAGACCTGGGCAAGAAGTTTATGTTGTTGAGGAAGGAATTATTGATGATTTTTCTGAACTGTTAGACAAGTTCGGATCAGCTGAGAGATGTGATGATTGAGACATCAAAGGAAGAGGAGCTTTGTATTTTTTAAACTATTTTTTTGTGTATGTATGCAGGTGATGAAAAACCATTAGAAGATGTGTTTATGCAGATTGATGAAGAAATGAAGTTGTTAGAAGAGACGGTTGTAATAGAACATTTCTTAATTGAACATGTGTTCAAAGACTCTGAAGATGGACAACTGTTGAAGACTACTATGGAAGTTGAAGATGATGAATCTAGTAAGACTTGGCAAAACGATGACAGATAGTCTGAAGAAAAAAGGAAATTGCAGATTGCAAAAGAAATAGAAAATAAGTATCAAGATAGCCTTATGACAGGATCAAACAAGAGTATGTGTATAGAGCAAAGACTTGAGGTAATTGGATTATCTCTTCAAATTTTATTCAAAAATTTTGAACATGTATTGATAGTTGATGGATAAGAAATTGTCTCGAAAGGACATAATGGAGCATCAATGGAAAGGGATCTTAATAAATATTGCATTGTGGAAGATGATAGAACAGAAATTTACAAGGACAATTCAGTCCAAGGAGGTACATTTAGTCCAGTAAAGGCTATGAAGAAGAAAATAAAAGAGGACATTCGAGAACTTAAGCATAAGTTGGCAGAGGCTAATGCACTACAGAAAATTGAAGACAGTGTTATTTGTACAAATTGCAAAAGGAGTAAAGGTGAATGTAATCAGCAAACAGGGTTCCCTAACCTATTTTTTTGGAATAATTTTTTAATAGTCGGTCTTGCGTAGGGGTTTTGGGGTGGGTCAAAGCCCTTGATGTTTTGTAGTGGGTTAAAGGGTAGCTCTAGGGTCTGAAAACCGTGGTTTGCGGACCATAGGATATCAAAGGCTACAATGTTATAAATAGATAGATAGTTGGGTCTAGTAAGTAAGAAATTAGATTGATGCTAAGTGTGAATTGTTAAGATATATCTAGGTTGTTTTGAGTAAGGACTCCTGCTAGCTATGTGCGTGGAGATCCTCAGTCCTGTTGTGTATGGACCTTGCTAGGCTGTGTGTGCGGGCTGTGTTTGGGTTGTAAGTGGATATTTGATGCTAATGAATGCGGAATATATTTGAAGTACCTTTGTGCTATCTGGATTGATTGTGTTTATTGCTAAAGCACATCTATGATATTTATTTAAGATGTGAATGTATCTGTGATCTGGAATTGGCTGCGATTATAATGTTCTGTGATGGTATTTGCTGATGCACACGTGGATGGGAATGTATTAATTAGATCTGTTAATGATAATAGCTTTGTTATGGTTATGTGCTGATTATACTGTTAAAAGAGCTACAAATATATTCATTTTGTGCGAACCTAATAAGCTGCAACACAGATCTGCCTTAAACTATCTACTCCCTCCCAGGGTGTGGAAACTTGGTTCCAGCACTCTCCCATACTACTTCGGGTGAGACCTTGGCCTGCAAAATTAGGTCATTGCCGAAAGGGATAGTAGTATAGGGGTTTGTTGGCAGACCTTAACATCTGAACCTGGGTTAGGACCCCTCAAGCCAACAAATGGTTCCGTTGCTGAGACCAGGAGCATTTTGAGAGAGAGATCAGGTAATGACACGAGGCTATTGGAGACCTGGGAAATCAGAACTTGAAGACTGGTTTGAAAGACATATTTAGGAATTTTATGTAAAGAATAATCACAGCACGAAGCTGACATCTGAGAAGTGGAAGAATAAGTACATATTCACCGAAGTCTATGAAATTGTCTTTGTAACTTTTTTGCATGAGATTTCGGAGTGGTTGGCAAGGCTTGTTGAATTTCAAACGTGTTGGAAGGACGATCAGGTTAGGAAGTGGACGCTAGAATTGATTCAATAGTTGGAGAATACTGAAAACACGATCACCCGTATGGTAGATCCTTGGGTGGACAATGTGTTAGGAGGATTTGTAATATAATTCATAGTCGATCAGTTCGTATCCTATTCTGAGGAAAAGTAGAGGTTCTTCAAAGGTTTCAAAGGTAATTTCTTGTGAAAATTAGCATTGCTAATTAAAATATTACTGTGTGAAAAAGACATTTTGTGCAGCCACACCCAATGAATGACCTCTGATCAGAGCGAAACTACAACACGAAGCGGTAAGTAATACCAAACTAATCGAGAAGGGGATAGATCCATCTATAGTCCACTAAGAAAATCAGTTGCGCCTGCGGGAAATAGTCCTCTAGCCACACTACATTCAAGTTAGCATAAGGGTAAGAACTCCCCCACACCTCCACCACCACCAAAAGAAGATATGGCCACACACATGAAGCTACCCACATTCAAGGGTGTAGGGGATGAAGATATGGACCGATTTTGGTTTGTAGAAGAATCAGTATGGACTGTGCGTATAAAGAGAGTGCACCTATAACTTGCCTTTGAAGGAAGGGCCTTGGATTGGTATATGGGGTACATAGGCCAGCACGCGGATCCATCTATTCAAGAGATTAAGAAAGCTTTAAAACAACAATTATAGAAGCCTAAGTCCTACTCGCAACTAGTAACTGACCTAAAAGACATTAGAAAGGGACCCATTGAGTCTATATGGGAAGATGATCAACAGTTAAAGAAGGTTATCAGAGATGGGGAATTTCAGTATGATGATAGGCAGCACGAGGAATGGTTTATCTCTATGTTGCTACCTAACCTACGCAAAACTATGGGTCAGCAGGCGATTGAAATGCAAGAGAAATCCTTGGAGATTGCTATGAAGCTATAATTTGCGATAACAGACAATGCCCAGTTTGGGGTGTTAGTCATCAATAATTTTTGCTTCTCATGGATGACTAAATACTTATCCTAGATTTCTAGAAATAAAGTTCATGAACATTGTGAGTTCTAGAAATCTCACTGTCTTCATTATCCTTAGGATAAATTTTCACTATTTCATCATCCCATGATGTCAAGGTCAGCTCACTACTCCCAAAGGACCCATCATGGGCTCATGACACTCATTATCACTATGTTTTTCCACCTTTGGCCTCAGTCCTCTATTTTGTTTTGCCTAACTCCTCCATTGACCATCTAGGGTTTTTAAGGGCATTTTTCTTGGTTTCATGACCTCCATGGTTAAACATCAACAAGGCTTGTATCTTAATGCTCTTACACCTCCTCCTATCCTTAATATACCTTCATAAACACTTCCCATCACTCCTATCCCTCAAACTCGTCATTTTTCTACAAAACCTAGCCTATTGGTACAATTTGACACTTTTTGAGATTAGGCCTGTGTTTTTCCCTTTTGGACCCTTTCCCCTCACTAAATTCTTGAAATTCACTTTCCCCTACTCTCTAACATCTATCCCTATCCCCCAAAATTTCCCCAAGAATTTAGACAACCCTTAACCCCTTCATTCCTCTCCCTCTACAAGGCAATCCTAAATCCCCTACACCAAACCCTAATTTCCTCTTCCAACTAAGCTAGGGTTTAATATGAAAATGAGGCATAAGAGCAAAGGATTCATTTTATAGATCATTTCAGCAATCATAAGTTCATACCAACTCATAAACATCATCCCTCCATCATTTTCCAAGAATTCATTCCAAGAGACAAGCCATGTGTCACACTTAGGGCCAGTTTTGCTTCAAACTATGTTTCTCACCAAAAAAAGATGAATTTGACAAATGTGAGAGAGGTTTTTTTCCAATATATGCCCAATAAGAAACCCCTCCTTTAGATTTTACACAGGTATCATGGTTTGGGAGCAATATAAAAAATACAAGTGTCCCAGGGAAATTTCTGCACTGTTGGAGTGACCTTGGGAAAATCAGGTTTTCTCATAGTTAGATTGTCCAAATGACTTGTTGGATGAGTAAAAAGACAACTATACTTGAAGAGCTTTCCAATGAGCAATCATGAGCTCCATTTGGAGTTAATTAAGGCCTCCAAAATTTGTTTGCACCAACACTCTGCATTTCTACACCATCACTCAGCACGTTTTGACCAGTCTTGGGAAACTCAACTTTTGACAGGGAAAATCAACTCCAATCATGAAAAAAATGGTATATTTTGAAAGTAGACAGGTTAATATTTCCAACGAGCTATCATGAAACCAAATCCGATTTCCCAAAGGTCCTAAAAACATGTCTGCAAGTTGACCCTTTTTTGGTGTTGCGCAAATAACTGACACTGCGCAAATCCATGGGCAAGACTTCTCAACACTACGCAAATTCTAGAAAGCTTAAAAGGGCTGAATATCTTTCCCTTGTCCAATTTTTTGACCTCCATTCGCCTCCAAAGTCTACAAAAGGACCAAAAGTGGAGCTGAGAACAACAATGGTAATGATGAAAAAAAGGGTGACAATGGTAATGATGAACAAAAGGATGACAGTGGAGGTAATGAAATAAGTGAGGAAGAGACAGAATTCATCAAGGAAAATCAAGAAGGAAATGATAGTGAAGAAAAGGGAAGTGAGCACAGCAATGATCAAGACAAAAACAGTGAGCATTTGGAGGGAGGGAGTGATGGTAATGGTATCAATGAGTCAGCCCAAAGTGCAGAAAAGTATGGTGATGATGAAAAAAGTGATGACAAAGGTGAAATTGATGAGGTTCATGATGGGGTAGAGTACATGGACACAAATTATGAACATGAGGATGAGCCAACAGCTAGTGAGCAAGAGGTAGAGGACATGGAAACTGATGGAGGGAATAATGATGAAAAACAAGGTAGTAAGCATGGCCATGATGAAAAAAATGTTGACAGTTAAGAAGAGGAAATCAGTGAGGTAGATATAGAGAATGATGAGGAAGAGCTAGAAGGGAGTGATGATAAAGGAAAAGACACTGAACATGGCAGTCAAGAGGAAAATGTCTTTGAGCATGAAAACAATGAGCAAAGTCATGATGAAGATAGTGACAGAAAAGGTAACTCTGATAGTGCAGCAAGTGAAAGACAAGACAACCAAGAAGACAGGCATGACTATTTGAAAATGGTCATGAAATTCATGACATAAATCAGCCTCCTAGTGGTGGTGAAAATGAAGACAATGCATAAAATGATGAAGAAAAGGACCTTAAGGAGGAACAAGACCAAAGTGACAGTGTAGGAGGTAGTAAAGAAACTAGTGATGATAATGGTGTTGAAGGTCAAAGAGACAATGATCAAAAAAATCATGGGCTGATTGATAAATACCATGGTGAAGATGAAGGAGCTGATGACAACACCAAGGGTCACAGCCATGATGAAAACACTTCCAAAACCACCATCACACCTCTTCCATGCACATATCAAAGGGGGTCAAGGAAAGTGTTTGCCGCCTCCAAAAGGCAAGGGGCCTTGCCAACTACATCAACTCTGAGGCTTGACAAGGGAAAATAAAAGATTGAAAAGGTTAGGAGAACTAAGAGAAGCAAGAAAACTACTCAAGAGCCTCAATTTATTGACCTAGACAGTGACACTGAAGATAAGGAGATGGCCACTAGACTGTTACTCAGAAGCAAGGATGCTCAAATCAAGGGATGGGAGAGGGATTTTGGTATGGCCCAATACATCATTCAATATTATAAGAATGAGCACAAACACTTCAAGAAGATAAAAGGGGGTCTGGCTCGCCAGAAGAAGATGACAAAGTATTATGCCAAGAAGCACAAGCTTGTTTGTGCCAAACTGAAGGAAACCTTACTTGAAGTCCAAACCCTAAAGGAAGAAAAAGAGCATGACAGCCTTGGAGTTTTGGATGAAGCTTCTTATCATTTTTCCAAGGCCACTTAAGGAGGTTCTCCACCAAATTTGAGAGGATTTGGAGAAAATTTTGTTTTTTGAGATTTTTGAGCCTCATTTGTGCAGCGCCACTGGCGCTACACAAACACATGGAGCATCCCCAAGAGAATAACTTGTAATTTTTAGATTTATCTCAACCTTCACATCATTCTCACCAAATTTCAGATGTTTTGGAGCAGGTTTGACCCCTCAAAAGGTCAAAAAACCTCACTTTTTTCACCTTTCTGCCACTGTTTTGGGCCTGGCGCTGTGCAAATGACAGTCTGGAGATTTTTTAATTTTTTACTACGCTATAGGAGCTGTATCAGGACAACACAAAAATTTCTGGAAAGTAGACTCATCAAGCTTTCCAACGAGCCATCACGGAGCCAAATATGACATCGGGAAGGGGTCCAAAACTTAGTCACAAAATACCCTATTTTCTACTGAAAGTGGGGCCTCGCAAATGGGCTATGTAGTGTGTTTTGGACCAAAAGTCAAAAAAACACACTAATTTATTACAAAATGATATTTTTGAGTTTTTTGAGGCAAAACACTCTAGAATTAGGTGCAAGAAGTCATTTTGGAATTTATTTCTTAGAATATTATGTGCCTTGGGCCTTGCATGGTCTCTTGGCCATAAATGACATTTATGGGTGAATTTGACATATTCCTACCTTATTTAGGGTTTTTTCCCTCTCTTGCTAAGATAAATAGAGCATGAGGGCTTGATTTTAAATGTTGGATTTTGATGAACTTGGAGATAAATACATGGTTTTTATGAGCTTGAAGAAGAAATTAGTTTTGTGAAGTTGATGAATGGCTTGCTTGGATTGATGATGGAGAAGCTTGTTTGCAGGATTCCTAAGCTTGGTTAATGGTGATGTCTTCTTAATTTGATTATGTTTTCTTGTTATCGTTATTTTTCACTCTTCTTAGTTGCTATAGAACAGAAAAGTACAGGTTGAGAAATGCTCTTTGAAGCACCTTATTCCTCATGTTTGCTATGGCCTTGATGTTTTCCTCTGCTGGGCATGTTTGAGAAATTCTTAAATTTTCTTCAAGCTACTTCATGCTTGTTTGTTCCCATTATATATTAATGTGCTGGTTAAAAAATATGATTCACGGTAAGGCTTGATTATTTGAGACTGCTTAAACTCTTTCTTGGAACCTTTCTTTGAAGTATTGTTTGCTAGGTTAAGTCAAAGAGGTCTTGTTCTGATCTTGCCCTTTTTCCATGCCTATCGGCTTGCCTTAGAGTTCTTTATATCTTGATCAACAATGTTTGGGAGTTCCCTCTTTGCTTGATTAATGTTATTGTGCTATATTATATTTTTTCCCAAATTCTGAAGGTGAATTTACTAAAGTTAGAAGCTCTTATGCTTTCTATATTTCACTGGAATGTTTATCTTGGATATTTATTTGTTTAAAGTATTATTATTGAGTAAATTGTTTGTCCTATCTCATGCTTAGTATATTTTTCTTATCATATTTAAGACCTTATTTTTCATAGGTAAATTGTTGAAAATGCAACAAGATGATGGAGCTTAGTGAAAAGAAGTCGCCTTCACTAAGTGGGCCCGCAGGCTATTTTTGGCGCAAAGTCTATTTTTAGACTATGTCTATTTTTATACATATGGATCATGGTCTATGAGTTGCAGGATGCTATTTATGGATGATTGGTCGAGTTGGTAAAAATAGATGGACCTCTATTTTTAGACATTGGGCGGTTTCTATTTTTAGACTGCCGGGCTAAAAATAGAACAGCCAAATATTATTAACCCTTAATAATATTTAGACTATAAACATTATCTTATCCTCTTGGAGCACTTCAGTTTGATGCTTGGATGTGGCACATGCAGCTGACAGAAGGAAACACGCTTTTCCTAAGGGTTAGTTGAGCTATTGCATGGTTGACTTCAGTTAGAACTCATGTGGCAGAGTTTGGTGGAGTTGATGAGACAGTTGGTGGAGTTGTGTTCAGTTTAACTTAGCTGAACTAGTTGTATTTAGTCTAACTGATAAATACACTAGTGATGAGTGGTGTGAATTAATTATTAATTAATTCACTAATTATTAACTCATAAATCAACTAAAGAATACATCAGTTAACTGCAATGCATGGACAGTTCAGTGGAGACCAGTGTTAGAGGTGGGTGAAAGGGTGAGTCTATTATCAGTTGTGACTATGGCTGTGCATGAGATTGGAACACACATTGATTGAGATTGCCAATGAGGATTGCGCAGTACAAACCAGTGGGATTGGAACTTGGATCTCATTCATTCTCATCTTGGATTGCGCAGTAGAGGCAGGCAAACAGTGGAGGAGATTTGAACCTGTGACTTGTTCAGATCTGAGCTAGTTTGTGTGTAGCATGTGAGATAGTGCTTGGGCCCGCAGGAGCTTTGTGCTATGTATTGTTACATGTTCTCTATCATTATAATATACAGATAGTTGGGGGTTTTCAGCTGTAAGCTTTCCCCATTACATACTGTGTTATATGTGTGCTTGATTATGTTTTAATGTGTGCATGCGACTGCTTCTATTTCCGCAAAATTGATGATAAATTGTAGAAGAGGTTATATGTTATGCATGAAGCTTAAATAGTGTGTAATCAGGATAATCTCGGTGAATAATTCAGCTATTATTCAAATTTCTACATAAATGACAAAGGATACTTCACTGCCCTTTTCCCTATCTTGTTTTTCCCAAACTTGATGTCCACCCCACCTCACACATTACCTTAAGGATCCATTAACCTTTCTAGATTGGCCCTGCAACACACTCTGACTCATCATTAAAACACTCATGACTTTCATTGACTCCATAGCCCAATAATTTAAATACGTCTCACTCCACCTATTCCACTTGACCATCTTACCAAACCAAAACAATCAACAAACCCTACACTTAACAACTAGCCTAAAAGCAAACATCTAAAGCGAAGAAGAACACATCCTTTGCATCTAATAGAGAGATCTCTCTCTGAGTCCAGGAAGGCTAGGTCCTAGGACTCCAAAGACTGGTTCCATGTTGCCCTGTCATTTGGTATACCAATCTTCCAAATCACAGGACCCCGACATTTTGGCGATCACGGTGGGACCTTCTGAGTAAATTCATGCTTAAATATTCCTTAAAAGATTTAGAAACCCTTGACTGATAATATCTGGTAGTTTATCTGCCACCTCATCGCCACCCCAACATTATGGCGATCACGATGGGACCTTCTCAGTAAGTTCAAGCTTAAATATTCCTTAAAAGATTCAGAAACCCTTGATTGATAGTATCTAGTGGTTTGTCTGCCACCTCATCGCCAACCTAACATTCTGGTGATCACAGTGGGACCTTCTGAGTCAGTGAAAATATAAGTATCCCTTAGGAGTTTAGAAACCTTTGTTAAATCATAGAGAACTCAACTGATAGCCAAGAGTAGACTCTGTTTGTTTCAACATCTTAAAAATGATGATTCAGCTATAGGACACACTTACAAACCTTAAAACTACATAAAGGGACTCAGAAAACCCCAAAACATCCCTAGATTGGTTTTTTGTCAGTATTGGTGGTGGACCATGCACACACATCCTCAAAACAACTAAAAACATCCACTTGGCGACTCCACTAGCCTCCAGTAGGCCTATTACTTTACTAGTTCTCACAGACTCCCCTAGAAATGCATTAAGCAATCTTAATCATGCTAATGGTGGAAAACAAAGATCAAATCTTCCACTTGGCGACTCCACAACCCTCAATAGACCAAAAGACTCCACTGGTAGAGAAATATAGACTGATTGAAAAGACACAGTGACCCTTTTTGATTAACAAAGATGGATCCAAGAATAGAAAGGAGATATGCTCCAATGAATAGAGATCATATCCCTGGATTCCCACACAAGATGCCTCAAATAAATTGGATGAAAAACCTACCTATATTTCAAGATGAAAAATGTGATGACCCTTTGTTACATCTCATCTAATTTCATATACATATATGGAGGTTAAAGGTTGAATGGCAAGAGGACTACCTCATGAAAATGTTTATGGCAACTTTAGAAGGTAAGGTAAGGGAATGGTATGAATGGCAAAAATCTGGTAGCTTTTTTTCCTTGAAAGATTTCTACAAGGTGTTTTATGAACGTTATAAAGAATATTGTCCATCTTTATCATTAGCTGAAAATTTTTGTGATCAATCTGAAGATTTCATACAAAACCTTGTAAACATTGATGAGGATTTATGGAATTGGCATCCTGAATATTTACTAGAATAAATCCATGCATTTCATTCTCAAGATAGCTATCATGACAACCAAAAGGAGTTAGAACCCAATCAAGAAATAGAAGGAAACCCACAGAATCTCTCTGAAGGCACAAGTAATGATTCACCATATCTTCTAGGTGAGGCTCAAGAAAACATTCAACTTCAAAATCAGCCTTCACAATAGAAAGAAAACTGTTGTACTTCTATCCAAAGAAATAGAAAGATTCCTCCTCTTTTGACTGAAGAAGAAATAACTCAGATGCTAAACATTCAACCAACCTCTAAGCTTTCATGTGAACAAAACATTTATGTTCATTATCCTACTAATCCTGTCTACCATAAGTCAGAAAGTGAACTTGTAGATCAATTCAAGGAAGAACAAACTGGTAATCCAATATTTTTGATTGGAGAGATTATTTATGTTGATGATTCCCCAAATTTTGATCAATCTGATGATAATTATGTTCTCCAAACAAAATCTAATCATGTAGAGCAATCAACAGTTGATTTGGGGGATGAATTTCATTATCATCAGATTGAAAGCAATAATCAGCCAAGACAAGTCACCTATGACACTGATGAGGAAAGCCTTGAAATTTTAGAAGCAAGTGAAGCGTCTCTGACTCTTTTCTCTACTTGACTTCAGTCCATCAGAAATAACTTCAACATAATTGGAAATCAGCAGTCTTTCAGCTTTGATGTTGAGGTTGAGGAGGATGAGGAACTTCTTGAGCAAGTTGTCAATGAGGAGCCTTCTCCTGAAATGGTTGAGGAAATCATTTGGAACATGGAATCCTCCTTATCTCCAGATATACAATGACCAATTTCCCTTAAATTGATGAAGGCATGGAAATTGATGATCACAAGAAAGTTGTTGCACTTCTTTCTCAAGAAGATTTGTTTCCAAGGAGTGCTTCTACTCATCAACATGGTGGTTTTCACACAGATCTCAACCCACTCTATCAAAACCCATCAGGTTTGCTAGAGGATAACATTGCAATCTATGATGAATCTACGAGTTCTGATGATCATGAGGAAGAGGTGGATTTTCTTTCCCAAAAGAGTCCCAAACATAGCCAAGTGGAAGAAGAAGTAGTCCTGAATGAAGCTTATGTCTCAAATCCTCTAGACCAGGTATTATTCCAAGATCCATTTGTTGTTTTCCTTGAGAAATATAAAGGAGGAGTGTGTTCTGCCAAGAACAGTTTGTTGCAAAGTGTCAGAAAATTTTTAAGCATTACTGTCTGAAAACAAGTGAGGTGGAGTGGCCTTTTGATTTCTTCAGCACTCTCAAAGAGCTTAAACAAGATTAATCATGGAATCATCTACTTGATTGGTTATATTGGAAAAGGGAGTTCACCAAATAAATGTATATCATGTATAGGTTAGACTAGGATAGATAGGTATGCAAAATAAGCTCTGTGTTGTGAGCATCTTTTAAGTTCTAGATTGTTTGAAAAAAAATCAAAATTAAAAAACACAAAACAAAGAAAGGTAGAAAAAGAGGGCAGATTTAAAGAAGAGGTACAACCCCATACCCAAAAAATAGTAGTACTGAAAGTGTTCAAGCCTAAATGCCACTGTTGGTTCAAAAAAGAAGGTCTTTTTTCAGTCATCTAGCCTAATCATGGCCGAAACATGTTTTCATTTTTTTGTTGATAAGTTAGTGAAAGATAGTTGGTCAAATATTTCAAACATGACTTGTCAAAAGATAGATTATGAATGAAATATACTGGTTCCACATGCTCAAATCTGAACCAAAGAGGAAAAAGGGATGCTTAACACATGATTGATCATAGCCCTTATGTTTCCTGAAGACTTATTTTGTACAAAAATAATATTTGTGTGCATCTTGTTCTTATGCCACAAACCCATGGTAAGTCAGATTGCCTAATCCTGATTTAAACCATGCTTTCAATTTTATGTTTATAGCTTAGTGAATGAATCCTGTCAAATAATTTAATCTTGACAGTTGAGTAGTCTAGGTAGAGAATGAAAGATTTCATTAGTATAATCTGAACTCTTGGAAGTAATAAGGGTATAAATAGATAGTCTTTTATGCTTTAAAAATAAAATGATGTCAAGGGTTTGCCATTCCAAGTGCACCCAAGTGAAAAAAAAATGTTAGGCAAGTAGGTTGGGTAGGTAGAGATGAATCTGAGCTAACCATGTTTTTTAGATTATTGATATCACAACTTCAAATAAGCATCAACAAATGAAAAAGAAGTAAAAATATGCCCCAATGGATGAGGCACTGGTCTTCATAAAACCAAGAGATATGAAGTTCTAGACACCTCATGAAAAGGAGTTGCCCTCCCCAAGTGGAGCCACTATTATTCATCAATAATTTTTTCTTCTCATGGATGACTAAATACTTATCCTAGATTTCTAGAAACAAAGTTCATGAACATTGTGAGTTCTAGAAATCTCACTGCCTTCATTATCCTTAGGATAAACTTTCACTATTTCATCATCCCATCATGTTAAGGTCAGATCACTACTCCCAAAGGACCCATCATGGGCTCATGACACTCATTATCACTATGTTTTTCTACCTTTTGCCTCAGCCCTCTCTTTTGTTTTGCCTAACTCCCCCATTGTCCATCTAGGGTTTTTAAGGGAATTTTTCTTGGTTTTAGGAGCTCCATGGTTTAACATCAACAAGGCTTGTATCATGATGCTCTTACACCTCCTCCTATCCTTAATATACCTTCATAAACACTTCCCATCACTCCTATCCCTCAAACTTATCATTTTTCTACAAAACCTAGCCTATTGCTACAATTTGACACTTTCCGAGACTAGGCCTGTGTTTTTCCCTTTTGGACCCTTTCCCCTCACTAAATTATTGAAATTCCACTTTCCCCTACTCTCTAACATCTATCCCTATCCCCCAAAAATTCCCCAAGAATTTAAACAACCCTTAACCCCTTCATTCCCCCCCCTCTACAAGGCAGTCCTAAATCCCCTACACCAAACCCTAATTTCCTCTTCCAACTAAGCTAGGGTTTGGTATGAAAATGAGGCATAAGAGCAAAGGATTCATATGATAGATCATCTCAGCAAGAATAATCCCATACCATCTCATAAACATCATGCCTCCATCATTTTCTAAGAATTCATTCCAAGAGACAAGCCATGTGTCACACCTAGGGCCAGTTTTGCTTCAAACTATGTTTTTGACCAAACAGAGATGAATTTGACAAAAGTGAGAGATTTTTTTGTCCAATATAGGCTCAATAAGAAAAAACTCCCTCAGTTTTTACACAGGTATCATGGTTTGGGAGCAATATTAAAAATACAGGTGTCCCAAGGAAATTTCTTCACTTTGGAGTGACCTTGGGAAAATCAAGTTTTCTCATAGCTGAAGTGTCAAAATGACTTTCTTGATGAGTCAAACAAAAAATAGACTTGAATATATTTCCAATGAGATATCATGAGCTCAATTTGGAGTTAAGGAAGGCCTCCGAAAGTTGTCTGCACCAGCACTCTATATTTTTGCACCATCACTCAACACTTTTTGACCAATCTTGGGAAACTCAACTTTTGACAAGGAAAATCAACTCTAATTAGGATTCTAAAATGGCCCCTAAAAAGAATTCAACACCCATTAAGCCTTCAGAAGGCTCTACTATGACTCATGAAGATGAAGAATTGCAACATGATCTATCAAAATTACAAGAGCAAATGCAACAGTTTTCACTCTCGCAAAGAGCAACAAAAAATGAAATGGAAGTTTTGAAGAAAGGCATGGAAGTGAAGATGGACGGTTTGAAGAAAGGCATGGAAGCTAAGATGGATGACATGAAAGACAACATGGAAAACACGAAGAGTGATCTAAAAGTATACATGGAAGGCTTGATGACAAGCTTAAAACCAGAAATGATTCCTAATGGCGGAAATATAGGAGAAGAACCTCCTGATGAGAACAAAATAAATGTTAATTGTGATTTCATAAACTCGAATGTTGGCGAGAAGAACCACCATATTCCAAAAATGGATATGAGGAAGTTTGATGGAAAGGATCCTGTAACATGGATACTACAGATGGAGCAATATTTTGACCTCCATAACGTGCAAAACACACAAAAGGTACGCATTGCAACTTTACATTTAGAACAAAATACATTTGTATGGTATCAATGGCTTTGCTCCCGTAAAAAAATTGTCACTTGGTCAATTTTTACGGAGGAAATGATAGCACATTATGAGGACACAAAGAGCAACACCTTCTTTACCCAATTGATAAATCTCAAACAAAAGGGTTTAGTGGGGCAGCACATTGAGGACTTCCAAAAATTGAATATAAGGGTAACTGATCTTACAGAGGAACACAGGATTGATCTCTTCCTATGCACTTTAAAGGATAACATCCAACATGAAGTTCGCGTTTTGGAACCTGATTCATTGGAGAAGGCATTCAGGTTGGCAAGAAAAGTTGAATGTAAAATTATGGCAACAAGGAAACCTACCACTCAATTCTATAAAGAAGGAAGTGTTGCTACACCTAGATTTCCACAACCTACAAGGTTGACACCACAACAATTGGAAGAAAAAAGAGCAAAAGGGCTTTGCTACAGTTGTGATAGAAAATACACTAAAGGTCATAAGTGTGCTGAGAAGAAATTATTTTACATAGATTGTGAAGAGGAAGAAGAAATGAACAAGAAGAGGATATACACCAGGAACCAGCCCTAGAAGAGGAAGAAATGAATCCGACCATATCGTGTAATGCACTGGCAGGAATTACCACTTCTCAAACTCTCAAGATAGAAGGACAAATCAAGAAGAAAAAGGTAATAGTGTTGATTGATTCAGGTAGCACCCATAATTTTATTCATTGTAAGGTAGCCAAGGAACTAAATTGTTTCCTATACCCAGCACCAGAATGTCAAGTGATGGTTGCAAATGGAGGAACTATAAATTGCTCTGGAAAATGCCATAATATCAAGCTAACCATGGGGGAATATGTATCGACTAGTCCAATGCTTGCCATTCCTATGGGAGGTGCTGATGTTGTACTAGGAGTACAATGGTTACAATCTTTGGGGACGGTAGCTTTTAATTTTCAAGAACTTTTCTTGAAATTTTTTTCAGATGGAAAGGAAGTTGAATTACGGGGTATTGCGGGGAAGCCAGGAAGGATAATAAGCTCTAATGTCATGACAAAGCTTCTAAAGAAAGAACAGCGAGGCGTAATTGCACAATTATGCTCACTAGAAGTTCCAAAATCAAAATCATCTATTTCTGCAGATCTCCAACAAGTCTTGGACAATCATTCCAAGGTGTTTGAAACTCCCAAAGGACTCCCACCTATTCGTGATCATGATCATGCTGTTCATTTGATTCCAGGAAGTTTTCCTCCAAACATCAGGCCTTATAGATATCCTTACTTCCAAAAGAGCGAAATTGAACGTATGATTGCAGAAATGTTAGAGGCGGGTATAATTCAACCTAGTCAAAGTTCTTTCTCTGCTCCTGTAGTATTGGTACACAAGAAGGATGGATCATGGCGAATGTGTCCGATTATAGGGAGTTCAATAAGCTCACCATTAAAGACAAATTTCCCATTCCTGTGATTGATGAATTATTGGATGAATTACATGGAGCAATTTATTTTACCAAGTTGGATCTTCGTTCAGGATATCATCAAATTAGAATGAAGACTGAAGATATTCCAAAAACAACATTTTTAACTCATGAGGGTCATTATGAATTTTTGGTCATGCCTTTTGGCCTTACCAATGCACCTTCTACATTTCAAGGGTTGATGAATTCCATTTTCAAACCCTTCCTTAGGAAATTTGTGCTAGTATTTTTTGATGATATACTAATCTATAGCAGGTCTTGGAAGGATCATGTTGAACATGTTGACAGGGTGCTCAAACTATTGCAGAAGAAACAATTATATGCAAAAAAATCCAAATGTTTCTTTGGAGTACAAGAGGTGGAATATCTGGGTCATATTGTATCTCACGAGGGTGTTAAAGTAGATCCTAACAAAATTAAAGCCATTAAGGAATGGAAAGTCCCCACAACCATAAAGAAGTTGCGAGGATTTCTCGGGTTAACAGGGTATTATCGCAAGTTTGTTAAGAATTATGGGAGAATAGCAGCACCTCTAACAATATTATTGAAGAAAGATGCATTTTCATGGACTCCTGAAGCAACTAAGGCCTTTGAACGTCTTAAAGAGGCAATGTGCCTAGCACCGATCTTAGCTACACCAGACTTCACAAAAACCTTTATTGTGGAATGTGATGCCTCAGGAAATGGAATTGGTGCAGTTTTAATGCAGGAAGGAAGACCCATTGTTTTTGAAAGTCGTCCAATCAAAGGAAAGTATTTACAGAAACCTATTTATGAGAAGGAAATGTTAGCAATACTGCATGCACTAAAGAAATGGCTAACTTACCTAATGGGAAGACACTTCAAGGTAAAAATTGATCATGATAGTCTTAAACACTTTTTGGAACAAAGACTATCATCAGAAGAGCAGCAAAAATGGGTCACAAAGATGTTGGGTTATGACTTTGAAATAATCTACAAAAAAGGAAAGCTTAATGTTGTTGCAGATGCACTCTCAAGAAAGAATGAAGAGGTGAAGCATTGCTTTGTGCCATTTCTATTATCCAACCAGATTGGATAACCGAAGCAAGAGATGAATGGAAGAAGGACAAAGATGTATGGACACTCATTCAAAAGTTGCAGCAAGATCCTAGTACATCCGATACATTTAGTTGGAAAAATGATTCCTTATGGTACAAAGATCGCTTATATCTTTGTAAGAATTCCCAACTAAAACAAAAGATTCTTCGGGAATTGCACACTTCTCCTTTAGGAGGACACTCAGGATTTTTAAAAACTTACCACAGGGTGAAGAAAGAATTTTTTTGGGATGGCCTTAAATCCGATATTCGAAAGTTTGTGGCGGAATGTTTGGTTTGCCAGCAGAATAAAGTGGAAACAATTAAGACCCCAGGACTTCTACAACCTTTATCCATTCCAGGTCAACGTTGGGAGGAGATTTCAATGGATTTTATCACAGGTTTACCTAAGTCCGAAAGAAAGAGTGTCATCATGGTGGTAGTTGATAGACTTACCAAGTATGCACACTTTTGTGCATTATCTCATCCATTTAAAGCAAGTACAGTTGCTACTACATTTATGGACAGAATTCAAAAGCTACATGGAAGCCCAAGGGTTATTGTGAGCGACAGAGATCCCATTTTTACTGGAAATTTTCGGACGGAGTTATTTTCTTGTTTGGGTACTCAATTAGCTCATAGCTCATCTTATCATCCTCAATCTGATGGTCAAACTGAGATAGTAAATAAATGTTTGGAAGGATATCTTCGTTGTTTTGTATCCGATAAACAAACACAATGGGTCAAGTGGTTACCTCTCGCTGAATGGTGGTATAACACTTCCTTCCATACCGCAGCAAAAATGACCCCATTTATGGCACTTTATGGATATCATCCACCATCCATCACATCATATTTAAGAGAAAATTCGAAGGTTCAAGCAGTGGAAGATCACATCGAGCATCAGCAAGAAGTTCTCCAACTCTTAAAGGATAACCTGAATTTGGCACAAAATCGAACGAAACAACAGGCAGATCAACATCGTAGCGAGAGAAGTTTTGATGTAGGAGATTGGGTATTTTTACGGCTACAACCATACAAACAAATGTCCCTCAAGCAAGCAAAGAAGGATAATAAATTATCGCCAAAGTACTATGGTCCTTACAAGGTGTCGCAAAAGATTGGTACTATGGCATACAAATTGGAGCTTCCTGCTTCTTCGCGAGTACATCCAGTTTTCCATGTTTCATGCTTAAAGAAGGTTATAGGTGAAGATCTTCCAGTTCAAACAGTATTGCCATAACTTGATGGGGAAGGGAAAATCATATTGGAACCTGAAGCAGTCATGGAAAAAAGAACTCGACAACTACGGAATCGATCAATTTCAGAGTATCTCATCAAGTGGAAGAACTTACCCACCGAAGATTCTACATGGGAGGATGAGAATTTTATACAGAAGCACCCAGAGCTACTCAAGTGTTGAGGACAACACTTTTTTTGAAGGAGAGGGGCATGTTAGGTCCCTATATCACTAGTATAGCCCCTTATTATTGTTAGTGTAAAACCCCTTATTGTTATTATTGTACCCTTGTAACCCCCATTTTGTTATTATTGTGCCCTTAAATTATTATTGTTAGGTCGGCTAGGATTACATTGTGGCCCACTAGGATTACATTATGGCCCCATGGACTCCTATATATAGAAAGGAGGTTTTGTAAATTGTATCATCCAAGAATTGTTCATTTATGTAATGTATTGGAGGTTGCCCCCTCGAAGTGGCTCATTTCTAAGGCGTTTACATCTCTTTCATTCTATTTTTGGAGCTGGTTACACAACAAAGAGAAGCAAGAAAAATACTCAAGAGCCTCAATTTATTGACCTAGACAATGACACTGAAGATAAGGAGATGGCCATTAAATTGTTACTCCAAAGCAAGGATGCTAAAATAAAGGAATGGGAGAGAGATTTGGGTATGGCCCAATACATCATTTAGTACTATAAGAATGAGCACAAAAACTTCAAGAAGATAAAAAGGGATCTGGCCCTCCAGAAGAAGATGACAAATTATTATGGCAAGAAGCCCAAGCTTGTTTGTGCCAAACTGAAGGAAACCTTACTTGAAGTCCAAACCCTAAAGGAGGAAAAAAAGCATGACAACCTTGGATTTTTGGCTGAAGCTTCTCAGAAGTTTTCCAAGACCACTTAAGGAGGGTCTCCACCAAATTTGAGAGGATTTCGAGCAAATTTTGTTTTTTGAGATTTTTGAGCCTCATTTGCGCAGCGCCACTGGTGCTACACAAACACATGGAGCGTCCCCAAGAGAAGAAATTTAAATTTTTAGATTTCTCTCAACCTGCACATATGCTCACCAAATTTCAGATGATTTGGAGCAAGTTTGACCCCTCAAAAGGTCAAAAAACCTCACTTTTTTCACCTTTCTGCCATTGTTTTGGGCCTGGCGCTGCGCAACTGATAGTCTGGAGATTTTTTAATTTTTGAATAGGCTATAGGATCTATGTTATGAAAAAAAAAGAATATTTGGAAAGTATACTCATTAGGCTTTCCAACGAGCCATCACAGAGTCAAATCCGACATCGGGAAGGGGTCCAAAACTTGGTCACAAAAGACCCTATTTTCTGCTGAAAGTGGCGCTGTGCAAATGGGCTGTGTAATGTGTTTTGGACCAAAAGTCAACAAAACACACTCATTTATTGCAAAATGATATTTTTGAGTTTTTTGAGGCAAAACACTCTAGAATTAGGTGCAAGAAGTTATTTTGGCATTTATTTCTTAGGATATTATGTGCCTTGGGCCTTGCATGGTCTCTTGGCCATAAATGACATTTAGGAGTGAATTTGACATTTTCCTACCTTATTTAGGGTTTTTTCCCTCTCTTGCTAAGATAAATAGAGCATGAGGGCTTCATTGTAAATGTTGGCTTTTGATGAACTTGGAGAGATATACATGGTTTTTATGAGCTTGGAAAAGAAATTAGTTTTGTGAAGTTGATGAATGGCTTGCTTGGATTGATGATGGAGAAGCTTATTTGCAAGATTCCTAAGCTTGGTTAATGGTGATGTCTTCTTAATTTGTTTATGTTTTCTTGTTATCATTATGTTTCACTATTCTTAGTTGCTATAGAACAAAAAAATATAGGTTGAGAAATGCTCTTTGAAGCACCTTAGTCCTCTTGTTTTCCATGACCTTGATGTTTTCCTCTGCTGGGTGTGTTTGAGGAATTCTTAACTTTTCCTCAAGCCTCTTCATGATTTTTTGTTCCTATTATAGATTAATATGTTGGTTAACAAATATGGTTCATGGTAATCCCTGCTTATTTGAGATCGTCTAAACTCTGTCTTGGAACCTTTCTTTGAAGTATTGTTTGCTAGGTTAAGTCAAAGAGGTCTTGTTCTGATCTTGCCCTTTGTCCATGTGATCCGGATTTATGCAGGAACGCAAAAAAATATAGAAATAACCATGAAAATAGAGATGCAGCAGAAATAATGCTTCATTTCATTAATATCAAATAACAGAAATATGCTTACAGCCATAATGGAAATAAAATAGCTAGGGTGCTGGTAGTGAATCTTTGAGAAGAGATGTGATGGCTATAGACCTATGAACTGTGTTAAAATGAGGCTTGAGGGCCTATTTATTGTTGAGAAACAATGTAGAATCTGAAACGTCCAAAAACCTAACCGTAGGAGATGAGGCGCCAAAACTGTGGGCGCCCGTTTGGGTAAATTGGTGGTTCAACTTCCCGGGGGCATAACTTTGGCACCCGATCTCCATTTGACGCGCTCAATAGCTCGTTAGAAAGATCTATCCGAGGAATTCAATTTTTGAATGAGCAACATTGGTCCATGGATCCATTTTGCTCTCCGTTTTCCCAAAAAATGTCGTTTAGGGCCTCAAAACGGCTCCGGAAGTTCAGGACCCGAAAAACTGCTAAAAATAGTAAGTTTTGTTGTAACTTGAAAATTGAAAGAACTGAAGATGGGGGTTCAAATGGAATAGGTGGGTGGCCACCAATATCCACCCTGGATCATTAAGGCCCCAAAACGGTCTTTTTAGAGGAGGACCCGAAACCTGCTAAAAATAGTAAGTTGTGCTGAACGTGAAAAGCTGCAAGAATTGATGGTGCTAGTCCAAATGGAATAGGTGGGTGGCCACCGATATCCACCTAGATCATTCCTCCCTCCTTAGGAAGAAATGTTCCCCATTGCGTTGAGATCCTCCATGAGATGAGGCAAATTCTGTTGAACTAAGTATTAGATGTGTTGAATATGTCATGGACCTGCAAGTGGACAGGTTGGATGCATTTAGTAAATTTGGTTTCTTTATCAGCCTCAGACAGTACATGTTTGGATTTTGTATGTGTAGTTGCAAGATTTATGGCAACATCAGGTGGTGGTGCGTTGGGAGTCAGATCACTGGAGTGGTTGTCCTAACGGTGTAGCAGAACCTTTATGAGTGAGGATAAAATGTCCTCGTATTCCTCCATGACTTTTTCCATCTGCTACAGCCATGCAAGGGAGCCATGTTTCGAGGTTGTGGCCACAATATTATTATTTCCCTGTGAGTGAGTTTTAAGGAAAATGAATTTCCTGGTTTGGGAAACAATCTTACTGTGTTGTTTTGCAGTAGTCAAAGAGATGACAGGAGGCGTACTACCTCCGTATCCTCTGCTGCTATTTCAAAGTAATAATAATGAAGACGAGGCTCAGACTCATACACATCATGTCACAATAAAGTATGGTTGGCCCAATAATACATCAGCTACATTAAGAGGAGCAACATCACATAATACCTCATCCGTGAATGGCTTGATGCTGTACGGAAGGCGACACTGTTGGCGGATGCGGATATCTCTCCCTGGGTGAAGCCACCCGATGGTATATGGCTGCGGGTGTGCTATGGTCAATAGGCTGAGCCACTTCATGACCTTTGCTGAAATGAGGTTCTTTTGGCTTCCGCTATCGACAAGACATTGCAGCGGAGAACCCTTCACCCACATCTGTGAATGGAAGAGGTGCTCCCCCTCCTCTGGATCCTCTGGATCCTCCCTCTGGATCTTGGTGGTGGCAAAAATGGCACTAGGATCTGCATCAATGATCTGCTTCCCTTTTTCATTGCCTTTGTCTGGTTCTGACTCAGGATCAGAAAATGCATCTGATTCGGGTGCCTTTAGTTCGGCCACCAATGACTATTTGGCCCGACACTATTTTGTGTTGTGGGTGGGTCATGGTGAAATTCAAACCACTTCCTGTCCTCTGCTGGATTTGTGTTGTTCGTAGTCGCATCGTTTGGCCTTGCCCTCGTCACCCGAGGGCACCTTTCGGATTCGTAGATCCAAAGTCTCGCTTCTTCTGCTTAAATTTCTGCTCGATCTTTGCGGCATAGCGATATGCCGTGCCAAGCGATGTAATGTCGAGGAACTCCATTTCCTCCTGAATGTGTTTATGCAGACAGCCACGGTACTTGAGCACCAAATGTCTCTCTGAATCTTTAATACCCAACTTTGTGCGCAGGGTATGGAACAGATTCGTCAGTTCATGTACATCTTGATCCTTTTGTTGCCGCAGCGTGGTCCATTGGATGTATCTGTCTTCATAGCTCCCCACGGGGTAATATTGTTCCTTGATGCCATCTCGGAACAAATTCCAAGTGGGTGTGGCCGAGAACAGAGAGGGTTCCCCTTCGCCCTCTTGCTCACGGTAGGTTTCCCACCAGTCTTTGACATGGGGCGGCTTGAGGAGTGCAAAACACCCTTTTCTCACGAGAAGTCATGACCGAGAAATACCCTTCTAACAAATTTAACCATCTCGTCTAAAGGCTCAGATCTATTTTTCCTTCAAACATAGGAATGTCAAAGTTTACTCCGTACCTTGAAGGGATTGGCACCTCCAGAGTGGCTGTTGGATGCAGATGCGCCATATGTGGGCATTCGTTGAAGGATTTGAGCAAAGTTATCCATCATCGCGTTCATTTGTTTCTCGAGGGCCTCCTCGAGTAGTATTTTGATAGGATTTCCTGCTCCCTCATCTTTCTTTTCTTCCGCCATGGGAGGTCGTCGGGGTTTGTGAGGAAGATCTTGCAAGGGTTCAACCAGATCGAGCCCTAACTCCTTATACCCTGACCGTGTTGGGGACATGCAAAGAAAAAAACAAAGAAAGAGCAGACCCGCTCTGATACCACTGATCCAGATTTTATGCAGGAACGCAACAGAATACAGAAATAACCATGAACATAGAGATGCAGCGGAAATAATGTTTCATTTCATTAATATCAAATAACATAAATATGCTTACAGGCATAATGGAAATAAAATAGCTAGGGTGTTGGTAGCGAATCTCTGAGAAGAGATGTGATGGCTACAGACCTCTGAATTGTGTTACAATGAGGCTCGAGGGCCTATTTATTGTTGAGAAACAATATAGAATCTGAAACGTCCAAAAACCTAACCATAGGAGATGAGGCGCCAAAACTGTGGGGGCGTTTGGGTAAATTGGTGGTTCAACTTCCCGGGGGCATAACTTTGGCACCCGATCTCCATTTGACGCGCTCAATAGCTCGTTAGAAAGATCTATCCGAGGAGTACAACTTTTGAACGAGAAACATCAGTCCATTGGTACATGGACCCATGTTGCTATCCGTTTTTAAAAAAAAATGTCTTTTAGGGCCTCAAAACGGCTCCGGAAGTTCAGGACACAAAAAATGCTAAAAATAGTAAGTTTTGTTGCAACTTGAAAATTGAAAGAGCGAAGATGGGGGTTCAAATGGAATAGGTGGGTGGCCACGATATCCACAGATCTTAAGCCCCTAAAACGGCTCCGAGAGTGGAGGACCCGAAAACCTGCTAAAAATAGTAAGTTGTGCTGAATGTGAAAAGCTGCAAGAATTGATGGTGCTGGTCCAAATGGAATAGGTGGGTGGCCACCGATATCCACCTGGATCACCATGCCTGTCATCTTGCCTTAGAGTCCTTTATATCTTGATCAACAATGTTTAGGAGTTCCCTCTTTTCTTTATTAAAGTTATTGTGATACCTTATATGTTTTCCCAAATTCTGAAGGTGAATTTACTAAAGTTAGAAGCTCTTACGCTTTCTATGTTTCACTGGAATGTTTATCTTGGATATTTATTTTTTTAAAGTATTATTATTGAGTAAATGGTTTGCCCTATCTCATGCTTAGTTTCTTTTGCTTATCATATTTAAGACCTTCTTGTTCATAGGTAAATGACAAAGGATACTTCATTGCCGTTTGCCCTAACTTGTTTTTCCCAAACTTGATGTCCACCCCACCTCACACATTACCTTAAGGATCCATTAACCTTTCTAGATTTCCCCTGAAACACACTCTGAATCATCATTAAAACACTCATGACTTTCATTGACTCCATAGCCCAATGATTTAAAGACCTCTCACTCCACCTATTCCACTTGACCATCTTACCCAACCAAAACAATAAAAAAACCCTACACTTAACAACTAACCTAAAATCAAACATCTAAAGAAAACAATAAGACATCCTTTGCATCTAATAGAGAGATCCCTCTCTGAGTCCAGGAAGGCTAGGTCCTAGGACTCCAAATACTGGTTCCACGTTGCCCTGTCATTTGGTATATCAATCTGCCAAATCACGAGACCCCAACACGGGGTGTAGCAGATCCAGGGACAGCTGGAGGCAATGCACCTTGAAATCCAGAATCTATGGAAAGAGCAAGGAAAGGAAGCTAGCCCAAACATATGGTGCATAAGATGCAGGGTGTCTGGCCACACCAAGGATTAGTGTCCTCTACTGGCGGACTACATGTAGGCTGGGGGACCCATCCCATTGCACCCTAAAGAGGCTGTGGGGCCAAGTGGTCCAACGTTATGGTGTGTTGATTGTCACGTTGACGGAATGCACTATACCAACCACTGTCCCCATCTTGGTGCTTATGTTCTAGAATTGAAGCAACAATGGTGTTGATTATGCTCATCCGTAGGACATGATGAACATAACTGTCAGACATATGACTTAATGATAGACCAAGGAAAACTATACAGGGTAGGCTAACCCTTCATCACCACTATCTCCCTTAGGCAGAGGAGGCTCCCCAGTAAGAGGTAGGGAAGGGGGAAGGGGTAGAGGCACAGGTCGGGGAAGAGGGAAATTGATTTGTTACAACTTTGGAGAAATAGGGCACTTGGCAAGGGACTGTCTAAACCCTACGTGACAATCTTGCCGATATTGTTGACAATTGGACCATGTGATTGAAGATTGTCTAGTCCTGGTAGAAAAAATGTCGAAAAAACAACAGACACCTACGCAAAATTTACAGAGGGTTAAGGTCCAAGTATTAATGTCATAACGCGTAGCAGCCTGGCCACTAGAGGAGCGGAGGAGAAAGCCACAGTTGAACCTCTTATCCGGAAAGCAGCTGTCAAACAGGAAAGCTTGAACCTACAGAAGGAGAAGGAAACCTTCGTCACAGCTTGCAAATACTTTAATAAGGATGAGGCATCTACTTCCAAGGCTCCAATAAACCTAAGAACGGATGACGAAGTTAAACCATTTCTACAGGCATGTATAAAGCTGCTACGCAACCAGAAGGCAGTAGAAAATTTTCAAGCACTAATAGATAGTTGTGCAGAAAGAACTGACCCTCCCAAATAATTTAAGGATGTTCTCAAACTATACAAGCATAAGAAGTGCATTGGTCAGGAAATGTGGCTAACAGCGCAGATTGGCGATTATGAGATGGATCAGGTCATCCTATATCTGGGATCAGATGCAAATGTATAGCTTAAGCAAACATGGCAGCGGATGGGAGAACCTAAGCTGGAATGATCTACTATACAGTTGCACATGGCTAACCAAAAAGAATCATACCATTGGGGAGGCTGTCAAAGATTATGATAGATATCGCAGAGTTAAGGTATGCGCATATTTTGAATTCATTCAGATTGTGGAGGATGCAGACCCTTATTCGGCACTCCTAGGACTGGAGTGGAAGATAAACATGGGAGGCATTATCAACATAAAGAAAAGCAACATGATTTTTGAGAATGAGGGTACTAAGGTGATAGTCCCACTAGACCCTGCGGAAGGAGAGCGGTACACAGAACCGGTGCGTGAAGAATATGATGTGGATCACATTTATAAACTAACCGCTCGAGACGAGGATTGGATTAATCCTAGAGTTGACGGTGTGCTTTACTGGAAGAAAGACAGTGAATGCCTCTTTGACTCTGATGGGGAGATAGAAAACTGGCAGAATCGATTACATGACGTATCTACGTTGCAATTTCTTAGGATCACGAAGAGCTTCCGGTGTATCTCTTCATAGGTAAGAGATTTTCCCTACTTTTATGGTTCTCGTAATATCAAGGAGTTTTTGTAAACATTTGAAGCTGAAGTCCCAAGGGAGCGAAGGATGTGGGCACTTAACCTATCCATGTGCGTGACCCCTGTGAGGTCGTGGGAAACTCACAAGAGGTGTTCCAGGATTGGGAGGAATGCCGCGAAATGATGATTCTATGGTTGGAACCTCCGGTTCACCTGTGCGTGAATACTTTCCTTGGCCCAGGAGACCCGCGCGAGCACTTGTCCACATGTAGGGAGGAATGGTTTGAAAGAACTAAAGACGAATGGGTCCACCTATTCATTCATGCCTTGGGGCCAATCCCCACCGCATGGTATTTAGATGCAGAACTACATCAGCATACCCGCCACTGGGAAACCCTGAAGGACGAGTTTGTAGGGACGTTTCAGTTGAGAGGTGGAATGGAGGCACTCGACGAAGCCCTACAGGATATAGATGCCTTAGTATTTGATGAATCATGCCCTCGTGCAGCATATGGGGCACCAACGCGGGATACACAGATGAAGTATATTGTTAATTGTTGTAATATGTCAATGGAGGAATGTGATGAAGACCCGCGAAATATCTCTATCCCCAAGTCGGAAGGGTAGCGCGCAGTTGCTGGACCCCCAATGAAAATCGTCGATGTGACTAAGCCTCTTAAGCTATGAGAAGTCAAAATTGGAACAGAGGAGCAACCTAAGCTAGCTAAAAATGGGGACTACTGGGATGATCATACTATTGGAAGAGTTGTGAAACTCCTCATAGAATACCAAGACCTATTTCCTATGAAATTCTTGGAACTCAAAGGGATTATAGGGGACCTAGGGGTCATGCGCATCACTTTAAAACCAAATGTGCAACCTGTTAAGTAGCGCCCTTATCGATTGAACCCCAAGTATAAGCAGAAAGTTAGGGAAGAAATAGACAAAATGATAGTCGCAGGTATCATCGAACCAGTCGAATAGTCAAATTGGATAAGTCCTATGGTGGTTCAGGAGAAAAACACTAAAGGAGAGATACAGATTTGTGTTGACTTGCGCAAATTGAATGATTCCTGCGTACATGATCCCTTTCCTACGCCATTTGCGTACATGATCCCTTTCCTAACGGAGTTCATCCACAATTTTTTGGAGGTATATTTTGATGACTGGACTGCATTCGAGTTGGTAAACAAGAATGTCTCAAACTTGTGCATGATGTTGGACGCCATATTTTTCAAATTTGTGTCCATCGTCTTCCAAATATTGGACCAAAAATTCCCAACGAACCTGGAATCCCTGTCACTAACAATAGAAGTTGGCAAACCATAATGAACCCATGCATTTTGAAAATAAATTTCAGAAGTATTGGTTTTCTTACATGGCATAAGTATACACATTTTACTGAATCTATCCACAACTACATAAAGATAATCATGTTGTTTTCTTGACATAGGTAGACCTCTAACAAAGTCCATGGAGACACTCTCCCATGGCCTTGATGGTACCGGTAGTGGTGTGTACAACCCAAGCTTCCTATTGCTAGGCTTTCTTGTTTCACACATGGAACATCCTCTTATAAAATGTGACACACTATCTATCATGTGAGCCTAATAACAATACCTATGTAGATGCACTACTTTTTTGCTTACCCCAAAGTGTCTAGCAATAAGAGATGAATGAGCCTCTCACATGACACTAAGTCTCTCTCCTTGTGGTATACACAACTTTCCCAATTGAAACAACAAATTTTTATGCATGTGATAATCATTTTCCTCAACTTGATTCCCTTCACTCAAACTAGCATACACATATTGAAAATCAGCATCAGATGCATATTGTTCTATGTAACTCTCATGTACAATAGAATCATTATTAAGAAAATTAGAAGCACTTATAATTGGCCTTGAAACCATATCAGCAACTTTATTGAAAATACCTTTCTTGTACCTTATAACCAATTGAAACTGTTGAAGAAATCCCATCCACCTGAAATGTCGTGACTGCTGCAATTTTGTTTGCGACCGCAAGTAATGTAATGGTTGATGATCAGTATGTATAATGGTATCTTTACCCATCAAGTATTTTTTCCACTTATTGACTCTTTGTAACAACACATACAACTCTTTGTCATATATAATTGGTCTTGCTATACGATAGCCAGTTTGCGAAGCACTCGAGGAAGTTTCATCAGCACTGGCTAGGTCCCTATATGGTAAAGGAAATTACTGATGGAGGAGTTGTCTGGTTAGCCACACTACGTGGTGATATGGTCCCAGGATATGTCAATGGCAGCCAACTCAAAGCATACCGACTCAAATAACTATATGTCCAGAGTAGCTGTATGGGGAAGAATGTGCGCAGGAAGGGGGACAAATGCAGGCAGGACCGTGGTATGAGCAGGGATCATTCACAGGTCTGGAAGCACGGGCAGGTGCGCTGGGAGCGCAGGGGTCGATCGCAGCCTGGAGGGGTGCGCTGGGAGTGCAGGAGGTGCGCTGGCAGCGCATGGGTAATATACATCTGCGAAAACTAGTCGTTGGAACAATAAAACTCGGTAAAAATAAAATTTTACCGTTGAAGAGAGCAGGCGGCCAACAATTAATGAGGCAATTTCCGAATATTTTTTACCATTTACTTGATGGTAAGTTTCAAGTAGGAGGGGAGCTCAGAAGAGGGTTACGTGCATTCTGAACAACTTGTGCCTTGCAATTTTTGGTAACTATTGTACTCTGTTCATGTCTGGGCGTGCTACCCCCTCTGATAGTAGCAAACCCGAGTTCATCTTTCGCACAAGAATGACTGAATCCAATCCCACTGAATCTTCATAGATTTTGGCCTCGATGGAGAAAGAATCCAATGAAATACTAGAAGTCACCCCTGAGGTTGAGGAGCTTGTGTCCACACTGAGCAAGGAAAAGTAGGTGGAGAAAAAGAAGGGGCAGGGAAAAGGCCAGGATCAAGGGCCGAGGAGGACTATGAAATGGGCTAAGGTAAAGCCACGTACCTCCCTGTAAATGGTTCCCCAGGCACGTTCGCCTAACCCATCAAAGAGAGCTCTTTCTACTCAGGAAGAGGCCCAAATCCCTGAACCAATAAATTGGCTACCACCATACATTCGGCCTCACAGGCCCTCAGTGCGCATGCCTAAGAATCTCGATGGGATGCATGCCTATCTGCAGATGCCTCTAATTCTGCATGAGGTCCCCATCATTGGAGAATCCTTTAGCAAGTTCCACATAGTCAAATTCGACGATCATGACCTAGCCAACCTAGAGGCCTTCCCCGAATTGGCACTGAAATTATATCTCGAAAGGGTATTGGAGGATGACGTGCTGAAGGTAGTCCCAATGCCATGGGAAAGTGGGTTGGTTAGTTCAGGGTTATTAAATCTGTTGTGGATGCCTCACTTTGGCCACTACAATATCACCGAACGAATTGTGCGACAACTGCTAGCTCTGGTCCATGACAGTTGCTTGTGGATCCAGGACCGCATTCCTATAGATGTACCACTCATTCACCGTATTACTGGTCTCCATGAAGGGATTGAATCACATGGAGCATGTCGGTAAGAAATATGATCAACAAATCGCTGATAAGGTGCGCGATGATTACCACATTGAATGGAACACTAGGGGGTTCATGATCAGCACTATTAGTGACCCCAGTGTGTGCATGGGAACCTTGTTGTTAGCATGAAAAATGATGCACAAATGCCAGGTTTCCACGGTCCCCGCGTATGTAATTCAGTTGGCTGGCCATTGCGAAAAATGGTCTACTTCAACTGGTCCCAGTTCCTGTGTAATGAATTTTTGGAGAATGTGCGCAAAGCCTAGGATCATGGAAGGGCATTCTGCTACTCCTGGTTTCTACTCCTCATTGCGTTGGTTGCATGGGAAGCCTCGGAAGACTCGATCCTCCCTGAGCTCGAGCCAAATATGTGTGAAGGGGCGCAATATGAGAATCTGTGGGACTCATAGGATGAGCAGTGCATTGAAGATAATAAGGTCTTCTAGGTCCTATTTCAGAGCGGGTTCACAGCAGCAATCCACTCCTAGCTACGCTTGTCACTAGTAATTTATGATAAGTATAAGAGCATCATAGTGTTATAGGTTATGATGCACAATGTGCAGACCCAGGGCCATAAGGATCCAGCATGGGTATCACTGCCATATATGGTTGTTGACGAGGAGATTGACTGTCTTATAGCTATTTTTCCTCCACATTGGAAGCTAGGCTTCAAATCATGTACGCAAGACACTGCAGGTACGAGAGCCAAGAAAACCACCCCACCGGATACCAGCAAAGAGACAGAAGGACAGGGCAAGGACGCTAAGAAGGGTGCGGAGCAAGATTTGCAGTAGGATCTTGACACAGAAATTCGGGATGCACAGGGTAATGACTCCCCACGAGGTACAAAACATACTGGTGACCCTATTAAAGGCCAAAGAAAGAAACGACAAGCCAAAAGGCCTGCTAGGGAGACTGAAGTGACTCTGACAGAGGAAGGCCTGGAGCAGATATCGGACGCAGTCACCCTCGCCTCAGAAGATAAATGGTTGGATTTGGAAGAGTAGAAGAAGGCCATGGTCACTACACTTCAGTCTGAGCTTCGAGCTCTGCAGCTCAAAACCGAAATTCTGCAGAAAATCATGATTCAGACAAGGCCACCCCTAGTAACCAGCAGTGAATTGATCATCACAACAGAAAGTTGCCTTTGCCCTCTTCTAGGCGCAACATTCATCTTGAGCCCACCTGCCTTAGGAGCACAAGTCCAAGCCTGTGTAGAGGTACAATTAGATTTAGCCCGACTGCCGCATGAACCATTGCAGGTCCTCCATGTTAACCCCCTATAATTTTTTTGACAAGCAAACAGGGGGCTAAATTTTTTTTGAGCCTTCAAGGAATGCATTTCCCTCTGAAAACACATCATCCTTGAAGTCTTTGAGAGGACTGAACAGAAGGCCTTACACCCAGAAAGGACTTCAAGAAACATCTGAGGTCAACCTCGACCTGTCAAAGACTCTCGAAGCAAACTACAGAGTACATACAACGCTGATGAGCCATTAAGCAGTATGGGCATGAATGTTTCTGCCATCTTGTCTTAATGAAACCAATTAAATGTTCATCTACTCCTGTTATTCTCTTCTCCTATAAGAATTCCCAAGAACGTATTGTAAATTTTGTTCTTCGGTTGTTGCCGTTGCTGTTAGAGGGATTCATTTGGACTGTTAGGACAATATTGGGAGGGAATAGAAGAGTAGTTTTGTATGTAGTAGGTGTTATTGCCCAAATCCACCTTAGGGTGAAGGAAGGCGGGATTCAGGGTAACACCAAACCACGCTCAGTCTGGTAGTTATCCCTACCAGAATAGGAGAGGGCTCTCTCCGGGTCAATCTTAGGAAAAATGTATCAATAAGGCTTGAGATGACTGAAATGAATGCTAATTTTAGGCTAGGTATATGAATCAAGGAGTTTGGAATGATTTTTAAGGTTTTTTGTTGGAAAAAGGGAAAGGCAGTTTTGGGCTTGGGGATGAGGCCAAATTCTTGCAGAGTTCAAGTTGGGGCAGGGAAGGCAATGACTTTGATGTCTTAGATTTAGTGAATGGGTGGAAAATAATGCTGAGGAGCTGAAGAGGGCAAGAGGGTGCAAGGATCCTCTTCAAACTGACGAAAACATATAAAACTAAACAAAAGTTTAAGGCAGAGCACCAACAAACTAATGAATTCTACCTTAGTTACTCATTTGTTTAATTCAGAAGCAAAGAGAAGGGAAATGGCATACATAAAAATTAATGAAACTTATAGATACATGGAGAAAAACATCATCAAAACTCAGAGCCACAAGGATCCCAACAAGTGCTGCAAAACCCTGGTCTTTCCTTTGCCAAAAATGTAGAAGTGTATGTACAATGAAGTGCCAAACTATTCCCAAGTATCCAACCCTGAAAATGTCTCAGAAAATACATGATATAGACAATCCTAACCCCTTCCCATTCCTCTAGGGGTTGAGCTCATCCTTCTAGGAGCTGTTTCAACCAATTCTAAACAAGGAACTGAAATCTAGGCAATCAAACAACTTGCCTCTATATGGAAGGAAACTGATTCATTCATTTAATTTTCACTTTTTAGTGAATGAATCCTCTAGAACAAGTAAAAATGTGCCAAATTTACATCATGGTAATGAAATTACATCAAGATATATCAAGAGTTACATCAAAAAGTGAAACTAGTCAAAACTGGGCGAAATTCTGAGCTTAAGAGTGAAAAATAGGCCAAAATTCTCTATGCGCCGCGCCCAAAAACTCAATGTGTCGCGCCACTTTGAGCCTGTTTTTGAAGCACTTCCCAAAGTCCAAATTGAGCTCATGATAGCTCGTTGGAAATCCATGGCTGTCTACTTTCCAAACCAAGTGGAATTTCTAGATTTGGTGTTTATTTGCCCCTCCAAAAGTTCAATCTCCCAAGATTGGCTCCTGTGTGTGCAAAAAGTGGCAGAAAGGCCATTTTCAAGGTGTTTTTGACCCTTTATACCACCCAGAACTTGATGAAATCTCTCAGCCATTCCTGAGCATGCATAATTTATCATAAAAACCCAAAAATATCAATTTTTCCTCCAGAAGATGTCCCAATCATAAGCGCGCGCCAAGTGGCGCGACGCGTCGGGCAGGAAAACCTATTTTGTGACCAAAATTTCAAAAATGACAAAATTTTCTCTAAATTTGCTGAAATTTGGAGTGAAGGTCCCTCATCAAGTTCCATGCTCAGCCAAAGAAGCTTCGGCCAATATTTAGAGTCTATCCTCCCTTTTCCGACGTTCAGTGTCCTCCTGGTGCATGCAGTTTCAGTTGTGAAGTCACTGTCTTGTTCAGATGATGTGTCGGTGTCTGTCTCCATGGTGTTGCAAGGTGTATGTCAAGTGTATGTTTGGTTTGTTGAAAAATTGGTGCCTTGTTTTAATTTCCAAAATATGCCCAAAGGGAAGGGACTGTGGGAGAAATATGGACAGTGGGAACAAGGGAGTCTTGTCAAGTGGTAGTTTGCCCTTTGAGAATTTGACAAACTTTGGGAGAGGGGAGAGCCGCTAAATGTTTGGGAAACTGAGGTTTTGGGAATTTTTACACATGAAATTGGAAAAGGAGAATGAGAGGAAATGAAATGACTTGGGAGAGGGAGATGGAGCTTAGGAGTAAGTGACTTTTAGAGATGTAGGGAGATGGGAATGAAATGGGTATGAGTGACTTTAGGGATGTAGGGAATAAGGGATGAGCTGCTATGATAAGATAACAGTGAGGGGGTGGAAAAAACAAGGTGGAGAATGGAAGCGTTTGGCACAAAACAAGTTTTAAAACCCTAGGAGCAATCTTAAAACAGGAGAATAGGATTTTGAGTTTTTTGCATTTAAATTTTCATACCAACACCAAACACTTGTTAAGAGCAATGAGGAAGTGGCTTTGACTTACTTGAACAAGGAGAGACTAAGAAAAATTTGATGGGTGAAAGGAATGGCAAAAATATTGTGTTTTGGCCCAATGCGCCGCGCACCAACCCAATGCGCCGCGCACAAACCCAATGCACCATGCACCAACCCAATGCGCCGCGCACAAACCCAATGCGCCGCGCACAAACCCAATGCATCGTGCATTTTTCAGGAGGCTTTTGGAGGCCTTCCCGGTGTCCAAATTAGGCGTGTGATAGCTCGTTGGAAATATTATTGAGTCTAATTTCCAACACAAATTGAATTTTTAAATTTGGAGTTCATTTTCCCTATCAAAAATTAAATCTCCCAAGACTGGTCAAAATGTGCAAAATGAGGCTGCCTCAAGGCAGAGTGCTGTTGCAGTCAACTTTTGAAAGTCTTCCTCAACTCCAAATTGAGCTCATGATAGCTCATTGGAAATCTATTTGAATATATTTATCATTTGACTCATCAAGCAAGTCATTTGGCCAACCAAGATAGGATAAATCTTGATTTTCCCAAGGTCACTTGTGTAAAAAGTGAAGGATTTTTTTCTTCCTTGGCCTATTTTGGATAAAAACCTCTCTCATTTTTCCCAAATTCATATTTTATTTCTCTGAAACATCATTTGAGTGAAACCTATCCCGATGTGTGGAACAAGGGATTTGTCGAAATGAAGCGAAATGAAGGGGATAAAGGGCTTATAAATTCTTTAGAAAATTTTTGGAAGTAGGGAAGGATATTAGGAAGTAGGGGAAAGTGGAATTTCAGAGATTGAGTGAGGGAAAGGGGTCCAAAAGGGAAAAACACAGGCCTCGCCTAGAAAATTGCCAAGTTGTAGCAAGAAACTAGGGTTTGTGCAAAATTGAGGAATTTAGGGGATCTCAGTGATGGGAAGTGTTTAATAAGGTACATTAAGGATAGGGGAAGGTGTATGAACATCAGGATACAATTTTTTCTGATGATTGGACCATCCAAGAGAAATTACCTCCAAAACCCTAGGAGAGGGAAATGAACCTTACCTAGGCACAACTGAAGCATGAACAAGCTGTAAAATGACCCAATGGAACTTGACATGATAATGAAAACCCTCTGAATGATGGTACACTCAGCTGAATGGTGACATGGACCGACATTTGGACAACTCTGAAAGGAATGAAAGAAAACCCTAGACCTAATACCTAGTGACAAAATTTTGCTTGAAGTCTCACTGAAATGACAAAATTTGACCTCGACACCTTAAAATCACTTTGTAAGAGCATGTTTGATCACTGGAGGAAGGCTGCAAAGACTGACACTAACATTGGCTCCAATGGGGATGGTATCTCCTTGGAGGTGCCAAGAACTACAGATCTTTGGAAAGCACACAATGCCTTCATCCATTGGGCAATGGAGTCAAAAACTCAAGCTGAAATGCATGACTGAAAACTGATGACTTGACGACACAAATTGAATCTCACTCAACTAAGAACTGACTCGATACTTAAACACAACCGACAAACTGGAAATATGCTCAATATGAAGCTTATTCAATACAACCTACTCTAACAATTTCATTCATCACCTAATCAAGTGAAATGAAACAACCAATGCAACCATGTAAGTATTGCAGCTGCTGTTTGGATTCTCCGCAAGTGCTCGTTTATGAACAACAAGAGAGAAATACTAAAAGGCAACTCCCATGAAAACTCGTGAACAGATCCGTTGAATACTATGGATTCTCTATCCGCCTCCAAAAACACTGCATAAGGATCTTGAAATTCATGTTGCATAAGGATCTCAAAATGCACACTAGGACTTAGCTCATCCAATGGATTACTTCTCTTCTCCTCATACCATGAATGCAAACTTTGATCTGGGCTTTGTGACGAGACTCCTGCTAAAAATGACAAAGAGACTGGCTGCCGGATCAAATTTGTATCAGTACACTTTTCAAGCTCACATATATTCAATGGAGAAAAACTTTGACTGCAGACATCATCCAACACATCAGCTATTGGATCGTGAAAAACTTGAAGAGACTGCTGCAACCCATTTTCTATTGGTTCCAATGAGATTACATTATTTCCTACAAGCTTCTCATTTGAAGATTTACTATGCCATTTACCCTTCAAAAACTGAAATGATTCAAAACAAAATGGTACGGAGTCATCTTGTATCATTTGATCATATGTGCTAGCTTCCAAGTCTTCGTCTGCAACTTGACAATCAATGGCATTTGGGTGCTGCAAATCTGGATATGAGAAATATTGAACAAGGTTTTCATTGCCCTCAATATGGTCCAGATCAAGACTTTTCGACAGTTGATTTCTGATAGCATGGAAGTTGTCTCTGATGAATTGAAACGAATCAAAAAAAAAAGGCAAAGATCCTTCACTTAATTCAAAATTTGTTGCACTTTACTCATCATTCTCATAGTTGATATGCATCGGTTGATCATTGTACTCGAGCTGCTGAAAGTGAACTTCTTCCCTCCACAAACTAGCTGCTGATTTGTCTACAAGATTAGCTTCTGTTTGGAGAACATAATCATCATCATACTGATCAAACTGAGGCAAATCATCAGTATAAAACACATCATCAAGCATACATGTCATATCAACAGCTCTCTCTTCTTCAAGATGATCTATAAAGAAATCACTATGAGAACTAGGATAAGAAACAAAATGTTTTGGATCAGCAACTTGTTTTTCTTCAATCATCGAGCCATGGGTTTGAACGTTATACTCATTCCTTGTGGTGATATTTTGCATCATCTCTTCTACTGCACTTACCAACATGTCAAGCTTTACCTCTAGATATATCGATTTCTCCGGATCCATGTTTTTCATCTCTTCTTCCTTCAACCTTGCCCTTCAGATCAGCAAATGAGCCTCTACATTTACTGCATTTTTCTGCATCTCTTGAAGTGTTGCAAGATTCCTTTCTCTCAACTGAAACTCCATTTCTGGATCAAAGGCACCCGGGTAGTGCAAGAGAGCAGATCTAGGAGAAGGTCTTATATCAGCCGGCATTGAAAAATATACTTGGTTAAATCTGGCAGAAAACTGTTGTACTGTCTCCCCTGGCAGTCTTTTCAACTGGTTATACTCTTCTATAATCAAGAAAAGGTTCTGTCTGATCACCCACCTGTCGAGGAAAACTTCAACGAACTGTTGGAAATCTGAGATGCTCGCATCAGGCAGGGCTTTGAACCAACTCTTGACTTTGCCTTGCAAAGAAAGAGAAAAAAGCCTAATACTGACATCCTCTTCATCAACTTCAAAAAGGTCAAGAAAAGACTCAAAATTCAGAACATGTCTCTCAGCAGTGATATTTTCACATTCACCATCAAACCTTGGTACATATAGATCATGATTTTTAGGGAAAGCATGGGATATAGGAGGTAAAATCAGAGGCTTGTATTGATCTGGAATTTTACAAGGTATAGGGGTATGTACAGAAGGTATAGAATCAGTCATGGTATTTTGAGTTTCATCAGTTTGAAGATGGTCATCACAAGATTCGAAAGAAAGGTCTTGATCAAGCTTAAAAGCATGCAAATCTTCGGTATCCACAATCTTCAAAGGGAAGGAATCAAATGCAGGCCGAGGATCTTTTCTCAAATACAATATACTTTGCAAAGCCTTCTTTACATTCTCGGGAAAAGAGAATAAATAATTTATGACAAAGAACAAAATGTCTTGGATGAAATTTGAACTTGAATACCTGATGTTTCCATATTGTCCTTTCATGTTTCTGATAATCAGGTTCATCCTCTAGTGGATTCCTTGGATCTGATCTCGAAACTGATTTAGAGTCACCAGATGAATGATTTCAGCCTTGCGGTGTCTAATCGTTGTCCACCATCAACCATAAAATCTAACTTGATACATATACTGGGGCAATTTACAAGTCAAGTGTCACGTTTACAAACTAGACTAGAGATTGACTGAAGCAGCGTTTATCTACTTTCGCTAATGCAAAGAAACAGTGTTTCGAAGGCTTCCTGGCATAACTTCAGGCTCTGTCTGTAGCTTATAAAACAAATAACACAAACAAGCAAACCATTTTCTCCCCAGTATGGTCGCCACTATGTTATTGCCCAAATCCACCTTAGGTTGAAGGAAGGCGGGATTCAGGGTAACACCAAACCACGCTCAGTCTGGTAGCTAGCCCTACCAGAACAGGAGAGGGCTCTCTCCGGGTCAATCTCAGGAAAAATGTATCAATAGGGCTTGAGATGACTGAAATGAGTGCTAATTTTAGGCTAGGTATATGAATCAAGGAGTCTGATTTAGTTTTTAGGGTTTTTTTTTTTGGAAAAAAAGAGAAAGGCAATTTTGGGCCTGGGGATGAGGCCAAATTCTTGCAGAGTTCAAGTTGAGGCAGGGAAGGCAATGAATTTGATGTCTTAGATTCAATGAATGGATGGAAAATACTGTTGAGGAGCTGAAGAGGTCAAGAGGGTGCAAGGATCCTCTTCAAACTGACGAAAACATATAAAACTAAACCAAAGTTTAAGGCAGAGCACCAGCAAACTAATGAATTCTACCTTAGTTACTCATTTGTTTAATTTCGGAAGCAAAGAGAAGAGAAATGGCATACATAAACATTAATGAAACTCACAAATACATGAAGAAAAACATCATCAAAACTCAGAGCCACAAGGATCCTAACAAGTGCTGCAAAACTCTGGTCTTTCCTTTGCCAAAAATGCAGAAGTTTATGTACAATGAAGTGCCAAACTATTCCCAAGTATCCAACCATGAAGATGTCTCAGAAAATACAATATATAGACAAGTCTAACCCCTTCCCATGCCTCTAGGGGTCCAGCTCATCCTTCTAGGAGCTGTTTCAACCAATTCTAAACAAGGAACTGAAATCTAGGCAATCAAACAACTTGCCTCTATATGGAAGGAAACTGATTCATTCATTTAATTTTCACTTTTTAGTGAATGAATCCTCTATAGCAAGTAAAAATGTGCCAAATTTACATCATGGTCATGAAATTACATCAATATATATCAAGAGTTACATCAAAAATTGAAACTAGTCAAAACTGGGCGAAATTCTGAGCTGAAGAGTGAAAAATAGGCCAAAATTCTCTATGCGTCGCGCCCAAAAACTCAATGCATCGCGCCACTTTGAGCCTGTTTTTAAAGAACTTCCCGAAGTCAAAATTGATCTCATGATAGCTCGTTGGAAAGCCCTGCCTGTCTAATTTCCAACGCAAGTGGAATTTCTAGATTTGGTGTCCATTTTCCCCTCCAAAAGTTCAATCTCCCAAGACTGGTTCTTGTGTGTGCAAAAAGTGGCAGAAAGGCCATTTTCAAGGTGTTTTTGACCCTTTATACCACCCAAAACTTGATGAAATATCTCAGCCATTCCTAAGCATCCATAATTTATCATAAAAAACCCAAAAATATCAATTTTTCCTCCAGAAGATGTCCCAATCATAAGCGCGCACCAAGTGGCGCGACACGTCGAGCAGGAAACCCTGTTTTGTGACCAAAATTTCAAAAATGACAAAATTTTCTCCAAATTTTCTGAAATTCGGAGTGAAGGTCCCCCATCAAGTGCCATGCTCAGCCAAAGAAGCTTCGGCCAAGATTCAGAGTCTATCCTCCCTTTTCCGACGTTCAGTGTCCTCTTGGTGCATGCAGTTTCAGTGGTAAAGTCATTGTCTTGTTCAGATGATGTGTCAATGTCTATCTCCATGGTGTTGCAAGGTGTATGTCAAGTGTATTTTTGGTTTGTTGACAAATTGGTGCCTTGTTTCAATTGCCAAAATATGCCCAAAGGGAAGGGACTGTGGGAGAAATATGGACAGTGGGAACAAGGGAGTCTTATCAAGTGGTAGTTTGCCCTTTGAGAATTTGACAAACTTTGGGAGAGGGGAGAGTCGCTGAATGTTTGGGAAATTTAGGTTTTGGGAATTTTTACACATGAAATGGGAAAAGGAGAATGAGAGGAAATGAAATGACTTGGGAGAGGGAGATGGAGCTTAGGAGTAAGTGACTTTTAGAGATGTAGGGAGATGGGAATGAAATGGGTATGAGTGACTTTAGGGATGTAGGGAATAGGGGATGAGCTGCCATGATAAGATAATAGTGAGGGGGTGGAAAAAACAAGGTGGAGAATGTAATTTTTTGGCACAAAACAAGTTTTAAAACCCTAGGAGCAATCTTAAAAAAAGAGAATAGGATTTTCAGTTTTTTGCATTTAAATTTTCATACCAACACCAAACACTTGTTAAGAGCAATGAGGAAGTGGCTTTGACTTACTTGAACAAGGATAGACTGAGAAAAATTTGATGGGTGAAAGGAATGGCAAAAATCTTGTGTTTTGGCCCAATGCGCCGCGCACCAACCCAATGCGTCGTGCACAAACCCAATGCGCCGCGCACAAACCCAATGCGTCATGCATTTTTCAGGAGGATTTTGGAGGCCTTCCCGGTGTCCAAATTAGGTGTGTGATAGCTCGTTGGAAAAATTATTGAGTCTAATTTCCAACCCAAGAGGAATTTTTCAATTTGGAGTTCATTTTCTTTGCCAAAAATCAAATCTCCCAAGACTGGTCAAAATGTGCAAAATGAGGCTGCCTCAAGGCAGAGTGCTGTTGCAGTCAACTTTTGAAAGTCTTCCTCAACTCCAAATTGAGGTCATGATATCTCATTGGAAAGATATTTTTGTTTAGTTATCATTTGACTCATCAAGAAAGTCATTTGGCCAACCAAGCTAGGAGAAATCTTGATTTTCCCAAGGTCACTTCAGAGGTGCATTCAATTCTTCTGAGGCAACGGTATTTTTGACATTTCTCTAAAACCATGACACTTGTGTAAACATTGAAGGAGATTTTTCTTCCTTGGTTTATTTTGGACAAAAACCTCTCTCATTTTTCCCAAATTCATCTTTTATTTCTATGAAACATCATTTTAGTGAAACCTATCCTGATGTGTGGAATAAGGGATTTGTTGAAATGAAGCGAAATGAAGGGGATAAAGGGCTTCTAAATTCTTGAGAAAAATTTGGGAAGTAGGGAGAGATATTAGGAAGTAGGGGAAAGTGTAATTTAAGAGATTGAGTGAGGGGAAGGGGTCCAAAAGGGCAAAACACAGGCCTCGCCTAGAAAATTGCCAAGTTGTAGCAAGAAAATAGGGTTTGTGCAAAAATGAGGAATTTGGGGGATCTCAGTGATGGGAAGTGTTTAATAAGGTACATTAAGGATAGGGGAAAGTGTATGAACATTAGGATACAATTTTTTCTGATGATTTGACCATCCAAGAGAAATTACCTCCAAAACCCTAGGAGAGGGAAATGAACCTTACCTAGGCACAACTGAAGCATGAACAAGCTGTAAAATGACCCAATGGAACTTGAAATGATGATGAAAACCCTCTGAATGATGGTACACTCAGCTGAATGGTGACATGGACTAACATTTGGACAACTCTGAAAGGAATGAAAGAAAACCCTAGACCTAATACCTAGTGACCAAATTTTGCTTGAAGACTCACTTAAATGACAAAATTTGACCTTGACACCTTAAAATCACTTTGTAAGAGCATGTTTGATCACTGGAGGAAGGCTGCAAAGACTAACACTAACAGTAGGCTGAGAGGAGAAAGTTTGGACTGTAACAGCCATTGAGCTTAGAGTATGTGACTGGTGTTGCATCAATTAATCAAGCAAATTTCACAGGATCCTGGTCTATTACTACGGGTGATTTTTCTCTCTTTGTATCTTTTATTTACATTTTCACGTTGTTCATTGGTCTTCTAGGCTCGCATTAGAATATTGGCATAGGATTTACCCTTGTTAGGTACCCTATGTTTCTGCTCTCCTTGCCCTTAATGTTTTCTGCTGATATTGAATCTAAGAGTAATTTCAGCTAATTTAACCAGTGTAGCGGTTCCATATGCTGCTAGCTGATGTATGAATTGGGGTTTTCTGCTTGGATATTCTTGTTGGTGTCAAAGCATTGAAGGTTCGAAGTCCTTCTCTGATCTATAGACCCTGGCTCTGTCAAACTTATCTATTTTTTCCCTTGGAGCATGCTAAAGTTGACTGGAGTTAAATTACCTCTAGTCTGATCTATAAGCTGCCCCTGTGTCCCTCCTTTGAGAGTTGCCTATGAGTATGTCCAAGCAGGTCTGGAGTTAAATGACCTCTGATCTGATCTATAGATAGAAATTGGGTTTCTTTCCTTCTTTCACTTTCAATCCTTAATGTTCCATCCTACCATCTATCTAAAAAGATCCTTTAGTGTAGATGACTTGCCCTCTGAAAGCCTTGGCTAGCTGTTGCAAGTAATTCTCCTTTCATGACTCCATAGCCCAATGGATGGCACTTTCTTGACCTATCCCCTTTGCTGAAACATCCTGCTGCTTTTTTCCTTTTCTCCCATTACTTTCTCAGTCTATGATCTCATGACCAACCTAGCAACCAACCAACCAAATCATTTTAAACCCCCTTTGTGCTTCATAACTAGCCTAATATCTTAACACTGAGCTTCAAATTCATATACCTTTGCAATATCATAGATAGATCCCTCTCTGGACCTAGGAGGGCTAGATCCTGAGGTCTGAAAGTGGTTTGATGTTGTCTTATCTTTTGGTATTTCCAAATCTGCCAAAACATAGGAACCCAAACATAATGGCGACTCCACTGGGGAATGAGACCAATCAGCCTAATTTGGTAAATCACTGTGGTGGACAGTAAAATTTTTAATCATCCACCTGGCGACTCCACAGTTCCTAAATGATTAAAAGACTCCACTGGTGATTAGTAGGCTGCTGTTTACCTTTTGTTTTCACATGACTCCACTGGGAGACCAGTCACATTACAACATCATTCCCACCAATGGAAGACTCTGAGTTAAGTGCCCTTGAAGAGTTTCGTTATGGACTATCAGGTATACTGGCCCAACTCAGAAGCAAATACCTTCCAGAGGTTTTCCGTTCCAGCTCAAGATTCAATGATCAACCTGAGCTGAAGAAAGTTTTTCTAGAAGTGCTGGTGAAAAAGTATGAAGTTGAGATTGAATTTCTAAGCTCACAAGAGAAATCGTACCATTTCAGAGACCCCAGAGCATTTTTGGAAAGTCTCCCTTCCACTAAGAGGGAAGAGATTCCACTGCCTGTTGAAGTACAAAAAGAAGGTGATCAGGCTTTCAATAGCCACTCTGAAGATGCAGTGGAGGATGCAGTAATCAAAGATGCCCAAGATAAAGATAGCCTACCAATCATGGAGGGCCTAAAAGAAGAACTTGTACATCATGTGTTCATTGATCCTATGGCAGAACACATGGAGGCCCTGATTAGCTCAAATTCTCCAGCATTGATCCTTCGCCAGGGCCAGATTCATCAGGAATGGTCACTACTGATGGTGACCTCAGTTTTGAAGAAACACATGCAGAGCACCTTGTGGTTATCTCTGACAGGCAATCAGTGCTCCTATCATTTTTTGCTACTGCTTGACTGGCTGCATTGACATTATTGTATCACCTAGAGCATCAAAGATTTCCAAGTTAGAGTAGAGTAGCTAGGAAAAGCTCAATAAAGCTCAGCTATGAGCATGTAGTTAGTTGTTTTTAATTTCTGCAAAGTCCAGCAAGCCAGACAGTCTAATCTTAGCTTGATTGTTTTTCAATTTCTGTCGTAGAATATAGAGAAGAAGTCTGCTAGACAGTTTAATCCTAGCAGATATTGTTTAGGTAGAGAAACTATGAGACCAATGGTCTAATCTAGTATCATGGAGTAATAAGGGTAGAAATAGAATAGGTTTATTTTCCTGCTCGTAAAAATTGATGATGTAAAGGGTCTGCAAGTCCAAATGCACCCAGAAGAAAAAATGTTAGGACTATAGAGTGGGCAGGTGTTGTTTGGGAGAATGTTTACTGTTGATATGATGTTTTCATGATTTGTGGCAGCTAATCCAAGAAAGAAAAGGATGGTTCAAGCAGCAAGCATCTGGCTTACACCAAAGATTATCCTCTGAATTCTTGACTCCTTCAAGAAGAAGCCATCCCCATGTGGAGCCACTATTAGCCCCCTATAAATTTTTTGACAAGCAAACAGGGGGCTAAAATGTTTTTGAGCCTTCAAGGAATGCATTTCCCTCTGAAAACACATCATCCTTGAAGCCTCCTTATGTCCTTGTCATTGGATAAATCCCCACTGTTGTTTCTAGTTATAAAGCCTCTCAAAGAATAATGCCCAAAAGGCCCCCCTTTTCCTCTTATTCCATTCCCATTTAACCTTTGTTTCCTTCCCTTTAACGCCCCTCTTTCTCCCCCATTAAACCCCTTAAATCATCCTGAATTCCCTTTTAAACCCTTCAAATTCCCTTTGTTTGGTTTAATAAGCCCTTTTCCTCTCTACCATTAACCTCCTATGGCCTTAAAATGCATTAAAATGGGAAAAAAACCCACTTTTCATTTTATATTAGGGCTTAGCCCCTTTCGGCCAGCCCCCCTCAAACCACTTCCCCATATGCCCGCGCCCGAGACCAAGCGCTTAAGCCTTGGGCGCTGATTGCGATCGCAAACATGGAGCGGAGCGCATTTCCGCGTTATACAAAAATTTTCCGATGCGATTGTAATATGGCCCTATGGACCCCCGCCGTGATATGAGCCGTTGATCGTTATAGATCCAACGACCCAGCGCTAATCGCACTCATTCCATCGCGCCCGCCTCCCTCCTATGTGAAACCTTCGATGCTCGTCTCCACCGTCGATTCACTGTTGGATCCAACGGCCAGAGCTCAATCGCCCCAATCGCAATCGCAAGTTTAAAACGCGCCACCCTCTGCCCTTTGCAATTGCGATCCGCCGTTTTAATCTCCGACATTGATCTGTCACTCAGATCTGACGGTCCAGCACTAATCACACCATCGCTCCATCGCCTCTCTCCATCTCCCTCTGAGTGAATGTGAACCGTTGATCTGGTCCCAGGATCCAACGACCAGCGCTCTATCGCCCTAATCGCAATCGCAAAGTTTAAACGGTTCCACCCTTCGCCCCTTCCGATTGCGATCCCCCGATTCAATCGTGACCGTCCGTTCAAACAAGATCGACGGCCCATATTGCATCGCGTCTTCCTCCATGTTTCTTCTATCAAACCTTCCCAAATATTTCATCATTTGATCTCTGTCGTCCGTTGATCTCCTCCTGAGATCCAACAGTCTGAGTTTAATCGCCCTCCGCCATTGCCGGGTCCCACCATTTCGAATCCATTTCATATGTTTTGGCCCTTTCCCTTTGTATTTCGTACAAAGGCTAAACCTTAGTGTTTAGCGCTAAAAATTATTCTCCCGCCACTCTTTCGTTGTTTCCACAGTTCTCCACTGCTCCGCCATCGCTTCACGGGCCTTCGCAGCAATTCTTCCACCCATTCCCTGGACTTTATAATTGATTTGTTTCATTGTGCAGGGTTCTCACTAGAGTGATATTTCGCTCTGTTTATCATAATCGCAATTACTGCAATTCAAAGCACGTAGAGGTCATTACAGCGGCAGCAAGAGTAACAGCAGAAATAGGTTCAAGGGATTTAGGCCTGTTGTTTGAATATTTAGCTCCTAATCCCATGCTCAAAGGAAGAAAACGTTGTTTGAATACCAAGTGTACGCGAAACAAGCCATATCTGTGTTAATGTTAGCAAAGCACCGGTTCTCCAAAAGGAAACCTTCCTATAGTAGTTTCCATGCCTCCTCGAGCCCAAAAACCGTTAATTACTCTGACAAAAACTTCTTGAAGAATGTCAGGACCACAATTATGGAAGCATGGAGGCCTAAAGACCTTTTCAGTCACCTTACTTGCTTCAGAGGACTGAACAGAAGGCCTTACAACCAGAAAGGACTTCAAAAAACATCTGAGGTCAACCTCGACCTGTCAAAGACTCCTGAAGCGGACTACAGAGTACGTACAACGCTGCAGAGCCATTAAGCAGTATGGGCATGAATGTTTCTGCCATCTTGTCTTAATGAAACCAATTAAATGTTCATCTACTCTTGTTATTCTCTTCTCCTATAAGAATTCCTGAGAACGTATTGTAAAGTTTTTTGTTCGGTTGTTGTCGTTGCTGTTAGAGGGATTCATTTGGACTGTTAGGACAGTCTTGGGAGGGAATAGCAGAGTAGTTTTGTATGTAGTAGGCTGGGAGGAGAAAGTCTAGACTATAACAGCCATTGAGCTCAGAGTATGTGACTGGTGTTGCATCAATTAATCAAGAAAATTTCACAGGATCCTGGTCTATTACTACGGGTGATTTTTCTCTCTTTGTATCTTTTATTTACATTTTCATGATGTTCATTGAAATCTAGGCTCGCATTAGAATATTGGCATAGGATTTACCCTTGTTAGGTACCCTATGTTTCTGCTCTCCTTGCCCTTAATGTTTTCTGCTGAGAGTGAATCTAAGAGTAATTTCAGCTAATTTAACCAGTGTAGCGGTTCCGTATGCTGCTAGCTGATGTATGAATTGGGGTTTTCTGCTTGGATATTCTTGCTGGTGTCAAAGCATTGAAGGTTTGAAGTCCTTCTCTGATCTATAGGCCCTGGCTCTGTCAAAATTATCTATGTTTTCCCTTGGAGCATGCTAAAGCTAACCTGGAGTTAAATGACCTCTGGTCTGATCTATAAGCTACCCCTTTGTCCCTCCTTTGAGAGTTTCCTATGAGTATGTTCAAGCAGGTCTGGAGTTAAATGACCTCTGATCTAATCTATAGATAGAAATTGGGTTGCTTTCCTTCTTTCACTTTCAATCCTTAATGTTCCATCCTAACATCTATCTAAAAAGATCCTTTAGTGTAGATGACTTGCCCTCTGAAAGCCTTGGCTAGTTGTTGCAAGTAATTCTCCTTTCATGACTCCATAGCCCAATGGATGGCACTTTATTGACCTATCCCCTTTGCTGAAACATCCTGCTACTTTGTTCCTTTTCTCCCATTACTTTCTCAGTTTATGATCTCATGACCAACCCAACAACCAACCAACCAAATCATTTTAAACCCCCTTTGTGCTTCATAACTAGCCTAATATCTTAACACCAAGCTTCAAAGTCATATACCTTTGACATATCATAGAGAGATCCCTCTTTGGACCTAGGAGGGCTAGATCCTGAGGTCTGAAAGTGGTTTGATGTTGTCTTATCTTTTAGTATTGCCAAATCTGCCAAAACATAGGAACCCCAACACTCCACAGATCCCTTTTCAAGGAGATTCAACACAGAGAACGCCGGGTGCACTAGCAACTCAGCACAGCTGAGCAGACAATTGTGGAGAAACCGCCAAGGTGTCCCAAGTGCAAGTTGCATGCACCCTCGCCGCCACGCAATAGATTGAATTGGAACGCCTAATCAGTAGGCTTTGTGCATATATAACTAAGGATATCTCGGCTTGTGCTACCCCCCAGGCCAAGATTGAGGGGCTTGTTGCATCACTAAGGGCTTCGAGGACAAAAATTTAGACTGTCAATATAGAGATGGAACAGTAGATTGCTCCCTTACAGTCCAAATTGCAGCCAGAAACTCCACCTGAGGTAAGGGCCCAGCTAGCCGCGCTGGTCACAGAGGCCACCAATACTATTACTGCTCAGATTGCTAAGGGAACAGAGTTGTTGGAAACAGCTATGCAGCTATGGTCTAAGATGCAGTGTGACCCTCTCCTTTGTGATTTTACTCAAGAGCTGTGCTAGAAGGAGGAAGAATTTGAACAGCTCGAAGTTACTATGTCCACTTTGATTCTAGCTCAGCACCTGGCACGACTGCATACCATCCACACACTTAGGGATGACATTGAAGAGCTCCACCACAAAAAGAATGCTCTCAGTAACCACCTCAAGCCTTGGGCTGATGAAGCCCTCAAGCTCTCTCAGGAAGTAGACATTGCAGTTAAGCAGCTGAACCAGACCTTGGAAAGCGTCATTACTGCTACATAAGGTCCCACTTCGTAGAAGTTGGTGGATATTAACGCTGTTGTGCAGATTGAAGGAGTGATGCCCCCGTTGTTTGAGCGATCAAGCAGCTTCAGGTGAAGATGCAAACCCCACGGCTGCAGTGATTCGGGACGAGTCCCAAGATTGTGTTGGGGGCCTATTGGAACGGGGTTCCCTAACCTGCATTTTTGGTATAATTTTGTAATATTTGGTCTTTCGTAGGGTTTTTGGGGTGGTTCAAAGCCCCTAATGTTTTGTAATGGGTTAAAGGGTAGCTCTAGGTTCCGCAAACCATGGTTTGCGGACCATAGTATAGCAAAGACTACGATGTTATAAATAGATAGATAGTTGGGTCTAGTAAGTAAGTAAGAAATAAGATTGATGCTACGTGCGAATTGTTAAGATCTATCTGGGTTGTTTTGGGTAAGGACTCCTGCTGGCTGTGTGCACAGAGATCCTCAGCCCTGCTATGTGCGGACCCCACTAGGTTGTGTGCGTGGGCTGTGTTTGGGTTGTAAGTGGATATTTGATGCTATTGAATGTGGAATATATTTGAAGTACCTTTGTGCTATCTAGATTGATTGTGTTTACTGCTGAAGCACATATGTGATATTTATTTAAGCTACGATTGTATATGTGATCTAGAATTGGTTTCGATTATAATGTTTTGTGATCGTATTTGTTGATGTGCACATGGATGTGAATGTATTAATTAGATATGTTAATGATAATAGCTTTTTTATGGTTATGTGCTAATTATACTATTAAAATAGATGAGAATAGACTCATTCTGTGCGAACCTAATAAGTTGCAATACAGATCTACCTTAAATTACCTACTCTCTCCTAGGGTGCGGAAACTTGGTTCCAACACCCTCCCATACTACTTCGGGTGAGACCTTGGCCTGCAAAAGTAGGTCATTACTGAAAGGGCTTGTAGTATAGGGGTTTGTTGGTAGACCTTAACCTCTGAACCTGGGTTAGGACCCCTCAAGCCAACAAGCAGGTCCTGCTAAGGCTAAGGTGGATTGTGGTATGAAAGGAATTGGTCTTTGGGAGATCAGAACACAAAATATTTTATGTAGATAATAATCCTGAAATGTTGTTGGCAATGAAGACTTCGGCCATTTCATTCAAGACAGACTACAGAAAGAGGTCTGAGGAAGACAAGATCAGGGAATGATCTTGTAAGTTTAAAAAAAACTTTAATGAGATATGTATGTGAATGTAAGTAGCAACAATAAATTGTAGCTAGGTACCTGTGACAAAGGACAAGGGAGAAAGTGAAGAAATTGTAGCAAGAGATGTTGTAAGGAAATGAATAGAACATGGATGTTCACAGAAGGAAAATAAAATTAGTTGGAAGAAGATCTGAATTGCAAACAGTGAAAATTAAATAAACATGTTTATTGTCCAAGCCAATGAAAGCTTAAGGAGATAAGATCATTGGAATATCTCTCAGGTATGAGTTATATTTTGATATTTGGTCTAATTTGAATTATTTTCATAGTGAAGAGAATGATAGCAGCCAACACACATCAATAGACTGTGTAAAGGGAAGAGAATTTGTGTTAGTGGAAAATTCAGCAAAGGAGATTGATGTAGAAAAGAAGACAATAGCAGAGTTATCAAAACAGAGAGAGGGGAAGGTGAGCATTGATTACAAAATCCTGACAGTGTTGGAAGCTGAGGAGCAGGAGTGCTCAAAATAGGTTTTGATGTAGAAAAGAAATATACCAAGATGATGACTTGGTGTAGGTGACAAGTAAAGACTTGTTACAAAGAAATGAGAGAGGATTACTGTAAGCTCACAGTGGAAAAATGAAGTCCACATAAAGAAGCCAGGATGACTATTAGGGGTCATGAGAGAAGCCACAATAGAAGAAAAAAAGATGCCATGGAAAATGGAAAGGGAAAGAAGATGAGTCAAGAAGTACTTGAAAAAATACATTGTTTAATTGAAAGCAAGTATTGATGCAATAATAATGCTGCTTGAAGACTGTGAAAGGGGCCAAAGGTATGGTTGGACTATGAAAAGAAAGAAGATGAAATGGAAGTTGTTGCGGAAACAGATAAAGAGGAGAATGCACATCAAATTAAGAGAAGAACTCAGAGCAGCTGAGTTAAAGGTGAAAGATGGATATTGTAGACCTGAGCAAGAAGTTTACCTTGCTAAGGAAGGAATTATTGATGATTTTCTGAACTGTTAGACAAGTTCAGATCAGCTGAGAGATGTGATGATTGAGACATCAAAGGAAGAGGAGCTTTGTATTTTTGAAACTATTTTTTTGTCTATGTATGCAGGTTATGAACAACCTTTAGAAGATGTGTTTATGTAGATTGATGAAGAAATTAAGTTGTTAGAAGAGATGGTTGTAATAGAGCAGTTCTTAATTGAACATGTGTTCAAAGACACTGAAGATGGACAGTTGTTTAAGACTACTATGGAAGCCGAAGATGATGAATCTAGTAAGACTTAGCAAAACGATGGCAGACAGTCTGAAGAAAAAAGGAAATTGCAGATTGCAAAAGAAGAAGTAGAAAATAAGTATGAAGATAGCCTTATGACAGGATCAAACAAGAGTATATGTAAAGAGAAAACACTTGAGGTAATTGGATTATCTCTCCAAATTTTATTCAAAAATTATGAACATGTATTGATAGTTGATGGACAAGAAATTGTCTTAAAAGGACATAATGGAGCATCAATGGAAATGGATCTTAAAAAATATTTAATTGTGGAAGATGATAGAACAGAAATTTATCAGGAGAATTTGGTCCAAGGAGGTACAGTTAGTCTATTAAAGGCTATGAAGAAGAAAATAAAAGAGGACAGTTGGGAACTTAAGAATAAGTTGGCAGAGGCTAATGCACAACATAAAATTGAAGACAATGTTATTTGTACAAATTGTAAAAGGAGTAAAGGTGAATGCAATCAGCAAACTAAAAAGAGACAGGCAATATCAGAGGATGAAGGCAAGGATTCTTTCGTGAAATATGCATTTGTAGTGAGCTACAAAGGGGTTCAATGGAATGTGATATTCATGGTGTTAACAATAATTTTTATTGTTGTAAAAGGGACTTTACAATGTAATGGAAAATCTGTTATATATGGTGTTTTTGTTTCTTGTATAGAAACAAAGAGAACTTTAGCTTCTAAAATTATAAACTGGCAGTTTTTGATTGAAAAGAAAGAAGAATGGAAAAAGAAACTTAGTGGCTTACATATTTGTAAGGAAGAAAATGGAAGAATGAAAAGAAATATGAAAGGAAGGAAGGCTAAAGAGAAGAACAAAGAACAAAATTTAGAAATGAGAAAGCATTCAGAACAAAGTCAAGAAGAGATGGAAGGATATGCAGGACAGTATAAAGAAAATGGTTTGGAAACAGAAGAGGATGTTGGTGATAGAGTCAAAAATCAAAATATACAGTGAGGTACAAGACAATGGAACTAGGGGAGAATACATGAAGTTGAAGTTCAATTCTGTTGAGATGATGACAAGACAACAACACACAGAGGTAAAGAAAATTATGTTTCTTGAAGACATGATTATGTTTAATATCAGTATCAAAACACTATGCAGTGGATATTCTCATGACAGTAGAGAAAAAGGACATCCACAATACACGGTTTGGCATCCAGGAGAAGGAGAGAATGCAACAAATACACCTGCAATTGGAAAAGGTCAGACAACGAGTTGGAAGATGAATTATGATGAAGTTTACAAGAAAGGAAGTTGGAAGACTCATGAACAAGAGTCGATGAATTATTTCAACCTGGGGATTCTGATGAAGGAGAATTCTTATGGTTTATAAGACCTAGGAGTTTTATCACACATTTACTAAAGGGAGTGGGTTCCCTTAATTATTTTGTTTATTTTCCTAAGTTTATTTTGAATTATAAAGATATTTAAATATAATTTGATTAATGAATAATATCTCGTGAGTTGTAGAGATCTTAGGGATGAGTGATTAATCCTAGGAAGATTGAGGATTTTAGGAATCTAGAGGTCTAATATAGGATTTTGGTTGATTAAAGAATGGAATTGGGAGAAGATTTAGGAAATATTGAGAGATTGTTGGATCTGAACTGAAATTGGTTCATGATTCCATTTTTTCATATATTGGTAACATTTTGAAACATAAGGGGGTTGGCCCGGGGTTAATAGTTTGGGCCTTATGAGGTAGGATTTAATACTCTTACAAGCATAGTTGTTAGCATTTGTAAATATACTCTGTTATATTAATAGAAAACATAGTGTGCAGTGAGAGCGATGAGATGGGGTTTAAAAAGTAAATCCTGGGTAATGTGTGATTTTAGATTATGTGGATATTGCGACCATATGGTTGCATCAGTTGGTTTGGACATGCACGCCTTATGCATGTTGGTATTTGGTTCTCTTGTTGTTGGTAGCATAGTTTTTCCAGGTCTTGACATTGGTTTTCAGCCTTGCCTTGCCTTGTCCTGGATGTCATTGTGTGTTGGGATTTTGATCTCAGTTTTGAGCTTTGGAAATGTCATATGGATTTAAAAATCCGAGGGAGAGGTGGTCTCAAGGAAAATTCCCAAAGGCCTAAAAATCTCTTGACCAGTTTTGGTGGGATACATGGTAAAGCCTGATGGTGGTGTCTCGATTTAGGGCCTAGTGATCCAGAATTGGCTTGCGATAAATCTTGAGAGACAGGGAGAAGGAAAATTCCTCGAGGATACAGATGGATTTTGGATGGAATTCCAAGTTCATTTTGGTTTTGTGATTGGAGCATTGGTTTTTCGTATGATCACGGTCATAGTATCGTGAGGGTGGAGGTGGTTTAACCTATGGATTCCCTTGGTTGTTTTTGGATTGGTTTATTCATGATATCCCACATTCATGTTTGGAATATGGCACGAGGGTAACTGGTTGAAGAAATTTTTTGCTCAGCCATGTCTATGGTTGGGTGTTATGTGGAAGTCCCGAACCTGGTCGGTTATTGCCTATGTTTAATGAAAGCTAAGTTCTCTTGCTTTTATACCTATTAATGTGTGGCTTTAATGGTCGTTATCTCACTGTTATTTCCATGGTTTTATGTTGGTTATAAGCATGGTTAAATGATTGGCTCATGTCATCGTTATCTCATGTATTTACTTGTAAATGTTAATATAATGGATGCAAGACCTAATTGAGGTCATATCAGTTCAAGAAAGAGGGCAGTGATCCTTCTTTTAATTTCTCAAGGATTTTCTGTCATGTGATATTTCTTATATCCTAGACCTATAGATTTCATTCATGCCAAGTGTTTGAAAAAATGTTAGTCCTGGTTGGGGATGGTCAGGCCTAGTTCTGGAGACAATTGTTGGTTATTTGGCATTGTCCCCATGTGTTTGATGAATTCTGAAAGCTACAGGAATTTTTGGGCAGTGCCTAGGATTCTAGGCTTAAAAAGTGCCTTAAATCCCTGTTACACATCATTTTTTCACCATGAAACTTGACAGTTAAAATGGATCTCTTGCCATCCACAAAAATGTTTTGATGCACTCCCTTACAAGTCAAACATCTAAAACCCTTGAAGAAATTATTAATTTTGGGTAACATGGCCTTTTAACCTATTTAATATGACCCGCACGCTTTTCCTAGTCAATATTTGTGCCTGCATAGTTTCTTCCATTGAAACCTGTGCAGAACTACATGTTGTCTTCCACTGTAGACTACGCACATGACTCAATGAAAAGTAAAAATAAAAAGTAATTTTTAGAAGCCTTGTTGGGTGAATATATCCCAACTAGAAGTTTCTTGGTCATATCTATTTGAGCCTTACCCCTCACAACATGGAGCTAATTCTCTTTCATCAAGGAACCCTAATGCCACTATTAGTGGATCTCATCCTTCTCTTTTGGATCTGAAACCTCCTCTATTTGTCTTATAAATTGACTAGAGGCTAGAGGGTTCAGGTAGTTCATAAAATGTAGTCTTATGCAGGTGAATTTAGATTGGGAAGCTTATCATCCTAGGAGAGGATTTGAGGCATTTGGGAGGAAGCTCATGACGTCAAGGCAATGGTTGTAAGGCTCTTCTTTATCTACAAATTAATACAAATGAATCCTTTTTCCATTGTATTGCCTTACTAAAATGATGAATGATTTAGATTTATTTTATATATTCATTAAGATGATATCAATTTCTAATCTCCTTGATCACTAGATTAAGCTTGTTTGAATCATTATATTGCATATTCCTTTGATCTCTTCTATGTGTGTGATTGGAGGTCTTATCGAGCATTGAGGATCTGCGCCAGGATGGATCGGGGATCTCCATCAATAATTTCAAAAATAGGTAAGGGAACCATTCTCCTTCTCTTGTTTTGATGATTCAAAGGAAGTACGCTTAGGGAAATATTTATTCAATTGTTTGTTTGTTTCTATTTTTCCATTGGGAATCTAGGGAGATTGCTCTTATCTGCAAGAGGGATTTGTCCGTGTAACAAATTGGCGACCATATTGGGGATCATCTTAGTTCTCTTCATTTTAATTTGTTTCCTTTCTGATATATTTTTATTGAATTTATCTAAGTATTGGAAAAGTAGTGACTTTTCAGATCCTTTGGCTTGATTTCCTTGATTTTATTTCTTCTTGAAACTTCCTTTATCTACATGGTTTTTCTTCAGCAACAGAGCACAGATTTGCGCAGTTTACCTTCAGAAACAATGTGTGTGCACACTGGATTTAACTATCTACCTTTGCAAGCCTTAGAAATTGTTAAAAAAAAACTTGTCTTCTGGTCAGAGTCTGTATTTTAATTTTTGAATGGTAATTATATTTTTTTATCTTTAGATTCCTTTTGTGAGCTTATTTTAATGTCGTAGTGAAGTCTTGTTGAGAATCAGTCATTTTCACAATTTTGAGTAGGGCTTCATATTATTGTTTGTTAATTCATCAAAAAGAGATTGGTTGCTACTTAGATCACTATTTCCATGTCTTTTTCTGTGAAATACACCAGATTCATTATTAATCTTACTTATTTGAGAGAAATACTTTACTTATTTGTGAAACATCTTCTAGATTAGTGAAGTTATGGTTTTCTCAAAAAATTAGTGTTTTTGTGAAAGAGTGCTTCTATTTTCTGAATGTTAAAAGAAAACCATTCCTTTTCGGCCTTGAAGCTTTCATAATTGCACTTGTAGACATCGTTAATTTGAATCATTCATTACAAAATTTCATCTTAGATTTTTATTGGTTTCTACACAAAATTTGAATAATTATGAGTGATTGCTTGTAAAAGAGACATTGTATGTTTATATGACTTGTTAAGTGATGCAGGGGCATTAGATTCGGGAAAATACTTTGTATTTTATTAAACATAGGGGGTCTTATGTTTGTGAGAAAATATTAATTTTATGTAAATATTAATGAGATTTTTGAGTGATTTTAATTAATTATTGAGAGGATTTGTTAATGTTCCCAAATGGTTGGAGAACATGAGAGAAATTAGATTTTAGATATTTAAGAATTAATTATGAAGCCTAAGTTAGATTTGGTTTCAAGATTTTAGGGATAAAATCTAGATTGTAGGGGTGTTGAGATATTTGAGGACTTTGTTGAGTTATTAAAGGGATTTGAACCTAAATTGGTTCATCCAAATTTTTATAAATTAATAAGCCTTAAAGGAAAAAGAGATCAGAAGAGATAGAGAGAATAGGAGACGGGAGTTGAAGGGGACAAACAGAGTTTTTGTTTGTCAAGCCTTCGGGCAATTGTAAAACAGGGCCAATGATTTGAAAATCAAGCCAGAACAAAGATTTATGTAAGTAAGTTCATTTGTTTATATGAAAGCATCTTTTCATAATTATATGCATTGATTTATTAAGAAAGTGTATATTTAAATTTCTGTAATTGGGAATTGAGAAGAGATTCGGTATGTGATTGTGAATGCTCTTCATATAAGAGTGCTCAAATAACATTCAATTTGAAATTGAATTAAAGGCGCAGTGTGTAGAAGACAGTGTTGCGGAGTTGAACGTTGAAGACTTGGCAAAGTATAGTGGAATTGAATCTTCAATTCAAAGTTTTGGTCTTGTTACAACAGATTATGCATATGGGAAACATTATTCGACCAAATTATGATTCGGATCGAATGATAAGAGAGTAAGAACCGTAATGGTTTGAAGTTAGAATTTGGACTCTGTAAATTTTGAAACGTGAGGCAAAGTCACAGAAACAATGAATCGATCAATTGTAGAGGAGCTTCGATTAAGGCGTAGTTCCCAATTGAAGACGCAATGAACGCGTGGAGGTTTTTTGAACTGCAATTAAACCTCATGTGAATTGTGGGTAATGAAGCATTGATGAGTTTTAATTTGTGAACTCGAGTATGCAGAGAAATGTGTAGTGTAAGGTCGATGATTTAATTGAAGAGATGTCGTGAATGTTTTTTAAAGTCGATCTGCGGCATTGACTTTAAAATGGAACATAATGGAGATCGATAGCAAGGATTTTGGCTATTGTTAAATGGAACAGCGTATCAATTAGTTCAATAAATTGAAATCAGCATCAGGCGAAGTCGAAAAGCGAAGGTAGAAGTTTTTAAACCCATTTGAATTATTGAATGAAGAATTAAAATGAAGCGTTGGCAATCATATAATCTCGACTATAAAATTCTGTTCTGAACTAATTGAATATCCTATGTTTAATTATGTTTAGACCTTATGAATAGAGCATTGTATACGGCTAGTCTGCATTAGTCTAATTCATGATGGGTTGATTTGGAACAGTTTTATTCCATGTTTGAAGACAATTGTATGTACAATTGCTGGATTCGTTGATTGCAGAGATAGGTTGGAGATACCGTGGAATAGAGCCAATAGCATAGGAGAAGGGATATCGATTTATAAATATTGACATCGATTTGTATTAAAGCTTCGATACAAAACTTCGTTGGTTTTTATGATAAGGAGAGCAGCGTTATCTAGAACGCATGAGGAGAATGGAAGCAACGGGATCTATTAAACCCCAGATATGAACCTCAACTTGTATGAAGTTCATTCGTTTGGATGGAAGTGGTAAGTTGAACTATACCAAGTTATGAATGCATGGTAAGTTAAATGGTAAAGAGCACATATATATATATTGGAGTTGAAACCTTTAAGTTTCGACAAAATCAAAGTTTGTGTAAGATGAAATGTTCCATGAACATCTAATTAAAGACTATGCATATACTTGAGTTGATCGAATATAAATTCAATTTACCATATGGTGAGAAGTGAGTGGCCATCATATTGAATTCTAGGTTGAAGTAAAACCTTTGCATAAATGAATGTTAAAAGAAGAGTCATATAGATGATGGTTGAAAGTATGATTTGAGTATAAAATATGTGAGTTGGGTTTATGGTTTCCTTTGATTGGAATTAAAGCTTCCGCATGAGAGTTAATTGAAATCTGGGTTGTGTATGGTTTCATAACCATTAGGTTATAATTGAAAAAGAACTTCCACTTATGTAATGGTTTTATAATCATAGTGAAATGATTGTTAAGAAGGAGCTTCCGCAAAGTTTGTAAAATTGTCTAGACTTAGAGGCTTATTTAGGGCAAAGATTTGGAGATGCATTTTTATATGCATAGCTTGGAGTGATAATGTGGGTTGAGCAGAGCGACCTGCTATCATTAAGAAAACTGAAATTTTGATTTAATTTCTACAATTGAATTATTTCAAAGTGAAATTGTCATTTTGTGAAAAAAAAATGTTATTGGAATTTGAGCTTTTTGCATTTCTTTTGAAAATCAAAGAACCTCTCACTCTCCCATAACTAGGAATTTATTGAAAGGAAAGATTACAATTTCATATTTGATTGCATTAGAGTATTTTGAGTCAGTCTAAATATCATCAGTTTCACATCCATAACCCTCTAAGTAACTGATATCCTAATAACACAGCGTTAATTAAAATCAATCTAGATTTTTTACATTTTTTAGGCTCATTCCACCGACATAGATCAGGTTAGTGCTTTGGAATAGGGAAGTGAGTAAACTTTCCAAAGCTATAAACAAATAGTAGAATCTTGTGGTAGGGAGTAAATCTAGTTATTACAATTTTTCTTTAGGCATCTCGTCTTACACAGGATTCAAACACAACGTCATATTGGACACAGTGAAGTAATCATACCTACTTCATTGGTTACGGTCGAAGATTTATACGCATTACAAGCAGTGCCAAAGTGTACTTTGGGTCACTTGGAAGTAAACCTCAGATGTAACATGTCGAGGAGCTTTCAAGGGGATTGAGCTTTTTTACTATGCCCTTTCATGTATGTCAAATCTACAACTATCCCCCCAAGTTGAATTGTTATAGTTGGTAACCTTAGTGACCATATTCTTATGGTTTTTTCCCGAGGTGACGGTAGAGGGAAGGTATCTAATGTACTTGGAACAAATGTTGACTAGACTCATTTGGAATTTTTGGAGGGTAATATTCACTCGAGAAAGCATGAGTGGAGTTACTTGCACCAAATTGTTTCATTAATCAGGTTGTCAGGACAACTGGTTCCATCTGATTTATCTATATATTTTCACATTGATTTTTGTGACACTGGATTTCATCACCAACTAGTGATTTTGCTGTGAAAAGACTGTTTGTGTGGTTTTAATTCAAGATTTTCTAACGTGTGTTAATTTGTTTGTTTTTCATTTTTAGAGGCTTTAGGTGTGATTTCTTGATATTTTATGAGTTCCTAATTAAAATTCTTCATGGCTGATATACCAAGACATTCATAGAAAATGCAGGGTAAACCCACTAAGTATACACCAAGTCAATTAGAGAAAATTAAGGCTGAAAGGTCAAAATCAACAGGATCTGGGTCTTTAGATCAAACTAAAACATCTACCATGGTACAAACTGAAACTGAAGTGAATCAATCTCAAGGATTTGAAACATACTTAGAACAAACTAAACCGGTAATTACTGAAACTGTTAGATCGGAATCTGATACTTGTGAAGTCTCAGGCACACATTTAACTTAACCACAATTTTCAGAACCTAAATCTATTTTTTCAAAACCTGAGTCTCCTTCAGAGGTTATAGCCCCTACTCCTGCTCTACATTCACCCAAAGTAAAACTTATTATTGCCAAGAACCTTACTCCTAGTCTCATTAGTATCGAAGATATTACTACAGACGACAAAGAAGAAACTCACAGTAGTCCATTTTTTTACTGGTGAACAAACCCTTCCTCTAGACCTTCCTATTTCTCCTTTTTGACCAGATCCTTGGTACCTTACACCTTTTGAATTTATACATAAATTTGGTTTAGGTTATCCACGTCACCGCATTCCTTTTTACTCTTTACCCATAGTTAATATTTCATAAAGGATTTTTGTAAGTATGCCTACCGATACATCCATGTCTTCAACTTCTCCAAAAACATTTTTATATAGTGTTTCATCAATTCCTCCTAGATATCAGTCACTTTCTGGGACTTTTTCAAGAGATTCTCCTTCTGCCCATATTTCTACCATGTCACTTGGTTTATCAACTTCTACTGCAAAAATTTTGACCTTAGACCAATATATTCATATGGTTTCCGACAGTGTAGGTAATCCTCAAGTTAACCCAACAGGTGGTTAAAATCCACCTGGGGGGAAACCACCTCCAACTAGAGGGAAACCTTTTTTTTGTTCATATCCTATAGTTGCAAGACACCCTTTAACTAGAAACTATCAAATTTATGGTAAGATGCCTCAAGCTGGTTTAGGTCAACCCATTGTGTCACAACCCTTGGCAGGAGCTCCTTATCCAGGGATGAATACCAATTGGAACCCTTCGTTTGATCAACAACCTTTTCAAGGTGCTCCAAATATACCAATTTACCAACCTGCTCAGCCTACTAGACAACTTGTTCTAACTCAAGTACAGCAACCTATTCAGGGGATTCCTCAAGTTTATCCATAAATATTTGTTGAATAAAAAATTCAACAGCTTGGTCTGAGCAATCCACATACTCCTATCCAATCTGTTGCGCAAACTCTTGTTCAACAACCAATTACACCTCAAATTCCCATCCCGGTAGTTCCTCAAATTTTTATTCTAATTCCCCTGAAGTATCATTGTAGCCTATTACACAGGATATCCCTCAAACATATCTTTATCAAGTTAGACCTATAATCCATTATATACCTAAAATACCTTTGGGACAACCTAGTATAGGAACTTTTCAAACATCACATCAAGTCCAAGTTTTTCAAGGACAACCTTTTCAGGGCCAACTCTTTCAAGGTTGACCTTATCAAAGTCAGTTCTTTCAAGGAAAAAATTTACAAATCCAACCCTTTCAGGTGAAATATTACTTGGGACAGATGGGTCAAAATTCGTCATTCCAGAGTTAGTCCTACCCTGGTCATACATTTCAGATTTTGTCTCAACCACAATTTAGTATGGCTAACCCTGGTTATCCTTAAGGAATGAAAATTCCAAACGCTTAGACTATCCCAGGATATCTAGGATATTCTAGATATCCTCCTCTGGGTGTTGGAATTATCCCACAGGGTTATCATTTTCCATAACAACATCCCAATCAACTATTGTCATTTATTACAACTTTGGATTTACCAGATTTGTCTCATCTAACGAATGATCCAATTTAGTATTTTCTATTTTGGTCAGAAATTTCCACAAATTTTCCTAGTGACATTCTGAAATTTGAAGGTAAATCAGGAGAGGACCCTTCAATCCATGTCATGATGTATCATCTTTGGTGCGCATCAAATTCATTAATCGATGATTCTATTCGATTACGACTTTTTCAATGAACCTTAATCGGTTCAGCAGCAAAATGGTACATTGAATTACTGTGTGCTTCTTTTCACAACTTCAATACCCTAACTACTACTTTCTTGATGCATTTTCAGCTACCAATCCATTACGATACTGGTACTGAACTTTTTACTTCGTTAAAAACAAAAATCATATCCACGAATGGAGACATAAACGTCGTTTGGTTAAATTTTTCATTCCATATCAGATTTTGGCTGAGTGGTTTACAAAATATTTACTTCTAGTCATCACTAAATATGTTTCCAAAGGAGGCGTTGTAATAGAAGAACAAGTTATTGCATGCTCCCAACAGCGCTGGTATGGAGGGAGTGGACATTCAATGAGAGACAACGCAGTTTTGGAGGGAGATTATTTGCATGGAAGTAGTGGCTTTAATGTGTGGGGCCCAAGGTGAGGAAGATCACCAAGCATACAAGGAAGGGAATAGCAACCATGGAAAGCATGTTTTGAGTATTATTTTGTTTATGGTCTGTTATGACTTGTTGCTCTCTTCAGTTATTTAGCGGAGACTGCAGTGTTGTTTAGCACAAGGGTGTTCCCAAGCGGGAATCCCACCCTCATCCTCGTGGGACTTCAAGTTCCCACTCAGGAGAGGTCATTGAGCATTATTTCCACATTCTGGCATCAGGCCAAGCTATAGCTTTCTTCTACAGCGCAGGTTCTTTTTAGAGTAGTGATGTGTTGCAGGGTGCAGCAATGGAGGATTTGATAGGGCCATTTCTGAGCTAGTTTTTCAGTGGAGGAAGCATTATTTCCATTTGGAGGAAATCAAGAAAGTTCTTTGGGAATTATTGCTACATTTGGTACCAGGCCAAGCTACTACCATCCCCTACAGCATAGTTTAATTCCTAGACTACGATATTTCAGAGGGTAGTTGTAGGGGAGGTTTCAATACCTCATTTGGGGTGTTTGCTTTTCAGTGAAGGGATCAACCTTTCACTTTAAGAGTCCATTGGAGGAGTTATACTCAGTTCTTCATTCTTTCAGCCTCCTCCTTCTATGTGCTTCAATTGTAATGATTCTTCAGTCCTAGGGCTGTAGATCACCATTCTATATTTTGTATATTTCCAGAAACACTTTATGGCCGGTTGTCTTGGAAAGGTGATATAGAGCCTTGATCTTTATGTATAACATCTTTAGAGGCATATATCAGTTGTTTATATCATTGCGTGTTTCCAGTAGCAGTTATTCTCATTAAGACTGTGTTGTAGAAACTCTTTGACATTTTTTATAGCAGCAACATCTTATGATTAAGGGTGTTTATTCGTTGGAGGCTTGTTTGCCTATATCATATGATTTGAGCCTCAGTATTTTGTACTTATTTTCTGCTGATATAATGAATATAATGGCTCCATATTGGTCTCATATCTTGATGTAATATCATTCCCTGCTATTTCCATTTTTATGTGTTATATTGTTGCTTTTCCTATTTTGGAATATTACAGTGGTATGAGAGCATAATCTTGGATCAGCCTATGAGTTTCAACCAATATGCTATCAGAAGAGTAAGAATAAGAAGTCGAAGAAGAAGAAGAGATATAAAATGGTAGAAGGAATGAGCTTTGCCTCATATATTCTTAGATCTATGAAGAACCTCTCCAAGGAGGTCAAGCAGATGAGAGAGGAGAGATGCAATGAGACCTCAAGAAGGTTTGAAGATGAGGAAGGTCCATGCACTTCCTATCAGCAGCAGATAAACCGGTATTGCATAGAGCTCCAAAAAGATATACTATGTCTACTTTCTTTGAAGAGGAAGGTGAGAGACATGGAGATGGAGGAAACTTAGATCATGATATTCTAAGTGATTATCTTGTAGAGAACAAGTCTCAATCAAGGGCTTTCAAGGAGAATCTAACTCTCCTACAATTCATTCAACTCAAAGAGGATAGGAGACGTTGCAATAGAAGAAGAAGAAAATAGATTTATATTTTCAACTTTTGATAGGCCATCCACATGCACATCAAGGGCTTCGAGAAATAAGTTAGATTCATTCTTCCTACTAAATCTAGTAGTAGAAAGAGAAGTTATTGAGATTGCAGCGCTGCACCTTGAGGGTGAAGCAAACATTTGGTGGTTCAGCCACTTGAGTCATGCAAGAGTGACTGCTTATGAATATTTTACTCAAAGGTTGATCAAGAAGTTTGATAAGAAGAAACTGGAAGAAGAACAACTTCCACCTCCACTTGCTGCAGGAGCACTTGCATCAGGAGAAGTAAAACTTGCACCCTTGCAAAGTGTTCTTGATCTCTTGGGACTTAGAGTCACATGCATTATTGAGGAGATGCATGAGGAGGAGGAGACTTTTACCAGTGCTGGTGCAGTAGTAGAGGAGTATCCATCACCATCACCATGATCCAGGTGGATATCGGTGGCCACCCACCTATTCCATTTGGACTAGCACCATCAATTCTTGCAGCTCTTCACATTCAGCATAACTTACTATTTTTAGCAGGTTTCCAGGTCCTCCACTCCCAGACCCGTTTCAGGGCCTTAGTGATCCAGGTGGATATTGGTGGCCACCCACCTATTCCATTTGAACCCCCACCATCATTTCTTTCAATTTTCAGGTTGCAGCAAAACTTACTATTTTTAGCAGTTTTTTTTTGGTCCTGAGCTTCCGGAGCTGTTTTGAGGCCCTAAATGACTTTTTTGGGGAAAACGGAGAGCAACATGTGTCCATGGACCAATGTTTCTCATTAAAAAGTTGTACTCCTCAGATAGATATTTCTAACGAGCTATTGAGCGCGTCAAACAGAGATCGGGTGCCAAAGTTACGCCCCCGGGAAGTTGAACCACCAATTTACCCAAACGGGCGCCCACAGTTTTGGCACCTCATCTCCTACGGTTAGGTTTTTGGACGTTTCGTATTCTACATTGTTTCTCAACAAGAAATAGGCCCTCGAGCCTCATTTTAACATAGTTCAGAGGTCTGTAGCCATCACATCTCTCCTTAGAGATTCGCTACCAGCACCCTAGCTATTTTATTTCAATTATGCCTGTAAGCATATTTTTTAAAGTCAAACTAGCCGTTATCCTAACGGCTAGTTGAACCATCTCTACATCTATTTATACTTAATGTCTGGATCTGATCTCTCACATAGTCCTGATGATGAACCACACTGGTTGGTTCGAAACGCGTCGACCTCGTTTTATTTCATGTGATTATTACCGAAAGAATTCTGCTAACATATTTATGTTATTTGATATTAATGAAATGAAGCATTATTTCTACTGCATCTCTATGTTCATGGTTATTTATGTATTCTGTTGCGTTCCTGCATAAAATCCGGATCAGTGGTATCAGAGGGGGTCTGCTCTTTCTTTGTTTTTCTTTGCATGTCCCCAACGCAGTCATGGTATAAGGAGCAGAACACCCATAACTCACAAAGATCACCAATCCTTTGATGACTTCCTATGGCTGGCACGGTGACAGGAGGATCCTATCAAAATAATCGAGGAGGTCTTCGGAGAAACAAAGGAACGCGATGATGGATAACTTTGCTCAAATCCTTCAACGACTGCCCACATATGGCACATCTGCATCCAACAGCCACTCTGGAGGCACCACTCCCTTCAAGGTACAGGTAAACTTTGACATTCCTATATTTGAAGGAAAAATAGATGCAAACGCCGTAGATAGATGGTTGAATCTATTAGAAGGATATTTCTTTGTTCATGACTTTTCAAACCGGGAAAAGATTATTTTTTCACTCCTCAAAGCCGCCCCCCATGTCAAAGACTGGTGGGAAACCTACCGTGAGAAAAAGGGCGTATGGGAACCCTCTCTGTTCTCGGCCACACCCACTTGGAATTCGTTCCGAGATGGCATCAAGGAACAATATTACCCCGTGGGGAGCTATGAGGACAAATACATCCAATAGACCATGCTGTGGCAACAAAAGGATCAAGATGTGCATGAACTAACGAATCTGTTCCATACCCTGCGCACAAAGTTGGGGATTAAAGATTCAGAGAGACATTTGGTGCTCAAGTACCGCAGCTGTCTACACAAACACATTCAGGAGGAAATGGAGTTCCTCGACATTACATCGCTTGGCACGACATATCGCTATGCCGCCAAGATCGAGCAGAAATTTAAGCAGAAGAAGCGAGACTTTGGATCTACGAATCCGAAAGGTTCCCCCGAACCAAAGAACAAGGGGCAAGGCCAAATCAATGTGACTCAGAACAACACCACAAATCCAAAGAAGGACACAGGGAAGTGGTGTGAATTTCATAACATCCCCACTCACAGCACAAACGAGTGTCGGTCCAAACAGTATTTGGTAGCCGAACTAAAGGCACCTGAATCAGATGCATTTTCTGATCCTGAGTTAGACCTAGACAAGGGCAGTGACAAAGGGAAGCAGATCATTGATGCAGATCCTAGTGCCATGTTTGCCACCACCAAGATCCAGAGGGAGTGATCCAGGTGGATATTGGTGGTCACCCACCTATTCCACTTGGGGCTCCACCATTGCCTATTTCCGTTTTTCAGTTTAGGCACAGTTTACTATTTTTAGCAGTTTTTCGGGTCCTAAACTTCCAGAGCCGTTTTGAGGCCCTAAACGACCTTTTTTGGGAAAACGGAGAGCAACATGGGTCTATGGACCGATTTTGCTCGTTCCAAATTCATATTCCTTGGATAGATCTTTCTAACGAGGTATGGTATGCGTCAAACAGAGATCGTATGCCAAAGTTATGCCCCTGGGAAGTTGAAACACCAATTTACCCAAACGGGGCCCATAGTTTTGGCGCTTCATCTCCTAGGTTAGGGATGGGTACATTTAGGATTTCCCACATTTCCCATTGTTTCTCGTAATAAATAGGCCCTCGAGCCTCATTTTAACTCAGTTCAGAGGCCTGTAGCCGCCACATCTCTTCTCAGAGATAGCTACCAGTGCCCTAGCTAGTTTTATTTCCATTCTGTCTGTAAACAAATTTCAGTTCTTTGATTTTAATGAAATGAAGTGTTATTTCCGCTGCATCTATGTATTTATGGTTATATGTTTATTCTATTGCGTTCCTGCATAAATCCGGATCAGGGAGGGCCCAGAGGATCCAGAGGAGGGGGAGCGCCTCTTCCAGTCGCAGATGTGGGTGAAGGGTTCTCCGCTGCAATTTCTAGTCAATAGCGGAAGCCAAAAGAACCTCATTTCAGCAGAGGTCGTGAAGCAGCTCAGCCTACCGACCATAGCACACCCGCAGCCATATACCATCAGGTGGCTCCACCCAGGGAGAGATCTCTGCATCCGCCAGCAGTGCCGCCTTCCGTACAATATCAAGCCATTCACAGATGAGGTATTGTGTGATGTTGCTCCTCCTGATGTAGCTGATGTATTATTGGGCCAACCATACTTGTGGAGGTGACATGCTGTGTATGATTCTAGGCCTCGTGTTGTTATTATTACTTTGGGAAATAACTTGTACAGGATACCGGAGGTAGCACCACCTCCTATCATCTCTTTAACTACTACAAAACAACGCAGTAAGATTGTTTCCCAAACCAGGAAATTCATTTTCCTTACAAATCACTCACAAGGAAAGAAAAGTATTGTGGCCACAACCTCGAAACAGGGCTCCCTTGCACGGCTGCAGCAGATGGACAAAGTCATGGAGGAATACGAGGAAGTTTTCCCCTCACTCATAGAGGTTCCTCTACACTGTCAGGACAAGCACTCCATTGATCTGACTCCCAACGCACCACCGCCTGATGTTGCCATACATCCTGCAACTACACATATATAATCCAAACATGTACTATCTGAGGTTGATAAAGAAACCAAATTTACTAAATGCATCCAGCATGTCCACCCACAGGTCCTTGACATCTTCAACGCATCTAATACTCAGTTCAACAGAGTTTGCCTCATCTCATGGAGGATCCCAACGCAATGGGGACCATTGCTTCCTAAGGAGGGAGGAATGATCCATGTGGATATCGGTGGCCACCCACCTATTCCATTTGGACTAGCACCATCAATTCTTGTAGCTCTTCACATTCAGCACAACTTACTATTTTTAGCAGGTTTCTGGGTCCTCCACTCCCGGAGCCGTTTCAGGGCCTTAGTGATCCAGGTGGATATTGGTGGCCACCCACCTATTCCATTTGAACCCCACCATCAATTCTTTCAATTTTCAAGTTGCAACAAAACTTACTATTTTTAGCAGTTTTTTTTGGGTCCTGAACTTCCGGAGCCGTTTTGAGGCCCTAAATGACGTTTTTTGGGAAAACGGAGAGAAACATGGGTCCATAGAAGGATATTGCTTGTTCAAAAGTTGTACTCCTCGGATATATCTTTCTAACGAGCTATTAAGTGCGTCAAACGGAGATCGGGTGCCAAAGTTACGCCCCCGGGAAGTTGAACCACCAATTTACCCAAACGGGCGCCCACAGTTTTGGCGCCTCATCTCCTACGATTAGGTTTTTGGACGTTTCGGATTCTACATTGTTTCTCAACAATAAATAGGCTCTTGAGCCTCATTGTAACATAATTCAGAGGTCTGTAGCCATCACATCTCTCCTCATATATTCGCTACCAGCACCCTAGCTATTTTATTTCCATTATGCCTGTAAGCATATTTCTGTTATTTGATATTAATGAAATGAAGCATTATTTCCGCTGCATCTCTATGTTCATGGTTATTTCTGTATTCTGTTGCATTCCTGCATAAAATCTAGATCAGTGGTATCAGAGGGGGTTTGCTCTTTCTTTGTTTTTCTTTGCATGTCCTCAACGCGGTCAGGGTATAAGGAGTTAGGGCTCGATCTGGTTGAACCCTTGCAAGATCATCCTCGCAAACCCCGACGACCTCCCATGGCAGAAGAAAAGAAAGACGAGGGAGCAGGAGATCCTATCAAAATACTGCTCGAGGAGGCCCTCGAGAAACAAATGAATGCGATGATGGATAACTTTGCTCAAATCCTTCAATGACTGCCCACATATGGCGCATCTGCATCCAACAGCCACTCTGGAGGCGCCATTCGCTTCAAGGTAAAGGTAAACTTTGACATTCCTATATTTGAAGGAAAAATAGATGCAGACGCCATAGATAGATAGTTGAATCTATTAGAAGGATATTTCTCTGTTCATGACTTTTCATACTGGGAAAAGATTATTTTTTCACTCCTCAAAGCCGCCCCCCATGTCAAAGACTGGTGGGAAACCTACCGTGAGCAAGAGGGCGAAGGGGAACCCTCTCTATTCTCGGCCACACCCACTTGGAATTCGTTTCGAGATGGCATCAAGGAACAATATTACCCCGTGGGGAGCTATGAGGACAAATACATCCAATGGACCACGCTGTGGCAACAAAAGGATCAAGATGTGCACGAACTAACGAATCTATTCCATACCCTACGCACAAAGTTGGGGATTAAAGATTCAGAGAGACATTTGGTGCTCAAGTACCGCAGCTGTCTACACAAACACATTTAGGAGGAAATGGATTTCCTCGACATTACATCGCTTGGCATGGCATATCGCTATGCCGCCAAGATCGAGCAGATATTTAAGTAGAAGAAGCGAGACTTTGGATCTACGAATCTGAAAGGTGCCCCCGAACCAAAGAACAAGGGGCAAGGCCAAAGCAATGCGACTCAGAACAACACCACAAATCCAAAGAAGGACACGGGGAAGTGGTGTGAATTTCATAACAGCCCCACTCACAGCACAAACGAGTGTCGGGCCAAACAGTATTTGGTGGCCGAACTAAAGGCACCCGAATCAGATGCATTTTCTAATCCTGAGTTAGAACTAGAAAAGGGCAATGACAAAGGGAAGTAGATCATTGATGCAGATCCTAGTGCCATTGTTGCCACCACCAAGATCCAGAGGGAGGGACCAGAGGATCCAGAGGAGGGGGAGCGCCTCTTCCAGTCGCAGATGTGGGTGAAGGGTTCTCCGCTGCAATTTCTAGTCGATAGCGGAAGCCAAAAGAACCTCATTTCAGCAGAGGTCGTGAAGCAACTCACCCTACCGACCATAGCACACTCGCAGTCATATACCATCAGGTGGCTCCACCCAGGGAGAGATCTCCGCATCCACCAGCAGTGCCGCCTTTCGTACAGTATCAAGCCATTCATGGATGAGGTATTGTGTGATGTTGCTCCTCTTGATGTAGCTGATGTATTATTGGGCCAACCATACTTGTGGAGGTGACATGTTGTGTATGAGTCTAGGCCTCGTGCTATTATTATTACTTTGGTAAATAACTTGTACAGGATACCGGAGGTAGCACCACCTCCTGTCATCTCTTTAACTACTGCAAAACAACACAGTAAGATTGTTTCCCAAACTAGGAAATTCATTTTCCTTACAACTCACTCACAAGGAAAGAAAAGTATTGTGGCCACAACCTCGAAACAGGGCTCCCTTGCACGGCTGCAGCAAATGGACAAATTCATGGAGGAATACGAGGAAGTTTTCCCCTCACTCATAGAGGTTCCTCTACACTGTCAGGACAAGCACTCCATTGATCTGACTCCCAACGCACCACCGCCTGATGTTGCCATACATCCTACAACTACACATATAGAATCCAAACATGTACTGTCTGAGGCTGATAAAGAAACCAAATTTACTAAATGCATCCAGCATGTCCACCCGCAGGTCCTTGACATCTTCAACACATCTAATACTCAGTTCAACAAAATTTGCCTCATCTCATGGAGGATCTCAACGCAATGGGGACCATTACTTCCTAAGGAGGGAGGAATGATCCAGGTGGATATCAGTGGCCACCCACCTATTCCATTTGGACTAGCACCATCAATTCTTGCATCTCTTCACATTCAGCACAACTTACTATTTTTAGCAGGTTTCCCGGTCCTCCACTCCCGGAGCCGTTTTGGGGCCTTAGTGATCCAGGTGGATATTGGTGGCCACCCACCTATTCCATTTGAACCCCCACCATCAGTTCTTTCAATTTTCAAGTTGCAACAAAACTTACTATTTTTAGCTATTTTTTTTGGGTCCTGAACTTCCGGAGCCGTTTTGAGGCCCTAAACGACGTTTTTTGGGAAAAAGGAGAGTAACATGGGTCTATGGACCGATGTTTCTCATTCAAAATTTTTACTCCTCGAATAGATATTTCTAACGAGCTATTGATCACGTCAAACGGAGATCGGGTGCCAAAGTTACGCCCCCGGGAAGTTGAACGACCAATTTACCCAAACAGGCGCCCACAGTTTTGGCACCTCATCTCCTACGGTTAGGTTTTTGGACGTTTCGGATTCTACATTGTTTCTCAACAATAAATAGGTCCTCGAGCCTCATTGTAACATAGTTCAGAGGTCTGTAGCCATCACATCTCTCCTCAGAGATTCGCTACCAACACCCTAGCTATTTTATTTCCATTATGTCTGTAAGCATATTTCTGTTATTTGATATTAATGAAATGAAGCATTATTTCCGTTGCATCTCTATGTTCATGGTTATTTTTGTATTATTTTGCATTCATGCATAAAATCTGGATCACAGCAGCAATTGGAGAATTCATTATGACGGTGGGAGGAACCCTTGTAGCAGTACAAGATGTTCCCAAGGATAAGCTTTACCAAAGTATGAAAAAATTTCCACCTCTTATTATTTCAGCACCATATATGGAGAGTTGTGGGGACATGCCATCAGGGAAATTGCATGACCTAGGGTAAAAGCACACTGCTGATTTGGAGAAACAGACTATCACTGCACAGAGGACCCTTGACTGGTTCAAGGAGGAGATGTATAGCCATCCTGGTTTCTGATTGTTGAGCTACACACAACACTTTGGGTTGGAGTGCAGAATTTTGGAGGATAGGATGAATATAATCCTAGTCAATCCAATGCAGAATTGTATATTCAACATCGTGCATGATCATGAGACAGCAAATGCACCATCATGGAGACCAGTAGCACTATAATTGAGAAGCAGTGATGAGTTGGGGGCCCAACTATTATTGGGAAATTCTGATGACCATTACACTTGTGTAGCATTGGATAGGCAGATGATTGATGAGATACATCTTATCTCCCATTACTATGATGGATCCTTCTTGATGAGAACTTCACAGCTCAATGAGAAGTCTTTCCCTTTAGCATATTTGAATCCTTATGGATTCAACATGGTCATTGATGAGTGGTCTTCGTGTGGATATCTCCAGGAGGTTGGACTTCAACATCTCATGAAGTGCAAAGATAGTTATCAGATTTGGGAGGATGGTATTCCCCATTGGAGGGATACCAATTTGGAGCAGGATGGAAGGCACCCATAGTTGGATGGATGGGTGATGATGATGAGCAAGGGTTTGGTGAGCCACTTGCAGATCTATGACACAAGGAAGCAGGAGGCATGGCTGCACTAGATACTCTTGAAAGAGTTTGGCTAACATGTGACATATCCTATTTCAAAGGGTATGTTACTGGTTGGGACATGGCATGACACTTGCATAATTTGGCAGCAAGGAGTTTGGTTGTGTTGGGGTGATGTGACATTTTTCATGTCAATCATCTTGTTTTCACTCCATGGTCTGTATGTTAGACATGTGAGAAGGAAACAAGAGCTATTGTTTCTCTAGTTACTCTTGGGAGAGTATGGGCTGATTTTCTCCCATACCTTGCATGGTGATTCAGGAGTAGAGGATGGCACGATCATGGTGCAAAGGGGCTACTCCCTAGCTTTGGAAAGTCAAGAGACACTTCCACATGGGGAGCATTCTTCCACATATGGCAGCATTGTGGCATATGACTTTGGCATTTGGCATGTTAAAGTATGGGGTTATGAGATGATTAAAGCATTATCACAAAGGCCAACAACGCTGTCACCTGGGATTTTGGATCTATTGATGGGGTGTTACCAGGATCACTTCACATATGATGCACTTTGTGGGAAATTAAGAGATGTGAGTGAGGGAGTGGTGGATAGAGACATCTACTACCAAGATATGATCTTCTTGACTTCGATCTCCAAGCACAAGAAGAAGGCTTTACCTGCGTCATATGGGGTTTTTCTCTCCAACAACACTGATTTCATGAGCGCATATCATACTAGCATAGAGATATTCACTTGGAAAGGCTTCCAAGAGGAGATGCACCATCATATTAGGAGTTGCATGGATTGTTTGTAGATTTAGGAGAGACATAAATCCTTGGAAAAGTTATCACAACCACTTACTTTCCCATTGGGAATGAGGGGAGGCCCATCTATGAGCCATTTCAACATCTTGTTCAAGGTACATGGTAAGGATTGTGTTTATGTGCATAATGATTCACTAACCATGTATTTGTATTTCCTTGCCATCCATGTACAGTTCATTGGTCCAAGAGGGGTCACTCTTCCCTATAGACTTCTTCGTCCATTTGGGGCCATAATCAGTGATGAGGATGGCCACTCCCTAGGAGATTTTGGGGAGTTTATATCTCACTTGGGGCGTACTCAGTTGACACCATACATCATTCACCTTCTCCTAGCATGTGAGAGGATTGGGGCAGAAAGAAAGTGGTTGGGAAACCACTCATCATACCATATTTTGATGTAGTTGGGAGTAAAAATGCGCTCGTTGCACTTGAAGGACCATTATCCTTCTCTGATCTTATATATGGCAACTAGTATGACCCTGATTATGATCACATATGTTGATGATGTCCTTATCATTGTTGTGGGCATGATTGGAGGGATGACACATGGATTGGATATGCCCAATGGAAATGTGATTCTCCACATTTCTTATGCTTCATGCTTCAGGGAGAACATTGGGCAATCCATGGTTGCTACATTGGACCTCTTATTTCCTTATGAGGTGAGCCATATGGGTAACTTGAGAACTTGGGAGATGCCTCTCATGAGCATTTGGGGGGATTTTTTCTATGAATTACCATTTTGGAGGGGATTCATTTTGTGTGGATGATAGCTTGGGGATTGGAGCTTCACATGGGAATGAAGGTTCCCAATATTTTTCATGTTCCATGCCTCAAGAAGGCCTCTAGACAGTGTAGAGTTTCCTTCATGGATATACCACTTCTTCATGATGATAGCCATTTGGAATTGTCACCAAATGCTAACTTTTACACTGGGGAGGAGCAACTAGGGGACATATGGATGAGAGAGAATCCTTTTCAGTGGAGAAGCTTAACATATAAGGGTGCAGTAGTGGAGGGTTTGTTGGGGCTATTTCTGAGCTTTTTTCTAGTGGGGGAAGAATTCCTTCCATTGGGAGGCCAGCAAGGAAGGTCTTTTGGCATCATTACATATTTTGGCACCAGGCCAAGCTACTACCATCCCCTATAGCGTAGTTTCAGCCCTGGACTACGATATTTTAGAGATCAGATGTAGGGGTGGCTTCAGTGCATCATTTGGGAGGTTAGATCTTCAGTGAAGGGATCAACCTTTCATTGGGAGAGTCTATTAGATGAGTGCCATTCAGTTTTACATCATTTTCAGCCACCTCATTCTATGTGCTTCAATTGCAGTGATTCTTCATCCCTAGGGTTTTATATCACTAATCCATATTTTGTATATTTCCGAAAACCATTTCTAGTTGTCTAGGAAAGGTGTTTGGGAGCATAGATCTCCATTCCCATTATTATTTGAGAATTGTATTATCAGATATATATACATTTATATTTTCTAGCTGCAGTGTTATTCACTAAAAATGCATTGTATGAGCTTTAGACATTTTGTGTAGCAGTTGTGTCTCATGTTTTGGTGTTTTTAGGCATTGGAGGATTCTCTTGACTAGGGACTTGATCCCCAGGATATTGTATCATTGGTTGTTGTTATACTTAATACCGTGGACCTATCTTTGGCTCATGATTGATGTATTGTTATTTCCAGCTGTTTTCCATTTTTTTGTGCTATATTGCTATTTTTCCTATTTTGGAATATTACAGTGATATTAGATCTAGAATTGTCATTTGACATTCCATGCACTCTTATGCTATTTAGTTAAGTCTGCAGTGTTTTTTAGGACAGGGTGTTCCCGAGCGGGAATCCCACCCTTACCCACGGGGGACTTCTAGTGCCTACCTTGGGAAGGTATTCTAAGTCGCTATTCATCATCATGCATTGGTGCCACATCGTTTCTACTCTCTGCAGAACATCTACATTCAGAAATTATGCATTTCTGAATATTAGTTTGAGGGGAGAAGGTTGTATTTAGTATTTCCGCTGAGGAACCGTTGAATGATTATTACTATCACCTTGGGCTCCAAGATCATCATTCCTGGGGCCTCATTTTAGATCTGGCATCAGGCCAAATATTATTTACATCCTATCAATAGCAATCCCATCAAGGATTACGCAGTCCATAATTGTAGATACAAGAGGAGGGGAGGAGGCTCTTCAGTTCTATCCTTATAGTATCTTGAGGATAAGCAACATTTGGGAGGGGAGGATTGTAATATTCCAAAATTAGCATGCAGCTAATTGGAATATTAATCTTTTATTTTTTTCCTTTAGATATAAGAATAAGTGGTTAGGGAGACCCATAAATCTCTTTAGTAGGAATAGGGAATGAAGCATGTGGAATGGGTCAACTTTTACCAAATCAAAAACGCTAGTATGGAGGGAGTGGACATTCAAAGAGAGACATCGCATTTTTGGAGGGAGACTCTTTGCATGGAAGTAGTGGATTTAATGTGTGGGGCCCAAGGTGAGGAAGCTCACCAAGCATATAAGGAAGGGAATGGCAGCCATGGAAATCATGTTTTGAGTATTATTTTGTTTATGGTCTGTTATGACTTGTTGCTCTCTTCAGTTGTTTAGCGGAGACTGCAGTGTTGTTTAGCACAAGGGTGTTCCCAAGCGAGAATCCCACCCTCATCCTCGAGGGACTTTGAGTGCCCACTCAGGAGAGGTCATTGAGCATTATTTCCACATTCTGGCTTCAGGCCAAGCTAAAACTTTCTTCTACAACACAGTTTCTATTTAGAGTTGTGTTGTGTTGTAGGGTGCAGTAGTGGAGGATTTGATAGGGCCATTTATGAGCTAGTTTCTCAGTGGAGGAAGCATTCCTTCCATTTGGAGGACAGCAAGGAAGGTATTTGGGCATTATTTCTACATTTGGTACCAGGCCAAGCTACTACCATCCCCTACAGCGTAGTTTCAGTCCTAGACTGAGTTATTTCAGAGGGCAGTTACAGGGGAGGTTTCAGTACCTCATTTGGGGTGTTTTCTTTTCAGTGAAGGGATCAACCTTTCACTTTAAGATTCCATTGGAGGATTTATACTTAGTTCTTCATTCTTTCAACCTCCTCTTTCTATGTGCTTCAGTTGCAGTGATTCTTCAGTCCTAGGGCTATAGATCACCATTCTATATTTTGTATATTTCCAGAAACCCTTTCTAAGTTGTCTTGGAAAGGTTATATAGAGCCTTGATCTTTATGTATAACATCTTTTGAGGCATATAATAGTTTCTTATATCATTTCATGTTTCCATTAGTAGTTATTATCATTAATAATGTCTTGTAGCAGCTCTCTAGCATTTTGTATAGCAACAACATCTGATGATTGAGGGTGTTTATTCATTGGAGGCTTGTTTGCCTATATCATATGATTTGTGCCTCGGTATTTTGTACTTATTTGCTGCTAATATAATGAATATAATGGCTCCATATTGGTATCATATCTTGATGTCATATTATTCACTACTATTTCCATTTTTATGTGCTATATTGTTGCTTTTCCTATTTTGGAATATTACAAATTGAGACATATAAAGCCCTATTTCAGGAATTCCACGACATTTTTTCCTAGTCTTATGAGGAAATGCCAAGAATTGACCCTAGCATTGTAGTTCATTAAATTAAGACATACTCGAATGCCAAACCTATAAGATAGATTTTATGTCCAGTTCATTCATGGAAAGTGGTTTCTATCAAAGCTGAAGTTGAAAAATTACTTAGAGCAGGTTTCATTTATCCTATTCCCTTAACTGATTGGGTATCCAATATTTTTCCAGTGAACAAAAAACAAGGGACTATTAGAGTATGTGTCGATTATAGGGATATCAATAAATATTGTTCAAAGGACAATTATCCTACTCCTTATATCAACCAAATTGTCAACGATTGTGCTAGAAATGATATACTTTCATTTATGGATAGATTTTCCGAATACAATCAGATAAACATCCTCCCTACCGATCAGCCCAAGACTGCGTTCTTTTGTCCATGGGGAGAATTTTCCTATCGCAAACTACCTTTTGGATTGAAGAACACTAGCAAAACGTTTCAAAGGTCCATTTCTTACGCATTTCATGATATCAAACATATTGTGCAACCCTGCCTAGATGACTTACCATCTCATTCACTGAGACAGCAAGATCATCCCATGAATTTAAAAGCAAATTTCATTCTATGTAGGTACTACAATATTCGTCTGAATCCTCACGTCCATATTTTGTGTACAATCGAGTTGATTGTTGGGATTTTTCGTGTCAAAGGAAGGCTTTTGTGCCGATCCACTCAAGGTCGAGGCCATTGCAAATCTGCCTCCTCCTTCTAATCTTCGCCAACTCCAAATTTTGCAAGGGAAATAATTTTTTTTATGTAGATTCATTCCTAACTATGTCGAGCTAACTAAAGGTTTGAATTGACTATTGAAAAAGAGCATTCCATTCATTTGTGATGAGCTTGCTGAAAAATATTTAATGCATTGAATAACGTGTTGACCCATGCACCATTACTACATCTGCCTAATTATCATCAGGATTACTTTTTGTATTTAGCTGCATCTGATGCCACCATTGGCGTGGTACTAGTTCAGGAAGATGAATCTGAAACTGAACATGTGATCTACTATTTGAGTAGGAATCTCACGAAAAGCGAAATCAATATGCACATGTGGAGAAATTGGCCTTGGCAACCATTCAATTTGTCCAACGTTTTCGTCACTACATACTTTTATGCAAAACAACTGTGATCTTTGATTTCAACCCTATGATTTACATTCTTACCAAACAGTTTCTATGTGGAAAGTACTCTAAATGGATTTTCGTCCTGCAAGAGTTTTATTTACAATTCGAAATATCTAAGTCTAAGAAGTAATTGGTATTTGTCGAATTATTATGTGACTTTCCCTATACTGAAACTGAAATCATGGTAGAATATCATCTTCTAGATAAATCCCTATTTCTTATCAGTACTCTAGATCCTTGGTATGGAGATATCATTATATATCTTCAAACTCAGACTTTTCGACCTGATTTTTCTTGAACTGATCATCATAGAACCTGGTACCAATCCCATCAATATACTATTGTTGGTGATACTCTTTATCGTCGTCGTGTTGATTTTATCTTTCGACGTTGTTTAATGCATGAGGAAGCTGAGACAACATTAAATGACTGTCATTTTGGAGCATGTGGTGGTCATGTGTTAGGGTTTTCCACTACCTAGAAGATATTGTACGTTGGCTATTTATGGTATTCATTGTTTAAAGATTACATAACTAAAATTATAAAGTGTTGTAATTCATCCTCCATCCCCTCTTCACCCAATCATAGCTATCGGTCCATTTTCTAAATGGGGCATTGATTTTGTTACATGTAACCCTCACTCGGTCGAGGGGCATGGGTATATTATTCTCATTGTATAGTGTTTTACGAAATCGGTTGAGGTGATGCCTACATATAAGGATGAAGGTGCAACCGAAAATACTTTCATCTTCAATCATGTAGGTTCACACCACATGCCATCTTTACAGACCATGGTAGCCACTTTCGAAATTTTATGATGACGGAGATTTTTGCACATCTCGGCTTACGCCATGACAGCTCTACTCCTTATTATCCACAACCGAATGGCCAAGTTGAAGTTGTGAACAAGGTTTTGACCAATATGATCAAATGGATTTCTTGCATTCATAAACAAAACTGCCATACAATTATTTTTTCAACCTTGTTGTCATACCATACCTCTGCGAAAACATAGAGTGGTTTTACTCCCTTCCAACTTGTTTATGGTCTGGAGGAATTTTTGTCAATTGCCTGTGAAATTTTTCCGTTAAAACTAGCCATTGATTTGTTACCAAATACCTCTACATAGGAGGAATGATTTTTGTACTTAGCACAACTAGATGAAACTCACCGTAATGTTGCACTAGCTAACGAGGCTCATAAGAAACGTGTTAAGGCTCAGTATGATCGAAATGTGAATCCTCACATTTATAAGGAAGGTGACCTAGTATTGGTCTATGATCAAGCACATGATACACTAGGCGCTGGTAAATTTTAACCTATGTGGCATGGTCCTTACATCATCAAACATGAACTAACTAGAGGGGCCTACAAATTATTTGACTATGACGGTGTTTCTTTAGGAGAGCCTAGAAATGGTCTCTACCTTAAGAAATATTATGCGTGATTATATCGTGAAGATTTTTGTACATTACTTATATCATATTTTTATGAGAGTGTGCTTTAGGTTTTCATTTTTTAGGATTTCCTACTACTTTTCCTACTTATCTTGAATTATTCTTTATGTGTAGATGTTGACATTCCATCAGACTTACATTGGCTTTGTTGATGACACTAGTCATAGTACTCAGAATTTATCTTCCACATCTTAGTTCATATATTTACCCACTAATGAGTTAGTTTCCATTCATGGGATATGCCTTGGTCGAACAACGAACAACAAAGCAGAATATAGTGTTGTCATTGAATTATTATCTGATGCCATCACATTTGGCATTCGACGTTTGATCGTTAGGTTAGATTCACAACTCATTGTATTACATTTAAACTATGTCTATGCAATTAGGAGTTCATCAATGTTAAGAATGTTTTTACAGGTCCATCTCTTGGAAAGGAATTTTGATTACAAGGAATATCAACACATTTCAACAAATTTAAACACATTAGCTGATGCATTGGCCAACCACATGTTAAATGGACATTTGCGACATTTGTAAATTAGAGCAATATTCATCCATATATTGAACAATATAAAATGAGAATAAAAGTAGTAGTTCTCATTAGGTAATATAGTCTGTAGAAAGTGTGTTACAAAAATGTCATCTAAAGATATGAGGCTTTGTGGCCTTTATTATCCGAATATGTTGATACAAAAATAAAAAAATTTCCCTAAAATACTAGCAATTATCCATGATGATGATCATGATAGCAGACTACAATACGAGCTACTCGACGTAGCAGTCGCCTAATTGGTCCTGGAACCCGGACCACATGCCTCTAGTGCCAGAGAGGCAAATCATCAGTCCCAGTCTCTAGGATATCTATATTCAACCTCTCCAGGTTGTGCTCCAGCTCGATCAAGGCCTCTGCTACATATGAGTGGGGTACTACAACTGCTATAGGCTAGTCAGTCCCCTCACCTATCAAAATGGTGTAGCTCTGCTAGTCGAACTGGGCCCACATCCGCATTAGCATTTCAGATATTTAGCTTTAGATGTTAAAAATAAATAAAAAATTGAAAACATTAAAAAATCAAAATGAGAAATTTTTACCTAGATCACTCCACTGCATTCATGTTGGGAGTTGCATGTCTAGGTTACCTCTATAACCCATCCTTGCATATGGGAGTTCCTAGATCATGATTATCTCGCTTCACAGCCACACAAAAAACTAAGTATACTTTACTACCATGCCATCACCACCCTGGCAAGCCGTCAACGAAAACCACCGCCGCATATGTGGATCTCGAGGTCCTGTCTCATCAACAAGGATTTGTTGTGCGATAAGGAGTGGAATCCTCTCTAGGGAAAATGAAATGAGAATGCAACCATAACCAAAATTATTCAGTTTTCCATTCTTGTCTCTAGTTATTTTTCCTTTCATGTTCACAACTACTCCTTCACTCCAGTTGGAAATAGTGGACTGCGAACACTCCACTGTAATCTCCATCTGGGCATTTGTGACCACGTGAAGCACTGCACTTTCACATAGTTTGGTGATAGTAAAAGAAATGGTCCTAAAATCATTGCTCGATGGTTTCTATATCAATCCTACCATCCTTGAGCTCAGCATCATCAACAAAATATCGCCTCAAATATGAAGCAGTAGTCTCCCCACCTGGTCTCTGGCCAAATAGAGAAATGTCAAGTGCTCTATGGGATAGCCCATTCAAGAAGTACATATCATCAACATCTATGGTGAGGTGATGATCCCCAATCATGAAACATTGTTCCAGGACATCCCAGGTCCTCACCACCCATGTCATGAGCTCTATTTGAGCTTTCATTCCCGGAATAATCCAATATTTATAGAGGTCATAGTTTTTCAAAGCCCTCAATTTTTTTGGGTCATCAATAGCTTCAGCATCATGGTTTTCATGTTCTTTATCTCTCCACTCCAACATAATTGCTCAAAAGGCCTGAAAATGACAATTTAAGAGTGTTAGTGTTAAGTCCCTGAACTACTAGTGTAGTCCCTTATTGTTGTTAGTGTAGCCCCCTTATTTTTATTTTTGTACACCTATTATTATTGTGCCCTTACATTATTATTGTTAGGTCAAATAGGATTATATTGTGACCCCATGAACTCCTATATATAGAAAGGAGTTTTTGTCATTTGTATCATCCAATAATTGTTCATTTATGTAATGTAAAGGAGGTTTCCCCCTCGAAGTGGTTGATTTCTAAGGCGTTGATCTCTTTTTTCTTCTATTTTTGGAGTTGGTTTCATAAAATTTGGTATCATAGCTTTGGATTATAGGGTTTCTCTTCTCTAAATAGGTCATCGTGGAATTTTCGCTATAAATTTTTTTCTACGAAGGTTCAAAAACTCAAATTTTTACCACAAGCAGCTGAAAGCCTAAGAAACTTCGTGTAAAAAATTCAGATCTTGGTTCGCAATATTTTCGGAGATAGGATCTGTGGAAGTTAGGGTTTTGTAGGCTCCTGAATTTCATATAAAATAGGTGACCTTGGTAAAATCGTCATAGCTCTCTCTCTGAGCATCGAATTGGAATTATGTAAAAAGTGGTTGAAATCACATGAAATGTAGTTTCCTTTGTATTAATTCTAGAGCCAAAGGAGGAAAAAGTGACACATGGCATGCCGTACAAGTTCTCTCTACTGAACCAGTCCATAATTAGGTCGTTGTGGGATATTGGGCATAACTTTGCCTTGAAGCATCCAAATCAGGTTAGACCTGTGGCATTCGAAAGAAGATTCATATGGCTACTATAGGACCGAATTTTAGATATTGAAGATCTGAAATCATAGTAATATGAAAGGAGTGTATTATTTTTTTTGTGCTGAGTGTCCTTTCAGTAATATAAACATGTACAATTTGTCTCCATTTATTTGCTTAAGGAATGAGTGCTTTAACTATGAAACATAGATGAATTAGTGAACTTTAGGCATGAAAGTAAGCCTTAAAAATACTGAACAATAGTGTATAATAGAGAAACACAATCACACATAAGTTTTACATAGTAGGCATGATGAAGCTGTTCACCCCTCCTGGGATACATCTGCTGGTCCAGCTCCCAATGGCATGTCCCTCTTTGTCATTATGCTCAAAATTGAAAATTACATGTGTTTATAGGCCTCTAATTATTTTTTTATCTGCACCAATGGTTATAGAATGCTCAAATTAGTCTAGGTAGTCTCTTGTTTCACCCAAATTGGTCGAAAATTGACCTCCCAATGCATTTTTCCCAATGTTAGCTAGAAAATCTCTACTAAAAGTGGAGACTGGCACTTAACTGAAATTAAAAATAGTAAAAACCCTAAAATTAAGGCGCCACTATAGTCTCCGCCGAAATGACCGTTTGGATAGGCATAACAGTTTAGGCAGGGTGGTCACATACCGACCCCTCGCCGTTAACTCCATGGTAACCGTTTGAAGAAACTCTGCATGGTGGCAAGGAACCTGGAGTCACGGTTCCTAAAACCATGGCATTAAAAGCCATCAACATGTGCCATGTGATAGCATGGATTCTCGCCGGAGTTTATGTTTAATACAACCACCGGTTAAGGTTTAAGTCGTCATTTTTCGAAGTTTTATGCTGTGGATTTTTATATACCATGTGGCCATTACTACGGGGCCACCAGCGGGTTGGGACTGCTGGTGGTCCCTCCCCCCATATGTAAAACTCTTAAACCATAAATCAATGCGGAGGCCCTTTAGGGTTAAGTAACAAGTCATAGGTGGATTGGTCGGAGGTCTTTGCAGCGGGAAGAAGGTCGCGGGGTTGACCCCCACTGACTCTAACAAAATTTTACCACCTTATCATGTGGACACGTGGTGGCCTCCAGGCTTGCCACGTGTCACTCATCCTACAGTCCAAAACAAAAACATTAACGGTCAGAATCACCATCTTGTACAACAAAAATAATCGGCCCAGATTAAGCCACGTGGCACGATCTGATTAGCTGTGAGAAAAGGGAATATTTCCTTGAATATACCTTTTGACTGGGCATCCCAGTCACAAATTTTTTGTTTGTTTGGGAAAACGTACATAACGCAATATCTTCCTCATACAACATCGATTTTTCGAACCGTTCGTGGTGCCAGAATCGCAACCATGAGACTTTTCCGGCCGCTGAGGTTCAGTCCTGTTTCAAGAACTTTCAATTTTAAGCATAGCACATGATCTTTTGATCACACCTCCCCATTGGGAAGCTTTTGAACCCCAAAATACTTTGAATTACCTGTTCAGAAGATGAGGGTATAGCTCCCTCACATTTTCCACTTCCATCCATCTTGCCTTACTTGGTTTGCTGCCCTTGAGCCCAATTCAAAGATAATCGACACATCCCCTCTTAGAAGTACATGTCCTCCTATCAAGGATGGAATCCTCCTTGGGCTCGTCCAGAAATTATGGTGAGAAATATTCTACAGATGGTAGCTGAATATCACTCACTTGATCATCAATCAAATGAGGCTCATACAAACGTAAATTCTCCACATTGACAACGGAATACATTTGCATATATGAAGGCAAGTCAAGTTGAAATGCATTATTACCAACTTGTTTAATGATCTTGAATGGACCATAATGAATAGGCTTGAGTTTTTTACCTTCTCCTTGCATCCTTTCTTTGCTTATGTGCAACCAACTTGTTTAATGATCTTGAATGGACCATAATGAATAGGCTTGATTTTTCTACCTTCTCCTTGCATCCTTTCTTTGCTTATGTGCAACCATACTTCATGTCCTTCTTGAAACTTGTGATCAACTCTATCTTTGTCATGCCTCTCCTTGTATTTTATTTGACTCTTCTCAAGTTGTTCTTGAAATTGTTGATGAATAATCTGAATTTTCTTAATGAACTTTTGAGCCTTGTCAATATCACTATGCCCATCAATGGCAACATCCTTCTCAAATATGAAGTCTAATGGCGATTTCAGAAAATACCCAAAGCAGGCTTCAAAAGGTGAAGTATTTGTAGAAGAGTGCTTGGCTCGGTTGTAAGCATGCTGAATGTAATGCATTTTCTCATCCCACAACTTGGGATGTTTGCGGAAATATCCTCTCAATATATGCACAACAGTTCTATTCACCACCTCGGTTTGGCCATCAGTTTTCCGATGAAAAGCGGTACTCTTTTTCAACTTTGTGTCCATTATCTTCCAAATATTGGACCAAAAATTCCCAACGAACCTGGAATCCCTGTCACTAACAATAGAAGTTGGCAAACCATAATGAACCCATATATTTTGAAAATAAAGTTCATCAGTATTAGTTTTCTTACATGGCATAAGTATGCACATTTTACTAAATCTATCCACAACTACATAAAGATAATCATGTTGTTTTCTTGACATAGGTAGACATCCCACAAAGTCCATGGAGACACTCTCCCATGGCCTTGATGGTACCGGTAGTGGTGTGTACAACCCAAGCTTCCTATTGCTAGGCTTGCTTGTTGCACAGATGGAACATCCTCTTATAAAACGTGACACACTATCTATCATGTGAGCCCAATAACAATACCTCTGTAGATGCGCCACTATTTTGCTTACCCCAAAGTGTCCAGCAATAAGAGATGAATGAGCCTCTCTCATGACACTAAGTCTCTCTCCTTGTGGTATACACAAATTTCCCAAATGAAACAACAAATTGTTATGCATGTGATAATCATTTTCCTCAACTTGATTCCCTTCACTCAAACTAGCATACACATCTTGAAAATCAGCATCAGATGCATACTGTTCTATGTAACTCACATGTATAGTAGAATCATTATTAAGCAAAGTAGAAGCACTTATAATTTGCCTTGAAATAATATCAACAACTTTATTGAAAATACCTTTCTTGTACCTTATAACCAAGTGAAACTGTTAAAGAAATCCCATCAACCTAAAATGTCGTGATTTCTGCAATTTTGTTTGCAACTGCAAGTACTATAATGGTTGATGATCAGCATGTATAATCGTATCTTTACCCATCAAGTAGTGTTTCTAGTTATTGACGCTTTGTACCAACGCATACAACTTTTTGTCATATGTTGGATAATTAGTTACAGCATCATTGAATGTTTCAGAATGAAAAGCGATAGGCTTACCATGCTGCAAAAGTATTGCGTTGTTAGGTCCCTATATTACTAGTTTAGCCTCTTATTGTTATTAGTATAGCCCCCTTATTGTTATTTTTGTACCCCTGTAACCCCAATATTGTTATTATTGTGTTCTTACATTATTATTGTTAGGTCGGCTAGGATTATATTGTGGCCCATGGACTCCTATATATAGAAGGAGGTTTTGGTCATTTGTATCATCCAAGAATTGTTCATTTATGTAATGTATTGGAGGTTTCCCCCTCGAAGTGGCTTATTTCTAAGGTGTTGATCTCTTTTTTTTTCTATTTTTGGAGTTGGTTTTATAACATTTGGTATCACAGCTTTGGATTCTAGGGTTTCGCTGCTCCAAACAGGTCATCGTGGAATTTTTTCTATAAGTTTTTTTCTATGAAGGTTCAGAAGCTGAAATTTTTACAGAGCGAAGCCGAAATCCCGAGGAACGTCATCGAAAAATTTTAGATCTTGATTCGCAATATTTTCAGAGATATGATCTCTGCAAGTTAGGAATTTTTGCAGGCTCCTGAATTTAACCTAAACAGGTCATCGTGGAATTTTCAAAATAAATTTGTTTCTATGAGGTTTCAGAAGATGAAATTTTCACAGAGTGAAGCTGCAATCCTGAGGAACATCGTGGAAACATTTTAGAGCTTGATTCACAATATTTTTAGAGATAAGGTTTGTGGAAGTTAGGAATTTTTCAAAGAGGTGATTGTGGGAAAATATTCATAACTCTCTCTCTGAGCATCGGATTGGAATTCTATAAAGATTGGCCACATGTATAGGGATGGTAGTTTCCTATCTATAAATTTCAGAGTTGAAGGAGGAAACAGTGACACGTGGAAAGTCGTACAAGTTCACTCTACTGAACTAGTACATAATTAGGTCATTGTGGGAGATTGGACATAACTTTGCCTTGAATAATCCAAATCAGGTCAGACCTATGGCATTCGAAAGAGGATTCAGAGGGCTACCTCAGGGCCAAATTTTAGATATTGAAGATCCAAAATCACAGAGATAATTCAGTTTCAATATCGAGCTCCTCAAAAGCAAGAAAAATGTGTGTATTTTTTTTTTCCGAATTGCATAAGTCTTGTGTAAAAAATCAGTTTGAAGTGATTCCAAGGGCCTATTGAGCGTATACTTTAGTATTGGGTTATAAAATGCCTCCTAAAAAGAATTCAACACCCACTAAGCCCTTAGAATACTCTACTATGACTCATGAAGATGAAGAATGCCAACATGATCTATCAAAATTACAAGTGCAAGTGCACCAAATTTCACTTTCGCAAACATCAACAAAAAATGAAATGGAAGTTTTGAAGAAAGGCGTGGAATCGAAGATGGATGGTTTGAAGAAAGGCGTAGAAGCTAATATGGATGGTGTGGAAGCTAAGATGGAGGACATGGAAGAAAAACTGAAAGACAACATGGAAAACATGAATAATGATCTAAAAGCAGACATGGAAGGTTTGACAAAGTTGATACAAGAAATGATTCCCAATGGCGAAAATATAGTAGAAGAAAATAATGATGAAAACAAAATAGATGTTAATCGTGATTTCATAAACTCTAATGTTGGATGAAAGAACCACCATATTCCAAATATGGATATGAGGAAGTTTGATGGCAAGGATCTTGTAACATGGACACTACAGATGGATCAATATTTTGATCTCAATAATGTGCAAAACACTCAAAAGGTATGCATTGCAACTTTACATTTAGAACAGAATACATTTGTATGGTATCAATGGCTTTGCTCCCCTAAAAAAATTGTCACTTGGTCAATTTTTACGGAGGAAATGATAGCACATTATGAGGATACAGAGAGCAACACCTTCTTTAGCCAATTGATGAATCTCAAACAAAAGGGTTCAATGGCGGAGCACATTGAGGACTTCCAAAAATTGAATATAAGGGTAACTAATATTCCAGACGAATATAGGATTGATGTCTTCATAGTTACTTTAAAGGATAACATCCAACATGAAGTTCGTGTTTGGGAACCTAATTCATTGGAGAAGGCATTTACGTTGGCAAGAAAAATTGAATGTAAAATTATGGCGACAAGGAAGCCTACCACTCACATCTATAAATATGGAAGTGTTCCTACTCCTAGACTCTCACAACCTACAAGGTTGACACCACAACAATTGGAAGAAAAAAGAGAAAAATGGCTTTGCTACAGTTGTGATAGCAAATACACTAAAGGTCATAAGTGTGCTGAGAAGAAATTATTTTACATAGATTGTGAAGAGGAAGAAGAAAATGAACAAGAATCTTCAAAAGAAGAGAATATACACCAGGAACCAACCCTAGAAGAGGAAGAAATGAGTCTGACCATATCGTGTAATGCATTGGCAGGAATTACCACTCCTCAAACTCTCAAGATAGAAGGACATATCAAGAAGAAAAAGGTAATAGTGTTGATTGATTCTAGTAGTACCCATAATTTATTCTTTTTAAGGTAGCCAAGGAATTGAATTGTTTCCTATACCCAGCACCAGAATGTCAAGTGATGGTTGCAAATGGAGGAACTATAAATTTCTCTGGAAAATTCTATAATATGAAGCTAACCATGGGGGAATATGTATTGAATAGTCCAATTCTTTCCATTCCAATGGGAGGCGTTGATTTTGTACTAGGAGTACAATGGTTACAATCTTCTGGGACGGTAGCTTTTAATTTTCAAGAACTTTTCTTGAAATTTTTTCAGAAGGAAAGGAAGTTTAATTACGGGGTATCGCAGGGAATCCGAGAAATATAACAAGCTCTAATGTCATGAAAAAGCTTCTGAAGAAAGAACAACAAGGCGTAATTGCACAATTATGCTCACTAGAAGTTCCAACATTAAAATCATCTATTTCTGTAGATCTCCAAAAATTCTTGGACAATCATTCCAAGGTGTTTGAAACTCCCAAAGGACTCCCACCTATTCATGATCATGATCATGCTATTCATTTGATTCCAGGAAGTGTTCCTCAAAACATCATGCCTTATAGATATCCTTATGTCCAAAAGAGCAAAATTGAACGTATGATTGCAGAAATGTTAGAGGCCGATATATTCAACCTAGTCAAAATTATTTCTCTTCTCCAGTAGATTGGTGCACAATAAGGATGGATCATGGCGCATGTGTCCGGATTATAGGGAGCTCAATAAGCTCAATTTTAAAGATAAATTCCCCATTCCTATGATTGATGAATTATTAGTTGAATTACATGGAGCAATTTATTTTACCAAGTTGGATCTTTGTTTAGGATATCATCAAATTAGAATTAAGACTGAAGATATTCCAAAAACAACATTTCGAACTCATGAGGGTCATTATGAATTTTCGGTCATGCCTTTTGCCCTTACCAATGCACCTTCTACATTTCAAGGGTTAATGAATTCCATTTTCAAACACTTCCTTAGAAAATTTGTGCTAGTATTTTTTGATGATATACTAATCTACAGCAGGTCTTGGAAGGATCATGTTCAACATGTTGACAGGGTGCTCAAACTGTTGCAGGAGAAACAATTATATGAAAAAGCATCCAAATGTTTCTTTGGAGTACAAGAGGTGGAATATCTAGGTCATATTGTATCTCACGAGGGTGTTAAGGTAGACCCTAACAAAATTAAAGCCATTAAGGAATGGAAAGTCCCCACAACCATAAAGAAGTTGCGAGGATTTCTCGGGCTAACAGGGTATTATCACAAGTTTGTTAAGAATTATGGGAGAATAGCAGCACCTCTAACAACATTATTGAAGAAAGATGCATTTTCACGGACTCTTTAAGCAAGTAGGGCCTTTGAACATCTTAAAGAGGCAATGTGCGTAGCACCGATCTAAGCTACGTCAGATTTCACAAAAACCTTTATTGTGGAATGTGATGCCTCAGGAAATGGAATTGGTGTTGTTTTAATGCAAGAAGGAAGACCCATTTCTTTTGAAAGTCGTCCAATAAAAGGAAAGTATCCACAGAAAGATATTTATGAGAAGGAAATGTTAGCAATATTACATGCACTAAAGAATGGTGACCTTACCTAATGGGAAGTCAATTCAAGGTAAAAAATGATCATGATAGTCTTAAACACTTTTTGTAGAAAATACTATCTTCAGAAGAGTAGCAAAAATGGGTCACAAAGATGTTGGATTATGACTTTGAAATAATCTACAAAAAAAGGAAGCTAAATTTTGGTGCAAATGCACTCTCAAGAAAGAATGAAGAGGTGGCAGCATTGGTTTGTGCCATTTCTGGATAACCGAAGCAAGGGATGAATGGAAGAAGGACAAAGAAGTGTGGACACTCATCCAAAAGTTGCAGCAAGATCCTAGTACATCTGATACATTTAGTTGGAAAAATGATTCCTTATGGTACAAAGATCGCTTATATCTTTGTAAGAGTTCCCAACCAAAAAAAATATTCTTTTGGAATTGCACACTTCTCCTTTAGGAGGTCACTCAGGATTTTTAAAAACTTACCATAGGGTGAAGAAAGATTTTTTTTGGGATGGCCTTAAATCTTATATTCAAAAGTTTGTAGCGGAATGTTTGGTTTGCCAGCAAAATAAAGTTGAGACAATTAAGACCCCAGGTCTTCTACAACCTTTATCCATTCCAAGTCAACGTTGGGAGGAGATTTCAAATGATTTTATTACAGGTTTACCCAAGTCCGAAGGAAAGAGTGTCATCATGGTGGTAGTTGATAGACTTACCAAGTATGCACACTTCTGTGCATTATCTCATCCATTTAAATCAAGTACAGTTTCTACTACATTTATGGACACAATTCAAAAGCTACATGGAAACTCAAAGATTATTGTGAGTGACAGAGATCCCATTTTTACTAGAAATTTTTGGACGGAGTTATTTTCTTGTTTGGGTACTCAACTAGCCCATAGCTCATCTTATCATCCTCAATCTGATGGTCAAACTAAGATAGTGAATAAATGTTTGGAAGGATATCTTCGTTGTTTTGTATCTGATAAACAAAAAAAATGGGTAAAGTGGTTACCTCTCGTTGAATGTTGGTATAACACTTCTTTCCATACTACAGCAAAAATGAACCCATTTATGGCACTTTATGGATATCATCCACCGTCCATCACATCATATTTAAGAGAAAATTCTAAGGTTCAATCAGTGGAATATCACATCGAGCATCAACAAGAAGGTCTCCAACTCTTAAAGGATAACCTAAATTTGGCACAAAATCGAATGAAACAACAGGCAGATCAACATCGCAGCGAGAGAAGTTTTGATGTAGGAGACTAGGTATTTTTACAGCTACAACCATACAAAAAAATGTCCCTCAAGCAAGCTAAGAAGGATAATAAATTATCTCCAAAGTACTATGGTCCTTACAAGGTTTTGCAAAATATTGGTACTATGACATACAAATTGGAGCTTCCTGCTTCTTCACGAGTGCATCTGGTTATCCATGTTTCATGCTTAAAGATGGTTATAGGTGAAAATATTCCAGTTCAAATAATATTTCCAGACTTGATGAGGAAGGTGTTGAAGCCTAGAAAATATCTGCTTCAAACATCGGGGAAAACCACCCGGTCGGGACCTTAAGGCAGCTTTTTTTCCGTTTGGTGTGGTGGCTCCGACTGGATTTAAAGGACCAGTTTCCTTGTAACTAAATGGATTGGATTGGATGGGTGGAAATGGAACTAAATTAACTAAAATAAAACTATCTAATTTAAGCTAAATACTGATAAAGAAATTCTAACACTAACCCGGATAATTATATGTGAATACAACTTAAGATTGTTCCAATTCAATAATAACCATGAAAATCTATTATTAATTAAATTGAAATATGCAGAAACAAATAAAGATAACTATGTTTAAGAAATTAAACAGAGTTATATAAACATATTTCATTCATCATTGTATACCATTTACATGTAACTATGAAAAATAACGTTTCAATTATACTCAGAAATGATATATAAAAGGAAGCGTTGTGAAAACAAATATACATATAAATGATAGCAATTTTAAAACGAATATCATAAAACAAAAGAGATCAACAGTGAACAGATAGAAATACCTTGTTCATCTTGAAGACTTTCAAATGCAATCTGATACTCTATCCAATAACTCTAATGCAAAATCAAATTCCAAGGTACAGAAATGCAACACTTCAAAGATAATTCCGCATGAAAATCACCAGATGTGATCCTTTTTAAAAAATATATAAGACAATGGAGTACATAAATGCAATCTCCAAGTCCAAAAATATTAAGATCCAGGACCCCTCTCTAAATGCATGAGAGGGGTTTAAATACTACTTGACTAACTCTAAAAATAGTTTATTACAAAAATTAAGGATTCGGTTCAATGACCGTCCTTTTCCTAGGCTAAAATACAGTGAAATTAAAACTAAATCTATCTATCTATTAAATTGATCTTTAAGTTTGCAGGCATCCAGCATAGTTTTGAGAAGATGCGGTTGACCGACTTCAGAATTCAACTATCCTGAAAAGACAGAGTCGGCAAGCGTAGGAGCAATCTTCTCTGTAGCATTGATGATACAATTAAGCGCACTGTGCTGACTGTGTGGCTTCACCAAGTACATCCAATATGAGTCCCAATTCAATCTTGTCAGCCCTTGGATGGATTTTGCTCTTTCTTCTGCCTTTTGCCTCCATTCTGTTTGCAGTTGATTTGCCTGTGGGAGATATCCTGGAACAGTTTCAGGAATCAAGTTAGCTTTGTGTAAATTGTCATTTATACAATCAGTGAGAGTGTCTGCCACTGTAGCCGCCTCCTCTGCTGCCTTTTCTACCCTTCTGATTTGTGCATCCCAATTATTAAGCAGTATTTCTTTATGGTTCTCATTAATGATGGGTGCACCAGCTTTTCTGCCTTCTTCTATATTTTTCCATGCCAGATAATCATTGATCTTTTCATTAATCAAATCATAATCATTTCGTAAATCTACGACATGATTTGTGATTTTATCACTCTCTTGGCACAAAGAGTTCCATTGCAAGATTTTTTGGCAGAAAACTTCCTCTTGTTGCAGTAGTTGATTGTTCAAAGAGATGGTTTCTGAAATGAATTCAGGAAGCTTAGGATCATCTTTATGCTGATCTTGAATAATCTGTATTTGTTTGTCTTTATCAGCCAGGCTTTTTTGATGTCCTGTTTGCATTTCTTGAAGTTGTTGTTATAACTCTTCAAGTTTTAATTGTGCTTCCTTATTGGCCTGTACCTGTTGCAATTGTTGTTGCAGAGCTTTTATCTGTTCTTCTTTTTCATCCAACAAAAGTTGTATCTCAACTGCTTTATCAATTGTTGCATAAGCATAAGCTCCTGTTATTTGAGATAACTTAGTGAGATTATGAGTAGGCTCTGTGGCAGGATCTTTCCACAAAACATCTACTTGTTCTGCTTCAGTAGCAATTGCACTTTCTATTTTTCTCTTTTTCCTTTGTCTCTTTACTAATGCTTTGTATTTTGGGCTATAAAATACATCCAGAGGAGGAATGTCCTCTACATTAAGTACAATTTCAGAGGAGGGTGTGATTGGTATGTGCTCTGTTACTGCGGCTGTGCTGCTTGTTCCTGTGCTCAAAACTTTGGTTGTCTGGACAGAGGTCTGTACATTCTGTCCTTCTACATTAATCAATTGATTAAAGGTTTCCCATTCTTTATCTAACTCAATGGTGACTGGCTGTTGCTGTACATTGGTTGGAGGAGGACTTGTCTGTTGAGAAGTCAAAATTTGCTGTTGAGTAAGCTCTTTAGATTGTGCAGAATCTTTAATGGATTCTTCCATTTTATCTTCCTTTTCTTTAGACTTATTGGAGTGTTCAGAATCTCTGTCAGATTTTGATTTGGATTTACTTGTACTTGAACTGCCGTTAAGACTAACACTAGGAGTTTGCTCCCTTGCAGGCTCTAAGCGTAGATTATCCAAAGGAATAGGAATTAGTCTCCTTTCTCTGTAAAGCTTGAATTCCTGGAATTCTTCTGGAGATAGCTGAGCTTGAGCTGAATTCAAAACTTCTTTGAATGAATTTCTTGCTTGGAACATATCATCAAAAAGATCCTGTTCCCCGGAAAATTCCCTTACTTTGATTGCATTGGTAAAATTCTTAACAATATCATTTGGGTCAAATAAAATTCTTGAGAATTTGAACAGCTGTAGGCATGTAACGTTGCCTATCTCTTGAAATGCATGACCAATATCAAACAGTGAAAATGTTCCACATTTTATGGGAAATGGTGGCCAAATGCCCTTTTTCTTCTCTTTTAAATCTTTTGTTATACCTCCCTGGCCACAGGTCTGATAAGCAATTTCCCGAGCTACAAGTCTATCTAGAACATATAGGGGTAACACATGGGGAGAAGCATAACTTCCAAAAACCCTAATATAGGTGAACAATTCTTCTCCAAACCATCTTGCGACGGGGAGAATATCAACCTCTGTTTCTGAGGATAACCTCGGGGCATCCTTATTATACAATGTTCTGTACAATGGCAGCATTATTCCATGACAAATTTGGTAAAAATGGTGGACAAACTTAGACTCCCATAGTTCTTTATGGTACACATGAATGGGCAAAGGATCGTGGATAGTCCATTTCTAGCCCATCACATGGAATTTAGAGACATAGCAGATGGCGTCCATGACATAAGCAGATAAATAAAAAGGCGGATAAACCCGCTGGGAAACATTTCGTTTAGACCGGTAATGAAAAATAGCAGTGGTGAGATTATCAGATAGGATTTTGGCCCAATCTACTATTGTAGAATTAACAACCGCATTCAACAAAGGAAGCCATTCGGGTAAGATCATATTTATGTCAGGCTTTCCAAAAAGCCTGCATAACATGGCAGCAGTAAAACAATAAGGAGAGGTAAGTGAACCCGTGCTATACATACCTTGTTTGTTTTTCTTCAATGGTTCACTTATTTTGGTCCACTCCTTTGTGCATTCTGCCAAATTTGAGTGTTCTTTGGCAAACTCTTCCATAAATTTCTTGTTGAAAGTCGCCTGAGGTTCTGGCAGCTTATACATTAATCTCAGATCTTCTATGGTGAATGACCCGATTAGCTCTTCAGATGGAGTTCTGAATTGTCTGTCTGAAATATATGTGCTATCCAGCACCCATCTCACCGTGTCTGTATATGGGAGAATCCTTGGCCTTGCTGCTATTCTATGCAGAAATGAGCAAGCCAAGTCTCTAAGGGTTGCTTCAGACGTATTATTTGAACCTGCTGTAGCTGCAACTTTTATCACCACAGGATTTTCTTCTTCTAACAGATTATACATTACTTCCCAAGTGGATATACCGGCATCCTTGTTACAGGCGGTGTCTGCGTATAGCGAAGCCATTTCTTTGTTCTCAGAATTTGAGCTCTTCTCCTTCTTACCCATAGTGTTTAGCGGAAGCTTTGTATAGTGGTTTGCTCCTTCGTGCCTGCGTTTTACGAATAAATGAAAGTAATGATATAAGAAAGGTGATGAGACTGTTTTGAATATGAAAGCGGATGAAATATAATATTTTAATTGTGAAACGACTTTCATTCTAAACACAATCTCATTTCACATTAATAATCAATCCAATCATTTAATATAATCATTAAAGCGCATAACGGATTTGACATATGAGAAGATTGCCTTGGGATAGCGTGCCTATATGAATCTGCGACATTGCGATCTGCGATTTGCTGCGCAATATCGCAATATCGCAATGTCGCAATATCGCAAAATGAAGTCATCGCAGTCATAAAAATAGCGCAAAAGCAGAAGTTGCGCAATAGCGCAAAAGCGCATATCGCAAAAGCGCAAAATCGCACAATCGCAAAAGCGCACAATCGCAAAAGCGCACAATCGATAAGAGTGCAAAAGATATTCATTAATCATTTCTGTTTTCTGCGCTATGCGATCTGCGATCAATGCATTTTATATATACTATTTTGTTATGGATGCGCTATCTTGTTTAAAGAGAAATTTTATTATAATCTGTCACAAACTTAAGTGTTTCTAAATATTCTTTCTAAGGGATTTCTATAAGTTTATGATAGAAAGTTTTATTTGAAAAGGCAAACAAATCCTAATTGATTTTTTGGATTTTTAACTAAGGGTCCTCATTTATTTAGTATTATTACTAATATTAAATAAAAAGGGGGGTTGTTGCTGGTCACAACAGAAGGGAAAATCATATTGGAACCTAAATCATTCACGGAAACAATAACTTGACAACTAAGAAATCGATCAATTTCATAGTATCTCATCAAGTGGAAGAACTTACCCACTGAAGATTCTACATGGGAGGATGAGAATTTTATACAGAAGCACCCAGAGCTACTCAAGCGTTGAGGACAACAATTTTTTGAAGGGGAGGGGCATGTTAGGTCCCTATATTTCTAGTTTAGTCCCTTATTGTTATTATTATAGCCCCTTTATTGTTATTGTTGTACCCCTGTAACCCTAATATTGTTATTATTGTGCCCTTACATTATTATTGTTAGTTCGGCTAGGATTATATTGTGGCCCCATGGACTCCTATATATAGAAGGAGGTTTTGGTCATTTGTATCATCCAAGAATTGTTCATTTATGTAATGTATTGGAGGTTTCCCCCTCGAAGTGGCTTATTTCTAAGGTGTTGATCTCTCTTTTCTTCTATTTTTGGAGTTGGTTTCATAATATGCACCCTTGGCATAATCACTAGCATCGTTTTGTATCTCGAATGGTTGTCTCAAATTCGGTAATGCAAGGACTGGAGCTGAACTGATCTTGTATTTTAAAGCTTAAAAAGCTTACTACTATTTTCCTCCCCATTGGAAGCCTTTCTTCACACTTGTCACTGCATGCATAGGAGCTGCTATGGCAGAAAAGTTAGCAATAAAATTTCTCCAATACTGAATTGTGCCTAAGAAAATTATTTCCTTGGTTACTGATTTGGGAGTGGGCCAATTTGCAATGGCTTCCACTTTAGAAGGATCAATTCTCAACACGGCTCCTCCTATAATGTATCCCAAATAATCCAAAGAAGTCTTTCCAAATTCACACTTAGACATCTTAGGAAATAATTGCTCTTTCTTCAAAACATCAAGTACCCTTTTTACATGCAAGACATTTTCTTCTCTTTTTTCGCTAAAAATGAGTATGTCATATAAATAAACAATCACAAAGTCATCAAGAAATGGACGCAAAACATTATCCATAACACACATGAAATTCATTGGTGCATTACACAAACCAAACGGCATAACCAACCACTCAAAGAGTCCTTGTTTGGTTTTGAATGCAGTCTTCCATATATCACTTTTTGCAATTCTTACTTGATGATATCCACTTCGTAAATCTAACTTAGTGAAAAACTTTGCTTCTTTTGGCTGATCTAGCAAATCATATATCCTTGGGAGTGGGTATCGATTCTTTACCGTTATCTTGTTCAAAACTTTGAAGTTGACACACATGCACCAAGTCCCATCTTTCTTCGGAATCAAGACTGTGGGTGAACCGCATGGCAAAGTGTTTGGCCTTATGAGTCCCTTGTCCAAGAAGTCATTAATTTTCCTCTTTATTTCAACATCTTCCATTATCGACATGCGATACATTTTGATTTTTGGAAGAGGACAATCTTGTTGTATCTGAATCTCATGTTGAATCTCCCTTTTAGGAGGCAATCCTATTAGCTCCTGAAACATCTTATGATGTGCATCAACTACATCATATAAATATGATTTCAACTTAGGATCACAATCTTCAAATGACTCATGATTAACATCAGCTTTAGGCTTAATCATTAGAAGAACAAAATTCCTACTTGAATTCACCAGCCTTTTTACTTGTCCAGCATTTACCATTGCAATATTTATCTTCTTGCGATGTGCTCTAACAATGTACTCCTTGACATATTTGAATAAATGATATTTTTTCTCATGACGATGGAAGATCGCTCTCCTATCATACAAGTAAGGACTGCGCAACACAACACTTGTAATATCAAGCAGAACCACATCTAATTCAATTGTGTCAACAAAATGTGCAGTTATTGCAAAGTGCAATATGCACCTCTTTGAAACCTGTAAATTTTCATCCTTACAAATCCACCCAAGTGGATATGGTTTTGGATGTGGAATGGTCTCAAGACTAAGTTTCTTTACCAAGTCTTCAGAGATTAAGTTAGCTTGTGACCCACTGTCAAAAAATGTGTCAATCTTGGTATGTTTGGATATGACCCTCACATGAAACAGTTCAATTCTCTCTTCTTCATTTAGAGCTTGTATGTGATAGTTTGAAGTACTAGTTCTGGGTTTTGTTTCAATTTATTTCCCCTTCATGCTCTTCAATCCCATGGCTGTAATTTTAATTTCATCAGCAATCTTCTCTTAAGTCATGTTGAGTTGTAGCTGCAGTTTTCTACTTCCCTTTGTTATTGTTAAACTTGGGTCTCTATTTAGGATGCAATTTCCAACAATTTTTCTCTTCATGGCCTTCTCTTGAACAATTTTTACAAACCACTTTCTCTCCTTCTTTCTTGACAGATGCATTCTTTTTTCCTTTTCCTTTTGAGGTCTTCTCTTTTTTTTCCCCTTAAAAGGTTTGTTTCTACCCTCTTCAAAACTATTTTTCCCTCTAGCTTCTAGATGTGTGGCTTGAACACATACCTCATCTAGACTTGTAGAATTAAACATAAGGACATTATGTTTAAGGTAGCTATGTAAGCCCCCTATGTACTTGAGCAAAGTATCTTAACTCTGCAAATCTACCCCTAATAAGAGATCTCTTCTCCTAAATTCTTGGGTGTAGTCTTGTACATTTTGTCCTTTCAATTGTCTAAAATTTTGCTACTTCATTATGGCTTTCTGCATATGAGCTAATGGATAAAACAATTTTTTTATTGTAGTAATGAAATCCGTCCACGATAGAATAATCTTACCATGCTTTTTGATCCCCCCCTTTGTCTTGGCTTCCCACCAAAAAAGAGTTGCACCTTCCATCCTCAATGAAGCTAGTTGGATTTTGGTATCATCATCATGAAGGTTCTGAATTCTCAAATAAACCTCCAATTTCCTAATCCAATTATCAAGATTTTCTGCATTGACTTCACCATTAACCATTGTCAATTCAAACTTAACATCAAGTTTTAGAAAAGGACTTTTACCAGTGTTCTTTGACTTGTGTGACTGGTGTATTGAAGATGAAGTAGAAGATGATGATGATGAGGGTGAGGATGGTGACTTTCCACTGCATCCATTTCCTCCATTGCCCTTTTTTTATTTATCTTCATCATTGTGGCCTCCTGATGATCCCTAACCTTCCTTGTGAAGTTTGGTTCCTTCTCCTTCTATTCTTTCATTCCTTTCTTGATAAAGGACTCTCACCATTTAAGTCATGTCAAGGAATGCTTTCCTGAACACGCTTTCTTCTTCTTTGGGATCCACCTCTTCATGGGTTTCTCCTTCTCCTGGAGGCATGCTTATTGCTTCTTCTGCTTCTCTTAGAGGTGAACTAGGTGGTGGAGAATGTGGCAATATTGCCCTCCTTTGCTGTGGCTCAGTTTGAGAACCTCTTGTTTCCACCAATTTTCCTTCTCCTCTCTTAAGCTTGAGCCCAGTAAGCATGAAAACCCTTGTAAACAGTTAACTAATATTTTCACATAAAACACCAAAGATTAAACTCTAGCTCTGATACCAACTTGATCTGAAAGGATTTTATTAGTTTTTTTGTGCTAAGTGTCCTTTCAGTAATATAAACATGTACAATTTGTCTCCATTTATTTTATTAAGGAATGAGTGTTTTAACCATGAAACATAGATGAATTAGTGAACTTTAAGCATGAAAATAAGCCTTAAAAACACCGAACAACTGTGTATAATAGAGAAACACAATCACACATAAGTTTTACATAGTAGGCATGATGAAGCAGTTCACCCCTCTTAGGCTACATATGCTAGTCTAGCTCCCAATGACATGTCCCTCTTTGTCATTATGATCAAAATTGCAAATTACATGTGTTTACAGGCCTCTAATGGCTATTTTCTATGCACCAATGGCTCCATAATTCTCAAATTAGTCTAGGTAGACTCTTGTTTCACCCAAATTGGTCGAAAAAGACCTCCCAATGCATTTTTCCCAATGTTCGCTAGAAAAGCTCCACTAAAAGTGGAGACTCGCACTTAACTGAAGTTAAAAATAGTAAAAACCCTAAAATTAGGGCGCCTCTACAGTCCCCGCTGAAATGACCGTTTGGATAGGCATAACAATTTGGGCGAGGTGGTCACATACTGACCCCTCGCCATTAATTCCGTGGTAACCATTTGAAGAAAGTCTGCATGGTGGCAAGGAACCCGGAGTCACGATTCCCAAAACCATGGCATTAAAATCCATTACCCCGTGCCATGTGATAGCATGGATTCTCGCTAGATTTTATGTTTATTACAACCAGCATTTAAGGTTTAAGCTGCCGATATTCGAAGTTTTATGATGCAGATTGTTATATACCATGTGACCATTGCTACAGGGCCACCAGCGAGTTGGGACCGTTGGCAGTCCCTCTCCCCATATGTAAAACTCTTAAACCATAAATCAATGTGGAGGCCCTATAGGGTTAACAAACAAGTCACAGGCGGACTAGTCGGAGGTCTTTGTGGTGGGTAGGAGGTCGCGGGGTTGACCCCCACCGACTCCAACAAAATTTTACCACCTTATCCTAAGGACATGTGGCGACCTCCTGGCTTGCCACGTGTTGCTCATCTGATGGTCCAAAGAAAAACCATCAACGGTCAGAATTATTATCCCATACCACAAAAATCAACCGCCCAGATTGAGCCACATTGCACGATCCGATTGGTTGTGAGAAAAGGGAATACTCCCTAGAATATACCTGCTGACTGTACCTGAATGTTGACTGGGCATCCCAGTCACAAAATTTTTGTTGTTTGGGAAAACGGACAGAATGTGATATCTTCCTCTTACGACATCGGTTTTTTGAACCTTTCGCGGCACCGGAATTGCAACGATGAGACCTTTCTGGTCGCTTAGGTTCGGTCTTGTTTCGAGCAATTTCAATTTTGAGCATAACACATGATCTCCTGATCACACTAAGATAATTCAGTTTCAATATCGAGCTCCTCAAAATCATGAAAAAGGTGTGTATTTTATTTTTCAAATTGCATAAGCCTTGTTTGAAAAATCAGTTTGAAGTGATTCCAAGGGAATATTGAAGCATAGATATCATTATTGGGTTCATAAATGCCCCCTAAAAATAATTCAACACCCATTAAGCCCTTGGAATACTCTACTATGACACATGAAGAGGAAGAAGTGCAACATGATATATCAAAATTATAAAAGCAAGTGCACCAAATTTCTCTCTTGCAAACAACATCAAAAAATGAAATGGAATTTTTGAAGAAAGGCGTGGAAGCTAAGATGGATGGTTTAAAGAAAGGCATAGAATCTAAGATGAATGGCATGGAAGCTAAGATGGATGGCATCGAAGCTAAGGTAGATGACATCGACGAAAAAATGAAAGACAACATGGAAGACATGAAGAATGATCTAAAAGCAAACATGGAAGGTTTGAAGGAAGGTTTGACAAAGTTGATACAAGAAATGACTCCTAATGGAGAAAATATAGTAGAGGAAACTCATGATGAGAACAAAATAAATGTTAATCATGGTTTCATAAACTCTAATGTTGGATGGAAGACCCACCATATTCCAAATATGGATATGAGGAAGTTTGATGGCAAGGATCCTGTAACATGGATATTGTTGAGCCCTAGAATTGCCTTCTCTTTTACAAACCTTCACTTCATTTCATCATTATTTTATCACTTCATAAGCCTAAAATCAATTAAGAATGATTAGGATTGCTTAAAGGTTACATGAAATCGATTAACATCTTGTATTTTCATGATTTTTGTTGTTTTAATAATTTTCTACAAAATAGCTACAGAATACAGGCGTTCGGTAGCTGATCACGCGTTCCGTAGCTGATCACGCGTTCCGCAGCTGTTTTAGAGTTTAAATGGGTTACAGGTGTCGTCTCAAAGAAAAACGCATATGGGCAAATTCCAGACTTCATCCACATCATTCCTTGCTCCCTACAAATTCTGAGCACAATTCTACAGGTGGTTAAGCATGTGGGAACTCAAACTAGGAAGTAGACTCCTAACAGGATAAGGACAGTCCAGATTCTGTTACGTGATCATGATCAGAGTCCTAGTTTGGTTTCTATTAGGAAATACAGTAATCCTTGTATTATCTCAAGTTCTGTTATGTAAATTTGCTATAAATATGCTCGGGAAACCGAGAGACGGAGGTTAGATTCTGATTAGATTTTGTGGTTGACTGCTAGATTTCTGAAGTCCGAGAATACTCTGTTTTAAGTTATTTTCCTTTAGTGAAGAAGACAACATTTCTTTGAATGCATTGAGTCGATCTTAAGCTAGATTTCGTGTGCTAATCTGGTGGTGGAGGGCCCCTGCCTCCTGAGCAGCTCTGTTTTTATAATTTAGATAAGTATCTTAGTTTCATTTTTAAGTTTTTGAAGTTTATGTTCATAGTTAATTTCATTAATCATTACAGCTACACTTGTTCTAATAAACTCTTCCAAAATATCACTGCGATGGATAAGGAATGGCCGTAGTGTTGTAGATTTTAGTTGCAATTTCTTTCGTTAGCTATCATAGTTAAACTTACTCTAATAAACTTTTCCAAGATATCATTATGATGACTAAGGTATAACTGTGGTACTGTAGGTTTTAGTTGCTTGTTTACACTAAGTAGCATAGCTAGTCTTACTCTTAAAAGCTCTTCCAAAAGATCATGACAATGAGTAGGAAATAGCTGTGATTTCTTAGTTTTTAATTGTATTTGCTTTCAGTTTTTATGTTTGTATTCGATTGCATTGAATTGTACAACCAGGATTGTTCTACAAGCTCTTCCAAAATACCATTCATGATGAACGAAACAGGCTGTAGAATCCCATAGATTAATTGCATGATAACTTAGTTAGAGCACTCCGGGGGAAAATTGCATTTAATTCATGCTCTGTTATTTCGTTTCAAGTTTGATAATGGATTTTTAGTTTAGCACTGTTCATTGTAGACTAGTAGCACTCTAGTTCAGTTCTAGCTTAGCTCATTGTATTTACATTCCATGTTTAGTTGCCATCCATTGCATATTAAATTGCATTAGTTGTTAAACTTAAATACCACGGTCTTCATTATTTACAAAATTTCTTTTGTTCCAAACCTATATTAACTCATAATCATCTGGACAGAAGATAGTATCAGTCTAAGGCCTGGAGTACTTTTGCAACCTTTTTACCATCTCACAAACAAGCCTTTCCTCAAAGACTATTCTAAAAGGAAATCTATAACTTTTGAGTGAGGTTTAGTGGTGTTAAACCAAGTTGCAGAATAGAATTAGGAGTTAGTTTTAGAGTAGAGATCTTATGATGTTACAAATGTTCTTTTCCAAATATGTTTCAATTGTTGAAATTTGGTACCGGAGGACAGGTGGTTCCCTAAGGCTTTGATCTTTGGCCTAGGGAAAAGTGTTCAAAAGAATTTAATTTTTCTCCTAAAGTGACTTTATAAAGTTATAAAGTCAAATCTAATTTAAAAGTGACTTTAAGTGATAAAGTTACTAAAGTGACTTTATAAAGTTATAAAGTCAAATCTAATTTAAAAGTGACTTTAAGTGATAAAATTACTAAAGTCTAATTTTAAAGTGACTTTTAATAAAGTCAATGTAAAATTAGAAAGGAAAAAGTGACTTTGGAAATAAATGACTAAGTGGGTCTTTATTAAAGTGGGGTGAATTAAAAAATAGAAAGTGAGATTTAAATGAGCATTTAATCTCAGCCCTAAATCTCAATCTATCTCAGCCATTGGATTTAGGGATTCCCCAAAAGTCACTTAGGGTTAGGTTAAAGGAGGAAAAGGAGGAAAAGGTCATTCATTCTTTCATGAGCAGATTGGGAGAAGGAGAGCAAGAGAGCAAGGGAGATTTCTGGGCAGTGAGGAGAAGGAGGCAGCAGCTTGGCACGCATTCCAAAGCAGCATTTCAGCAAGACAAGTATAGCTGATTTAGCAAACAGTAGGCTGATTTTTTGCACGGTTTCCTAGGCAGGGAGGCCGTACAGCAGGGCTGTACAGCAGGCCGTACAGCAAGTCGTACAGCAGTATTGAGCACGGAAATCGAGGCAGCAAGGGGCTATACCGTACAGCAGAGTTTTGCAGCGATTTTGGCACGAATTTCGAGGTCTGTACAACAGCATTTATTGTTGTTTTGGCACAGATTTCGAGGTGGCCATATAGCTGCATTTATTGCAGATTTCTGGGCACGCAAATCGAGAAATCCGTACAGCATTTATTGTTGTTCCTATTTTGCTGTTTGTGTGTTTTCCGAGGCGGTGGTTAAGCACGGAAAAAGAGATAAGTTGTAAAAGTCTGTTTGCTGATTTTTATTTTGCTGAATATTTCTCTCACTGTAAAAAGCATTTTTCCAGAAATAAGAAGGAGCTTTCGAACTGGTTTTCCCCAAGAGTTGTAGGGGGTTTTTCCAGGGTCACCTTGACCAAAAATACCGAGTTATGATGTGTTGAATGACTGTTTGTTACTGCTGTTATTTTATTTCTGCATTTTCAGCATTCTGAAAAATTTCCAGAATTTGTGTTTTCAGCAAAATTTATTTTCCAGTTTATTAAATGTATGGATATGGGAAAGGGCATTTAATTATTTTGGAGTAATAAGGTGAAAACTGAAAACCGGGGTGGGAAACTATAAATTTCTACATCAATAAACCTTTAATCATGGATGAGATGTTGTATCATTATAAGTTGATTGTTTAATTGTTTAGTTAGGAGAAATTTATTTACACTTAGCTGCCCATTTCTCAAGCTCTTCCAAAACATCTTTAATAAATTAATTGGACAAGTTAAGTTCATGTTGTGATTTATTTTCTTGAAGTCATTATCAAGCTTTGTATTTTGCTAAGTCATAGTTTAGGTTTGGTTCTGTTTCAGTATTTGCATTTGTCATTTGTCATCAATAATTTAGGCTTCACTCTGTTTTTAACTAGTAGCTTCTTTCCACCAGCATTTAGTTCTTTCCCTTGTGAACATAAAACCATAAAAAAACCAAAAACATTATAAAACACTAGACACAACGTAGTAAGAAACAAACACCTAGGCACATACAGTGCACCACACTTCAGCAGTTTACCAACCCTGGTTGACAATTAAATGAACTCAATTTAGGAGACTAGGTTGAGCACAAACAGATACTACAGATGGAGCAATATTTTGAACTCCATAATGTGAAAAACACACAAAAGGTATGCATTGCAACTTTACATTTAGAACAAAATATATTTGTATGGTATTGATGGCTTTGATCTCATAAAAAAATTGTCACTTGGTCAATTTTTACGAAGGAAATGATATCACATTATGAGGATACAAAGAGAAACACCTTATTTAGCCAATTGATAAATCTCAAACAAAAGGGTTCAATGGTGGAGCACATTGAGGACTTCCAAAAATTGAATGTAAGAGTTGTTGATATTCCAGAGGAACACATGATTAATGTCTTCATAGGGACTTTAAAGCATAACATCCAACATGAGGTTCACCTTTGGGGACCTGATTCATTGGAGAAGGCATTCAGGTTGGAAAGAAAAATTGAATGTAAAATTATGGCAACAAGGAATCCTACCACTCACATCTATAAATATGGAAGTGTTACTACTCCTAGAATTCCAAAACCTACAAGGTTGACACCACAAAAATTGGAAGAAAAAATAGCAAAAGGGCTTTGCTATAGTTGTGATATCAAATACACTAAAGGTCATAAGTGTGCTGAGAAGAAATTACTTTACATAGATTTTGAAGAGGAGGAAGAAAATGAAAAAGAAACTTCAAAAGAAGAGGATATACACTAGGAACCAACCCTATAGAAAGAAGAAATGAGTCTGACCATATCCTGCAATGCATTGGAAGGAATTACCACTCAAACTCTTAAGATAGAAGGGCATATCAAGAAGAGAAAGGTAATAGTGTTGATTGACTCAAGTAGTACCCATAATTTTATTCATTTTAAGGTAGCCAAGGAATTGAATTGCTTCCTATACCCAGCACCAAAATGTCAAGTGATCATTACAAATGGAGGAACTATAAATTTCTCTGGAAAATGCCATAATATCAAGCTAACCATGGGGGAATATGTATTGAATATTCCAATGCTTTCCATTCCAATGGGATTGTGTTGATGTTGTACTAGGAGTAAAATGGTTACTGTTAGACAGCTATAAAATTTGTTATATCAAATGCTGGCTAAATCATGTTTTAGAGCCTTCAAAGAAACAAGTTTTATTGCTAAAAAATGTTATCTCTTGAAGACTCTTGAAGGCCTCATGCCTCTGTCCAAATCTTCACTGTTGTTCCCATTCCAAGCTCAGAAATTTTGTTGATTTCCAAGAGAAAATACTACTGCAAACACCATTTTCCCCTTCCTTCCACTTCCAAAAATAACCTCATTTTTTACCCCTTTATTCCCCACAAAAATTCTTCATGTTCATATTTTCCCCTTTTCTCTCCATCGAAACCCCTTTGATAAGGTTTAAGACTCCTTATTTGCCTTATCAAAACCCTCAAAACCATTGAAAAACATTGAAAACTTCATAAAAAATACATATTTTTGTGTAAAGGTTTAAGCTCCTTGGTCTCAGTCCTTAGCCATTTCCACTACACACGCCTTGGTGCTGGAACCAAGTGCTAGCCATCCAAGCGCTTATTGCATTGTAAAAATCCAAGCACACAAGTCTTTTTGCCATGTTGAAAGCTCCGATTGCGATTAGCCCTTCATCCATAAACCCCCCGGTCATATGGCTTTCCATATAAACCATGGCCCCGCAGGCGGGCACCAAGCCAAATCATAAATATAAAACCCTCCTGACACACAAAACCTTTGTTCGTATTAAATTTTTGGTTTTTAAATGTTTTTTGTCGTTATATTAGAAGAAAATCCGGGCAGTTTTTATCACACCGCTTTTAAGAGGAAAGCAGTTTTCCCTGTTCGGCAGCGATCAGCGCCACCGGCCAACACGTGGCCTTGAGCGGTGTGGTGATACCACCCTCATTGGGCATTAAAAACTGACGATGGGCCTGGCGCGATATTGACGTGCGCCATCCGATCTGAGGCTAGCTCATCGGACGGTGATCGCGCCCAAAAGATGCTCGAGGGATAAACTCCCCCTCCCTTTGCTTCTGCCCGCACATCTTTCCAAAATCGCGCTCTTTCTCCACCGTCAGATCTGAGGCCCCGGATCTGACGGCCCTCGTTCCAAGTCACGTGATTTTCAGCGCAAAGTTTATTTCTCCCAAGGCCATGCAAAATGGGTGGTTTTCTAATGACACATGTAGGGTGGGGACGCGTATTGCATTCTAAAGGGAAATACTGCCTACCCGCCTTTTCCTCACGCGAAAACAGTGGTTTCCATCCCCGAAATCACTTTCCCTCTTTCCATATGCATTTTTCATGCGCCTCCTTAGCCGTTGATCTTGTGGGCCAATCACATCCGACGACCCACGATCATCCCGAAACCCCAAACACCATTTTTAACCATTTTTTCTCATAACAAAGGTTTTTAACCTTATCCCATCAAATTTTTGCCATTTCTTCGTAAAGTGACTCCTTCGCTTTACTTCCTCCTGATCAATCCTGACCATCGATCATTCCGTGATCGATGGTTCTGGCTTATTTTTCACCCGCTTTCCTTTTTTAACTTCCCAAAACATATCTCGACCATTGGATGATGCCATCCAACAGCCATGCTCTCTCCCTACGCCCTCTAAAGCAGTAAAACCTATATAACGTAGGATTTTATAATATATTTTTTATTATGCAGGGTTTTCAATGGTTCTCCATTATATCAAAAAGAGAAGCTGAAGGCTGAGAATGAGGATTCTCCCACCTTCGATTCATCAAAAGGAATCATTCACAGGGTTCAAACTCTACGTTTCGTCAGTGTTTCATGAGGCATTGATGCCATACGAGCCCTGTGCGGCCTACACATCAAAAAGACACAATTAAATGAATTGAAAGAGTATCAGTGTCGAAGACATAACACAGTAGAACAGAAGATTGAAAACAATTTGGGGATTACGGCTAAGATTGATTATCAAAAGCCTAATCCTCCAAATTTAAACAGAATTAAAAGGAAATCATAAGTGTTTATCAGACAGCAAGCCCCCACCACCACATCTGAGGCAAATTGATTCCTCCAGCTACCACAGTGCCACCTGTGCCTCAAAGCATTCAAATAGAGGCCGAAGTTATTGATCAAAATCAGATATTTGTCTCAGCGCAGCGAGAGAGTGAAATCTACAAATAAACTTAATGACAGAATATCAGCAGAGTTACTTCAACATAACAGAGAGCCTTAAAAGTCAAAAAGAGTTCCCACCGAGCTTAAATCTTAAATGTAAATTATTTAATACAGAGGACACCTATGTAAGCTTCTTCATCGAGCCCCCCAAAGGCCGAGAAGCCATTAAGACTGTATTAATTGTTTTTGGAGATCTTTTATCAGATCTCACCTCCTCATTCTTCTATAAATAATACTGGAGAAGATGAGAGAGGGGTTGGTTGACTTAGTTGCTGAAATTTGAAATATAATTGAGCTTGAGACTTCTGCCTGTAAATAGTGTTCACTGGCTCTTGGAGCTCTGCTTGTAATAGACAAGTTAGTCTGGGTAGTATAGATGATTGCTAAACTAAAGCATTGGATTTGAAGTTGTAACTGGTTTGGAGCATCAATACAAGCTGATTTATGGGATCCTGGTCTATGTTGACGGTGATGTTTTTTTTTCATTGTAACTTGTTATTTTGTTTCTGTTTTCACTATGTTCATCTTCTCTTATAAAGAACAACATGCATAGAGTTAGGACCTACTGTATATCAGTACCCTTCTCTGATTTAAAATCTTTATCTGAATGTTTTCTTCCAACCTGTGTTATTTGGGAATGATTTAATTCAGTTTAAGCATAGGAATGATGGTATTCCCTTGTCCTATTGCCTTAGCTGATTGTTATTCTTGAATTTTATTTTTAGTATATGTTAAGTAGAGATGAACTAAGGAAGATATGGTGCGCCCTGGTCCTAGTTTTATCCCCAAAGACTGTCTGAATGTTTCCCTTGGATGTGTTGAAAGATGGCTAGTTTGAAAGTACTTACGAGATCTTAGGCCATTCTTTGTTATCTTTGTGTTTGTCTTGAAAGTTACCAAGTAGAGCAGATCTAGTAGAGGATTCGTGGTGAGCCCGGCCCGCTAGTTTCTTTTCCAACAGTTGCCTTCAAGTTTCCCTTTGTTTTAGAGTGCTTTTCTATTGAAAGTGCATCAAAAGTAGGTTAGTTTAGAAGTACTTACCTGATCTTAGATTAATTTTATGTCTTTCTTAAGTGTATGTCAAAAGCAGGCTAGTTTAGAAGTACTTACATGATATTAGGCTGCTCTTTGTTCTTCATCTGTTTAATTCCCCTTCTTGTTGTATCATTTCATTCCATAAATCAAACTTCAAAGAGATCCTTAGACATAGATGACTTGCCCCATGGACCACTCTTGAACCTGATGGTTTCAATTAAACCCTATTATGAATCCATAGCCCAATGGACTAAAACCTGCAATTATCTATCTTCTTGGCCAAAGCTTGTTCTATTTGCTTGCAACTTCTCACCTTTGAAACTCTTTACATGTAGAACTTTCCACCTCAAACAATAATCATGCTCAACCATCCAAAAACAAACAAAACCTTCGACCTTCATAACTAGCCTAATATCATTACCCAAGAATTCAAAGACAAATCCATCTTTGCACTTATTGGAGAGATCCCTCTCCAAATTCAGGAGGGCTAGATCCTAAAATCCCAAAGTGGTTGAAACGATGTTCTCCCTGCAGTCGGACTTTTGCCAATCTTGTTGATTACAGGGTGCTAACATTTCTAGCGACTCCACTGAGGAATGAACCCAATTGTAATCTCTGGTTCCCCTTAAAATTTCATACTAACCTTGTGAGTAAAAGCAGCATTTTCAAGCACTACCAAGAAATGGTAATCATGATGAAATTTGTTTGAATCAGTGACAAACTAGGCAAACCCTAGGGTTCTCATAAGAGTTTATCTAACCTTGAAAAATCAGCTGGCTTAGCCATAAGAGTAGACTGTCTTTGTCTCATAACCATAGCTAAGTTTTGAAACATAGTTAGGATATTCTTAGAAACCACACAACTAAAAAATAACTCAGAAAAAACCAAAAATATTTCAGATTGGTAATCCAATAAACATGGTGGTGGACCATAAAACCTTTTACCTCCTTAGGAGCTAAAAAATTCCACTTGGTGACTCCACAATCCTCAACAGACCTTAAGACTCCACTGGGAAGAACCCTTATCCTTATAATATCATTTCAAACTCAGTTAGAGGACTATAGGATCAAAATTTGTGTAAACAGATTAGTTGACCTTTTAAAGACTATCATACCTGGTCAAACTTTTCTTGTTTATTTGGGTCTGAAAAACACAGCATAGTGTCTCCTAGAAAGATTCACACTAGAGCCTATCCTGACCCTGATCCACCTAAGATAGTTGATAACCCAGAAATTATCCTTAGGAAATGTCCTAGGATTAAATTATCAATTGTTTTCAAATCACCCTTGAGAGCTAATTCAGTTCCTAAAAATCTTTCAGCTCTACAACAATCACAAGTCGACTTAGTAAATCCCTTTAGAACTAGGTCTCTTGATTATTTAGATCAGTTAGATTCTAAGTCTTCACTTTCATCTCCTGAAACAAGTGAGCATTATGGTAGCAGAGAAACAACACCTCCTGATTTACATTTCCTTCACAACTTAGGTGTCTCTCATCCAAGATCAGCTCAACAATTTACTTCTGGTCCATCCACTTCTGCTCACCCTACATCCACTGTTCAAACCACTCCACTTCAGCCTACTTTTCCTTTTGTTAATCCACCTTTTGTGAATCCACCCCCACTACATATCATGGCAGCATGGTATGCTCCCTTAGTCCTTCCTGTACCATTAGTCAATCTTCCACAGGACTATCAGTCCAAAATTCTATTGTATGATGCTAGTAATGCTACAACTGCATCACAACATGTGGATAAGATGAATGACTACTTTGACAGAAATGAAATTGATGATGATTCTGTCAAGCTTAGGCTATTTGCTCAAAGTTTGGGGGGAGAAGTAAGAAAATGGTTTAAAGTCTTAACCCCCCATAGTATCAATGATCTCCAAGCCTTCCATCAAACATTCTTAAACAAATGGGAAGTAAAGAAGAATCCTCTCCAAGTCCTTTCTGATTACAAGAACCTCCATAGAAATATTGGGGAAAGTGTGCAAGCTTATTGCACCAGATTTAACAATGTGTATAATGCCCTTTCCCCAGATCTAAAACCTCCATAAGGCTCAGCTTTAAACAAGTTTCCTGAAGGGTTCGACCCTGAGATGGCCTATCATCTGAGAGAGAGAGAGATCTTGCAACTCTTGAAGAGATGCAAAAAGGAGCTCTTGCTGTGGAAGTAAACTTAATGGAGAAGAGAGCAAGAATGAAAAACGAGAAGAGAGTGTCTTTTAGAGAGGAAAACACACCTTCTACTTCAAACTCAAAGATGGAGGGAATGATGGAGGAGATGAAGAAGAAAATGAGCATCCTTGAGAGAGCACAAGCCAGTCAAAACCAAATTGCTCCTCAAAACAGAAATCTGAACCTAAGTTTCCAAAGAGGATGACTCAAAACTGTTTATTTTCTGAGTCAAAAAAGATGTAAAACTGGTTCTAATCAGCTCAAAATCTGAACCAGTGGATAAAAGAAGAACAACTCAAACAAAAAGCAAAAAACAGAGTTGTAAAGGAGATGAAGGAAGAGCTTGAACTTTCAAATCTTAAGCCTTCCATTTTGATTTAAATTTCTGAAAAATAATGTCTATGTGCAGTTTGTTTCTCATTCCATAGATTAGCAACAAGTTAGATTGTTCAATCCTGACTTGTAAGCTTTTAAATTTCTGTTGTAGAATTTAGCGAATAAAATATGTTGGACAGTTTAATCCCAACAGATAGTAGATTAGGTAGAGAATCATATGGGCTCAACTGTTTAATCTGATTCCATGGGGAAATAAGGAGTAGAAATAGATTAGATTTCCTGTTTTCGAAAAGAATAAAATGTTGTAAAAGAGTTTTCCAGTCCAAGTGCACTCTAAAGAAGAAAAAATGTTAGATCAGTAGAATTGGGTAGGTAGAAAGCTTGTAGATGAAAGTTCCATTGTTTTTTGGCTACTAATATGTTTTCAGAGCTAAAGAAGATTATCTCAACAAAGGAAAGACAACCCAATGGGTGAGGCATTGATCAACCTCCGAGAGAATGCAAGTCTAAAATTCTTGATGCCTTCAAGAAGGCACCATCCCCAAGTGGAGCCACTGCTAACCAACTATAAAATTTGTTATATCAAATGCTGGCTAAATCATGTTTTAGAGCCTTCAAAGAAACAAGTTTTATTGCTAAATTTTTTTATCTCTTGAAGACTCTTGAAGGCCTCATGCCTCTGTCCAAATCTTCACTGTTGTTCCCATTCCAAGCTCAGAAATTCTGCTGATTTCCAAGAGAAAATACTACTGCAAACACCATTTTCCCCTTCCTTCCACTTCCAAAACTAACCTCATTTTTTACCCCTTTATTCCCCACAAAAATTCTTCATGTTCATATTTTCCCCTTTTCCCTCCATCGAAACCTCTTTGATAAGGTTTAAGACTCCTTCTTTGCCTTATCGAAACCCTCAAAACCATTGAAAAACATTGAAAACTTCATAAAAAATACATATTTTTGTGTAAAGGTTTAAGCTCATTGGGTTAAGTCCTTAGCCATTTCCTTTACACACGCCTTGGTGCTGGAACCAAGTGCTAGCCATCCAAGTGCTTATTGCATCGTAAAAAGCTCCGATTGCGATTAGCCCTTCATCCATAAACCCCCCGGTCATATGGCTTTCCATATAAACCATGGCCCCGCAAGGGGGCGCCAAGCCAAATCACAGATATAAAACCCTCCCGACACACAAAACCTTTGTTCGTATTAAATTTTTGGGTTTTAAATGTTTTTTGTCTTTATCTTAAAAGAAAATTCGGGTAGTTTTTATCGCACCACTTTTAAGAGGAAAGCGGTTTTCCCTGTTCAGCAGCGATCAGCGCCACCAGCCGACACATGGCCTTGAGCGGTGTGGTGATACCTCCCTCATCGCACATTAAAAATCAACTATGGGCCTGACGTGATATTGACATGCGCCGTCAGATCTGAGGCCGGCTCATCGGACGGTGATCGCGCCCAAAAGATGCTCGAGGGATAAACTCCCCCTCCCTTTGCTTCTACCCGCGCATCTTTCTAGAATCGGGCTCTTTCTCCACCGTCAGATCTGAGGCCCCAGATCTGACGACCCTTGTTCCAAGTCACGTGATTTTCAGCGCAAAGTTTATTTCTCCCAAGGCCACGCGAAATGGGTGGTTTTCTAATGACACGTGTAGGGTGGGGACGCGTATCGCGTTCCAAAGGGAAATACCGCCTACCCACCTTTTCCTCACGCGAAAACGGTGGTTTCCATCCCTGAAACCACTTTCCCTCTTTCCATATGCGTTTTTCACGCACCTCCTCAGTCGTGATCTCGTGGGCCGATCTCATCCAACGGCCCACAATCATCTTGAAACCCAAAACACCATTTTTAACCATTTTTTCTCATAACAAAGGTTTTTAACCTTATCCCATCAAATTTTCACCATTTCTTCGTAAAGTGACTCCTTCTCTTTACTTCCTCCCGATCAATCATGACCGTCAATCATTTCGTGATCGACGGTTCTGACTTATTTTTCACCCGCTTTCCTTTTTTAACCTCCCAAAACAGATCTGGACCGTTGGATGATGCCATCCAACGGCCTTGCTCTCTCCCTATGCCCTCTGAATCAGTAAAACCTATATAATGCAGGATTTTATAATATTTTTCGTATTGTGCAGGGTTTTCAATGGTTCTCCATTATATCAAAAAGAGAAGCCCAAGGCTGAGAATGACGATTCTCCCGCCTTCAATTCATCAAAAGTAATCATTCACAGGGTTCAAACTCTACGTTTCGTCAGTGTTTCATGAGGCATTGATGCCATACGAGCCCTGCGCGGCCTGCACATCAACAAGACAAATGAATTGAAAGAGTATTAGTGTCGAAGACAGAACACAGTAGAACATAAGATTGAAAAAAATTTGAGGATTACGGCTAAGATTGATTATCAAAAGCCTAATCCTCCAAATTTAAACAGAATTAAAAGGAAATCATAAGTGTTTATGAGATAGCAAGCCCCCACCGCCACATCTGAGGCAAATTGATTCCTCCAGCTACCACAGTGCCACCTGTGCCTCAAAGCATTCAAACAGAGGCCGAAGTTATTGATCAAAATCAAATATTTGTCTCAGCACAACCAGAGAGTGAAATCTACAAATAAAATTAATGACAGAATATCAGCAGAGTTACTTCAACATAACAGAGAGCCTCAAAAGTCAAAAAGAGCTCCCACCGAGCTTAAATCTTAAATGTAAATTATTTAATACAGAGGAAACCTATGTAAGCTTCTTCATCGAGCCCCCCAAAGGCCGAGAAACCATTAAGATTGTATTAATTGTTTTTGGAGATCTTTTATCAGATCTCACCTCCTCATTCTTCTATAAATACTACTAGATAAGATGAGAGAGGGGTTAGTTGAGTTAGTTGTTGAACTTTGAAATGTAATTGAGCTTGAGACTTCTGCCTGTAAATAGTGTTCACTGGCTCTTGGAGCTCTACTTGTAATAGACAAGTTAGTCTGGGTAGTATAGATGATTGCTAAACTAAAGCATTGGATTTGAAGCTGTAATTGGTTTGGAGCATCAATACAAGTTGATTTATGGGATCCTAGTCTATGTTGGCGGTGATGTTTTTTTTTTCATTGTAACTTGTTATTTTGTTTCTGTTTTCACTGTGTTCATCTTCTCTTATAAAGAACATCATGCATAGAGTTAGGAACTACTGTATATCAGTACCCTTCTCTGATTGAAAATCTTTATCTAAATGTTTTCTTCCAACCTGTGTTATTTGGGAATGATTTAATTCAGTTTAAGCATAGGAATGATGGCGTTCCCTTGTCCTATTGCCTTAGTTGATTGTTATTCTTGAATGTTATTTTTAGTATATGTTAAGTAGAGATGAACTAAGGAAGATATGGTGCGCCCTAGTCCTAGTTTTATCCCCAAAGACTGTCTGAATGTTTCCCTTGGATGTGTTGAAAGCTAGCTAGTTTGAAAGTACTTACGATATCTTAGGCCATTCTTTGTTATCTTTGTGTTTGTCTTGAAAGTTACCAAGTAGAGCCGAGCTAGGAGAGGATTCGTGGTGAGCCCGGCCCGCTAGTTTCTCCTCCAATAGTTGCCTTCAAGTTTCCCTTTGTTTTAGAGTGTTTTTCTATTGAAAGTGCATCAAAATCAGGTTAGTTTAGAAGTACTTACCTGATCTTAGATTACTTTTATGTCTTTCTTAAGTGTATGTCAAAAGCAGGCTAGTTTAGAAGTACTTACATGATCTTAGGCTGCTCTTTGTTCTTCATATGTTTAATTCCCCTTCTTGTTGTATCATTTCATTCCATAAATCAAACTTTAAAGAGATCCTTAGACATATTTGACTTGCCCCATGGACCACTCTTGAACCTGATGGTTTCAATTAAACCCTATTATGACTCCATACCCCAATGGACTAAAACCTGCAATTATCTATCTTCTTGGCCAAAGCTTGTTCTATTTGCTTGCAACTTCTCACCTTTGAAACTCTTTACATGTAGAACTTTCCACCCAAACAATAATCATGCTCAACCATCCAAAAACAAACAAAACCCTCGACCTTCATAACTAGCCTAATATCGTTACCCAAGACTTCAAAGACAAATCCATCTTTGCACTTATTGGAGAGATCCCTCTCCGGATTCAAGAGGGCTAGATCCTAGAATCCCAAAGTGGTTGAAACGACGTTCTCCTTGCAGTTGGACTTTTGCCAATATTGTTGATTACAGGGTGCTAACAGTTACAATATTTGGGGATGGTAGCTTTTAATTTTCAAGAAATTTTCTTGATTTTTTTTTTTCGGAAGGAAAGGAAGTTGAATTAAGGGGTATCACAGGAAAGCCGGGAAATATAATAAGCTCTAATTTCATGACAAAGCTTCTGAAAAAGAACAATGAGGCATAATTTCACAATTATGCCTAGAAGTTCCAACATCGAAATCATTTATTTCTCCAAATCTTCTTGGACAATCATTACAAGGTGTTTGAAACTCCCAAAGGACTCCCACCTATTCGTGATCATGATCATGCTATTCATTTGATTCTAGGAAGTGTTCCTCCAAACATAAGGCTTTACAAATATCCTTATGTCCAAAAGAGAAAAATTGAACATATGATTGTAGAAATTTTAGAGGCTGGTATTATTAAACAGAGCCAAAGTTCTTTCTTTGCTCTAGTAGTATTGGTGCACAAGAAGGATGGATCATGGCGCATGTTGTCGACAGATATTGTCACTCCTAGAGACAGCCTAGAGTTGCCATAGACCAGTGCCTAGGACATCTTATCATAGCAAGGAGCATATAATAAAACTTGGGTGTCAATCCAAAGGCTCTCCTGCTATCTCTTGTAAACAAGGAAATTGATTTAAATGGGACCAGAACTTACAGAAACTGCCACAGGGAAAGTAATGTTGCAGAGACAAAATGCAAAGCTCCAACACAAAAGCATCAGACAGTTAAGAGACAATTTACTGTAAAGAGGGCCGATTCAAGTAATATGCCACAGAAATCAAATATCAGAAGGTGTATGCAGTGAAAGAAATATAAGAAGATATTAGTTAACTTTGGTCTGATACCCATATACACAACAGAACCATATATGGGCTTATCATTCTAAGAATCCATACATGACAATGGCGTTTTAAAAGCACCCTCTCAAAGAAACTAATATAGCAGAAAGATGGATGAAATGAACATGAAACAGTATATCATGCCTGAGCCATATTTAAAGTGCTTGACTGATCCAAGTATGGGTATCAACTAGGATAAATCCTTACCTAAGATCAGCGAGCCACTCGCATTCCAGTACATGATACAAGAAGAAGGATAAAATGAAATGTTGTATTAAACACAGTAGAGAAGATTACATATTGTGGAATATCAAAGACCAGAATCCTCTAAAACAGATAGAACTCCTCCTCACTGAGATCCTACGGGCACTGAGCCTTCATACAAGAGTTTTTACAAGATGTATCCAAAAAATGTCTTTCACCACACAATTCTCTGATAAAAATCTGGAACCTTTACAATGTCTTTCTTCTAAGTTTTTATAGAAGAAGAAGAGAAACCCCATAAAATAAGTAGGTGAGAGCATTTAATTTGCTTAATTTGAACAAAATGGCAGAAACATTCGTGCCCATACTATTGAATGACTAGGTAATACTGTCTGTACTTGACAACCTACTTGCAAAAATAAATGCACTGGGTAGAAAATCTCTTTAGGAACACGGTATAAAGATAAATTCACATGAACATTCTGTCCTTTCCTGAAGAAAATTAGGCCGAAATAAAACCTGGAGGGTATTGTTTTCTGTGTTGGGTACCCTCGGCCTTCTAATCCTTAAATTGGGGCTTGAAACATTGAATGTTGATTGTTGAATTTCTACATCTTCCACTGATATTCTTTATCTTCACCATTAATATCCTCATTTGAAAAATATTTGTTTTGAATGGCTCCGGAGGGTCTGATAGATTTTGGACCTTGCTGCTTTAATAAGAGTCATGTCACGGAAACTACCCAGGGCTTTCCTTCATAAATCCTTCCTGTGCGAGCCGATCCTTAGATGCATCTTCGATTTCTGTAATGGAGGCATAGATTAATGGCGATTTCTCGTTGCTGCAACCTGCAAAACCCACAAACATGTTAAAGAAAACTGGACACAGGGACGATGACATGACGGGAACCATGGACATGGTGGTGCAGACTTGTCGAAGTGGTGAAATGGGGCGGGGTCAAATGGAAATGATGTTGCAGACATGGCGAAACGGTGGAATGAGGTAGGTTGGCAGAGGCTTTTAACGTAAAACATTGCAATATAACCTATGAACGGAATGCATCCATGGTGGAGGAAAATGCGATGAACACGTGGGCGTACAAAAGGCTTAGCTGAAGGGAAAACGTGGAGGCGGACTTGGTCAATCAGCGCGATGTGTAAATAATTCTGGGCCATACGATCCAAAAATGAAATCAACGGTCAAAAATTCACCGGAGGGCGATGGACTACGGGCCCGGAGCACCGTATACAGAAGTTAAAACTCGTGCAGCTTCAGAAAACAACCACCGTTGGATGAAGGCTTATAGATCTGACGATTAACATAAATTAAGCTGCGCGTCCTAGATCGAGCGTTAACGCGCAGGAGAGGGCGGTATTGAGGTCGTACACCAGGACATGTGTTGCACGATGTGTGTAATCACTGCGATTTGTGGAATACCGCCCGCCTTCGAAAGGCGATGCGAAATAAACAGGTCGGTTTTGGAATCGACGCACAGCGCGGGGTCCACCAGGGCGGGAAGGATGTGGTACGTCGATTTATGGTTTGATCTAACGGCTGGCGGATGGACTATGAGCACAGCATTGATCAGCGGGGACCATTCGATCTGGTACAGATCAACGGCTGATATTTCACAAGACGCACATATTTGATAGAGCCCCCAAGGTTTAGCATTAGGTTGCGGCTCACAGTCATGTGGAGGAAATGGCCAAGGGGTTAGGGCCGAAGGGGCCATGCCTCAAATATTTTCGAAAGTGGGGTTTTAGCCTTACAGAACATAGTTTTGGGGGCAAAGGAAATCAACGATAGGCTTTAGAATGGATTCTCGAGTCAAAGAGAAAGGATCGAGGGGGATTAAGCAAGATTGCTGGTCGAACTTCAACAAGGAATTGCTTATGGTCAACAGCGCATATGTATGGATTATAGGGAGAAAAATAAGCTCACTATTAAAGATAAATTTCTCATTCTTGTGATTGATGAATTATTGGATGAATTACATGGAGAAATTTATTTTACCAAGTTGGATCTTCATTTAGGATATCATCAAATTAGAATAAAGACTGAAGATATTCTGAAAATAGCATTTCGAACTCATGAGGGTCATTAGGAATTTTTGGTCATGCCTTTTGGCCTTACCAATGCACCTTCTACATTTCAAGGGTTGATGAATTCCATTTTCAAACCCTTCCTTAAAAAATTTGTGTTAGTATTTTTTGATGATATACTAATCTACAGCAGGTCTTGGAAGGATCATGTTGAACATGTTGACAGGGTGCTCAAACTATTGCAGGAGAAACAATTATATGAAAAAACATCCAAATGTTTCTTTGGAGCACAAGAGGTGGAATATCTGGGTCATATTGTATCTCACGAGGGTGTTAAAGTAGACCCTAACAAAATTAAAGCCATTAAGGAATGGAAAGTTCCCACAACCATAAAGCAGTTGCGAGGATTTCTCGGGTTAACAGGGTATTATCGCAAGTTTGTTAAGAATTATGGGAGAATAGCAGCACCTCTAACAACATTATTGAAGAAAAATGCATTTTCATGGACTCCTGAAGCAACTAAGGCCTTTGAACATCTTAAAGAGGCAATGTGCCTAGCACCGGTCTTAGCTACGCTAGACTTCACAAAAACCTTTATTGTGGAATGTGATGCCTCAGGAAATGGAATTGGTGTTGTTTTAATGCAAGGAAGACCCATTGCTTTTGAAAGTCGTCCAATTAAAGGAAAGTATTTAAAAAAACCTATTTATGAGAAGGAAATGTTAGCAATATTGCATGCACTAAAGAAATGGCGAACTTACCTAATGGGAAGACACTTCAAGGTAAAAACTGATCATGATAGTCTTAAACACTTTTTGGAACAAAGACTATCTTCGGAAGAGCAGCAAAAATGGGTCACAAAGATGTTGGGTTATGACTTTGAAATCATCTACAAAAAAGGGAAGCTAAATGTTGTTGCAGATGCACTCTCAAGAAAGGATGAAGAGGTGGAAGCATTGCTTTGTTCCATTTCTATTATCCAACCATATTGGATAGCCAAAGCAAGGGATGAATGGAAAAGGGATGAAGAAGTGTGGACACTCATTCAAAAGTTACAGCAAGATCCTACTACATCTGATACATTTAGTTGGAAAAATGATTCCTTATGGTACAAAGATCATTTATATATTTGTAATAATTCCCAACTAAAACAAAATATTCTTTTGGAATTGCACAGTTATCCCTTAGGAGGACACTCAGGATTTTTAAAAACTTACCACAGGATGAAGAAAGAATTTTTTTGGGATGGCCTTAAATCTAATTTTCAAAATTTTGTGGCGGAATGTTTAGTTTGCCAGCAAAACAAAGTTGAGACAATTAAGACCCTGGGTCTTCTACAAACTTTATCCATTCCAAGTCAACGTTGGGAGAAGATTTCAATGGATTTTATCACAGTTTTACATAAGTCCGAAGGAAAGAGTGTCATAATGGTTGTAGTAGATAGACTTACCAAGTATGCACATTTTTATGCATTATCTCATCCATTTAAAGCAAGTATAGTTACTACTGCATTTATGGAAACAATTCAAAAGCTACATAGAAACCCAAAGATTATTGTAAGCAACAGAGATCCCATTTTTACAGGAAATTTTTTGACATACTTATTTTCTTGTTTGGGTACTCAACTAGCTCATATCTCATCTTATCATCCTCAATCCGATGGGAAAACTGAGATAGTGAACAAATGTTTGGAAGGATATATTTGTTTTTTTGTATTTGATAAACAAACACAATGGGTCAAGTGGTTACCTCTGGCTGAATGGTGATATAACACTTCCTTCCATATTGTAGCAAAAATGACCCTATTTATGGAACTTTATGGATATCACCCACCGTCCATCACATCATCTTTAAGAGATAATTTTAAGGTTCAAGCAATGGAAGATCACATCAAGTATCAACAACAAGTTCTCCAATTCTTAAAGGATACTAAATTTGGCACAAAATCGAATGAAAAAACAAACAAATCAACATCTCAACGAGAGAATTTTTGATCCAGTAGACTGTGTATTTTTACGGTTACAACCATACAAACAAATATTCCTCAAGCAAGCTAAGAAGGATAATAAATTATCACCAAAGTACTATGGTCCTTACAAGGTGTTGCAAAATATTGGTACTATGGCATACAAATTGGAGCTTCCTACTTCTTCTCGAATGCGTTCAGTTTTCCATGTTTCATGCTTACATAAGGTTATAGGTGACAAACTTCCAGTTCAAACAATATTTCCAAAACTTGATGAGGAAGGAAAAATCATATTGGAACCTGAATCAGTCACGGAAACAAGAACTAGACAGTTACGAAAGCGATCAATTTAGAGTATCTCATTAAGTGGAAGAACTTACTCACTGAAGATTCTATATGGGAGGATGAGAATTTTATACAGAAGCATCCAGAGCTACTCAAGCATTGAGGACAACACTTTTTTTAAGTAGAGGGGCATGTCAGGTCCCTATATTACTAGTGTAGTCCCTTATTGTTGTTAGTGTAGCCCCCTTATTGTTATCAGTGTACCCATGTAACCCCCATATTGTTATTATTGTGTCCTTACATTGTTATTGTTAGGTCGGCTAGGATTATATTGTGACCCCATGGACGCTTATATATAGAAAGGAGGTTTTTTCATTTGTATCATCCAATAATTGTTCATTTATGTAATGTAAAGGAGGTTTCCTCCTTGAAGTGGCTGATTTCTAAGGCGTTGATCTCTCTTTTCTTCTATTTTTGGAATTGGTTTCATAATAGTTAGAACATTGATTGAGAGAAATTTGCAAAATTTGGGTGTGTTTTTATTTATTTTAAAAATCCCTCGGCGCCTTGCACGGTTTTTTTATAGACAAAGTGCATTTGCGCAATTTCTTAGTAGAGAAATACCAAAAATCATGTTTCTCATCGTGTAAAAAATTACTGATGTCTGCGGTCCCGATGAAGAGAAACCATGCACATCCGTGGGTGGATTTTCAAAACATGAACTCCCTAAAAAAATCAAACCAATGGTTAAAATTGAAAATTAATTGCATGAAAAAGAAAGATAATGAAGAGATATCTTACTTAGAGAAAATTGTTCGCAGATTGGTCCACCGGTTCTCTCGGAATCAGCCTCTGAAGTTTTGTGGTAAAAGCCCTCTTTTCTACTTTCAAATTGGTTAAAACTAAAAATGGTATAAATAAAGTTACTTTTTCAACTTTTATAGGTTTTTAGGTCAATAAAATATTATTTTTTATGCCTTTGACCTTTTAGAGGTCAATTTTTGATGTTTTTACCATTATTTTGAGCAATTATGATAATTTATTGAGTGTAATGTGTAGAATACATGTTACAACATAAAAATAAACCATTTTGACTGTGAGAAAACTTTATCAATTTTTTGGGCTCTCGAAAAATACAAAAAAAAAGAAACCATGGAGTTCTCTTTTATGCCCATTTCAGACTCACTAAACATGAAAATGTTGTCGAGTACTTGACTATTTGAACTCGCAAAATTAAATGAGCAATCACCTATTCAGTATAATTTTACCCCTTTTCTGGACTGAATTAGGCTATTTACGAAAAAGGTATGTGTTGACCAAGCATGGTAAATGGATTTCTCTCCTGCATTATTTTACCCTTTTTTGGGCTTGATGGACTAAATTTATGAAAAAGAACACTATGGAGTTTACTTATGTTTTTCTCCCGACTCCCTAAAACTGAAAAACACGGAGTTTTAATTTCTTCGGGCTCGTTAAAAATCTACGTTGAAAGAACTAATTTATTTTTATTTTTGTGTTTTTTCAAACTCTTTAAACATTAAAACAACATCAAGTTAAACCTACACTGGACTCGTAAAATTAAGCAATGTCAGACTCGTTGATCATGACAAGACCGAGTTGCTCCTTCCTAGGGTTTGTAAAAAATACTTTTGAGGACTCATCTGAAGGATGAGCTTATAAAACAAGAAAATTTTATCCTGCTTAAGCTTTAAAAAAATAAAGAGGTACTTGCTTGTAATGGTGGGGGGAATTGGGAAAAGGTATTCATTTTTGAATTCAGTACAAGGCGGTATATCGCTCTTGAATATGACACTATGTCACACATATGTCTAGGTTGGGAAATACATTTTCCTTATATTTAATCGAACCTCATTTATATTCTTCAGCCGGTTTTGGGTATTATCCTTGAGTCAAATGTTGCCAATTAAATTTCCGTGTCGCCATGTGTTCAAGAGAAGTTCAACCTTATTTCATGTTATTTTGCAACATTTTAGCCCTCAATCACGTTGGTCATCCCTAAGTTAGTCCTTGCAAAATAGTTCTTCAAAACTTGACATGAATTTTCGTGTCATAGACCCTCCTGCGACGGATCACTTCCTATCAACTTCAGCTCACTATCTAGGAATTAGATATAGATTTTCAGTACCTTGAGGCCTGGATGCCTTAATAGCAGATTTCTCGCCTTCAATGACAGTTTCTTATAATTGACCTTCGATTGAGAGATTCTATGAGTGGTTGACTTCAAATCACCTAATCACACTTCATAGACTGTAATGAGAGTACCTTGAGAACCATTGTCATTATTGGTGGTTTCTCTCGCACTTGTTAACGATTCACATCATTGACAGGTAATCAAGTGGTATCTTCCATGTTCGACTTCAGCACATTTGTTCACATGGTCAGATTCGTACTTAGAATCGAGAAATGGAGATCAACACCCTGGATCTAGTTTCTTCCATCCAGGTTGCGAGGAGTTATGTATTCATGATTATGTAGATAGAACCATAACATATGGTTGTGTCCATATTGTGTCTAGTATTGATATGATTCTAGGTTATTTTTATACTTGTTCATTGAGTTATTTTTACTTTGAGTATTGGAATGCCTACCTCAGTGATGATTATATATATTTGCATCGTAATCCTTGAATGTTTGTTGCAAGTTTCCGACCATTGTCTCTGATCCAAATTTTGGCATGATAAAGAGCTTCAATCTTTTAATGTCTTTCCATGCTTCGCACTTTAGGGGGTGATATGTTACATGTCATTTTGTCACCATGACACTTGACAGTTAAAATGGATATCTCGCCATCCATAAACATGGTTTAATGCACTCCCTTGCAAGTCAAACATATAAAACCCTTGAAGAAATTATTTATTTTGGGTAACATGGCCTTTTAACCTATTTAGTATGACCTGCACACTTTTCCTAGTTAGTTTCTGCGCATGCGGAGTTTCTTCCATTGAAACCTGTGCAGAAATGTGCTCCATCTTCCAATATAGACCGCACACATGACTCAATGAAAAGTAAAATCAAAATTTAAGTTCTAGAAGCCTTGTTGGGTGAATATATCCCAACTAGAAGTTTATTGGTCATATCTATTGAAGTCTTACCCCTCACAACATGGAGCTAATTCCCTTTCATCAAGGAACCCTAATCCCAATATTTGTGGATCTCATCCTTCTCTTTTGGATTTGAAACCTCCTCTATTTGTCCCATAAATTTAATATAGGCTTGTAGATTTTAACCCTGTACAGAAATTATCTACAAATGAACTCTCAAAACATAAAATAAACAATAGCAAGAGCATAAAACATGAAAAAAATATACACAGAGATTTTCCGCTGGATCCCAAAACCGAGACTATCAGCTTGATTTTTCATTATGTTTCTTTCAATGTTACAATACATATATATACCTGCCGAAGCATTCATGAACCCCAATCCATTAACCCTGGATTAGAACATAACTGTAGTTCCCTTGATCAGATCTACAAAATACCATGGGCAGAAAACCATCATGCCCAAAACCATGTGCAAACCCATGCACAAAACTATAGGTAGGTCTGCCCACCTAATATAGTGTCCAAAAGAACTTTTGACGGGGCGTTGCGCCCATCGCAAGTGTAGGGGGACTACCTGCCCCCCTCTTACCCCTCGCTTCTCGCCTGAAGCTAGTCATGGAAAGAATATAACACACACCCAACAAGGCTAGAGGTTTCAGGGAGTTCACAAAGGTTAGTCTTATGCTGGTGAATTTAGATTGGGAAGCTTATCATCCAAGGAGAGGATTTGAGGCATTTGGGAGGAACCTCATGACATCAAGGCAATGGTTGTAAGTCTCTTCTTTATCTCTGAATTAATAAAAATGAATTTTTTTTCCATTGTATTGTCTTGCTAGAATGATGAATGATTTATATTTATTTTATGTATTCGTTAAGATGATATCAATTTCCAATCTCCGTGATCATTATATTAAGCTTTTTTTAATCATTATATTGCATATGCCTTTGATATATTTTATGTGTGTGATTGCAAGTCTTATCAAGCATTAAGGAGATGTGTCGGGATGGATCGGGGATCTCCATCAATAATTTTGCAAATAGGTAAGGGAACCATTCTCATTCCCTTGTTTTGATGATTCAAACAAAGTAGGCGTAGGGAAATATTTATTCAATTGTTTGTTTGTTTCTAGGTTTCCCTTGGGAATCTATGGAGATTGCTCTTATCCGCAAGAGGGATTTGTCTGTGTAACAATCCTACGGACACAGACACTGGTCTAGGAAAAAGAGTCGTTGGATGCACGCATGGCTATGCTTTGTGAGCATCCAGAGCCTCCCAGATGCACCCTTGACCATATCAAGGGATAGCCTTTAGGGGTCCAGTAGTAGGTGCAGGGAATCTGTGTTATGGTTTTCCGCTTTGATTCCATTTCCTTAAATTCACCAAGGAGGTTGAGTCTGCTCTTAACTTCTCTCAGCTCATGTTTACCCTGGTTGGCTGGTTACTTGGGTAGATGTGAGGGGAGGTGTATGTTATAGTTCAACTTACTACAATATCTCACCATAATTATTTTCCCAATCATACGTATAACCAAGTGAGTAATGCATGATGCAGAGGGTAGATAAAGTGGTGGAATTCATCACATATATGCTATGTAAATCTCACGAATAGTGCATGTCAAAACCCAACACTTGGAGTATATAACCATTAATTTCACCTAAGTTTTCATTGAAACATAGTTTCTAAAAAAAATTGCATGGGTAGCAAACATATCACTATAAAAGAGTTGAGACCTTATATGGTTGACATGTAAAATATTTAATACTAAGAGAAACGAATAAACCATTACATTTCCAAATTTATTAAGAACATACGAGCTCAATATGGACTAAAAATAAAAACTAAGAGAAGGATGTTCTGTAGGGAAAATGAAGTCAAACAAAGTTAAGATAAACCATTTAACAACAAACAAAATCTATAAGGTCTGAGTTCTCAAATATACGCTAGCAATAAGGTTGAAACTCTGGAAGAAAAGATAATGAAGTATAGGCTATGCTCTCACTATGGCTAGGGTTTCCTTATATCCATCACCGCATGGCTTCAAGTGATTCCATCACACTTAAGATCGCTAAGTTTCATTTCAAATGTGAGGATAGAAGTTGTCATTTTGCCTTAGGATAAGCCAATCAATCACCATTCCTCTGTGTAGATTTGAGGGTTCCCTATTGACATGTACCTAATTTGCATCTTTTTAGGATCTACGTAATATCTTTTTGTGCGTCATTTTTCCATTTTCATCTCATCCCAACACCCTTTTTGTCCATGAAGACACATTTTTGGTCAAGGTACAATTATCTTCTTGATATGTCATTTTAATGCTCATTATTATGCATATAGGGAGATAATTACTTTTATATTCTAAATAGTGGTATTTGAAAGGCAGAGTTGCAACTCATTGTCCCAATGTAGATGTTACAACTCTGAAGTGTTTCCACTCATCTTGAAACTCCATGTGGCAATTCGCACAACATAATTGTTTCAACTCATTCTAGAACCATTGCTACAAATTTTAGGTAGTTAAACCGTGGGGAAGGGTGTTTCAACTCTAATACAACTAATACAACACATCATCTCAACTGCACAATTGTCGCTAATAAATTTCCTATATCGGTCAAAAAATCATTCTCCTAACGTATAAAGTGACAAAGGAAATTGGTTGCTCAATGAGGAAAGATTGACCCATCTGCCACTTGTCACTTAACTAAATGAGTCAAAACTTTCCTAGATTTTCTATCTTTTGGTGGAATCATTAATTGGATGGAAAAAAAATATTCTCATTGTTGTGCATCAAATCCTTTGGTTGATTTAGGTATTTTACATCATGTACAAATGATCATGCTCTAATCAGGCTAAAAAAGTGTTGGTAGACGAAGAATCAACTAAGTCAAAAGAACTACGATTGTAATTTGAGTTTCTGCAATACAAGTTTCCATTTTATTCTGATTCAATTTGATGGTGTGTTAATTTATTAAAACCTTACTATTTTTTTTAATTAGTGCCTCGCCTATGAAGGTAGGGCCCCTTTCTTAGTCAAGTATTATATGTAACTTTGTAATATATCCCTAGTTTCATTTAAAATCTTTTTATTTAAGCAATTACTCTATTTCTTTCCTTGTTGCAACATTGATATTTAATATTGTTGCAATTCTATTATTTAAGTAGTAATGTAACTCTATACCATATACATTGTTGCAGATCATTAATTAATATCATTATAACTTGTGAACTGACTACTATTGTAATTTGTGAGTGATCATAGTTGTAACTTGCAATTTAGGTTATTATTGCAACTCTACATTTAACAATGCAATGTTCTATTGTACAGATTCTACTAATTACTTTGTTTTCATGTTGATTTCTACATTACTTTGTTTTCTAGAATTTCCAATTATTAATTCAATTTAGGGTGTAATTATTTATAGTAGATTATGGTTTGAATGTATTATAGCTTGTGGTTTATTGTATTTTGTTAGGCATTGCATTGCATATGCATTCCTATTATAGAATTCAAGATCATCTAAATACCTGAACAAGTCACCTTTTGATATTAGTGTGATTTACTTTCTATCTGTGTGGTGTGTCTACCCATGTTGGGGGTCACCACATCAATATTCCTAAAACCCCCTAGGTAGAGGACCTAAATTTACTTTCGTACAACTTAGATTAGTAATTCTATGTGTGTTATAGGTTACAAGATTAGTCTTCCTAAGCCCACTAGGTTAAAGTGTGCTCTTTACTATCCTGCAAGTGTGGTTTTGATTGCAAGTGTGATGTGGTTTTCCTTGTGACTTGTGAAAGCATCTTAATATATTTCCCTGTGACATTCCTTTAGAATACTACAACCTTGTCAACAATTTCATAGTACTATACTAGTATATACGGTGCATGACCATTCACAAGGTCATATGAACACTTTATTGATAATTAAATGAATACGTGTTCAATTATTTGAAAATAAATTACAAGTTAATTGAATATTTTTTCACCTATCTCTCAAATCGTGACCCCTAAGTGCAGATTCAAGGGTTTTCTTTACATGTTCTCAATGGGCATCCCTTCTTCTAAGGGAAAACCCATCTCTAAAACAGAAAATGCGGCAAATGATCACATGTAATTCCCAGGATGGATGTAATTCATTTCGTGGCACTTGAGAACATTGATATATTGAAGAAAAGATTATTAATAGGTAAAATTACGAGGCTCTAGCTCAATCTTAACATAATATTCAAATGGACTACTAAGATTTGGGGTGATCATAAATGTGTTACAATGTTTTATTGTGGTAAATGTTTCTCTATTTCTATTTTTGAAATAAAAGAAGTGAGGGATTTGATCTTCATACATGGTCCTTACTTCATGGATCCAAGGGAATGTTCCTACCTCACTGCACACTTGATTTCAATCTGAATATGGAAATATCTTCAACTCATGTCTGGGTTTGACTTCTGCATATCCCCCTTTTCTTCTAGGGTGAGGACACCTTCAAAGAAATCATAAATAAGTTGGGTTGTCATATAACCCCTGCAGAACCTAAAGGTGGTATTCTCACTCATTCTAGAATATGCATGGAAATATATTTTGATAATGGATTGGTCGATGTGATATAGATTGAATTGGAGAGATGGAGTCATTTTCAATATCTTGATTATGAGCAGTTTCCTTTTAAATGTAACACTTTCCATGTGTATGGGCACTTTGCAAATTGTTGTCTAATAATCAAATATTCTTCATCACTTTCCAATTTGTATCCAAAAACTTAGAAAAATGATGAGATATGATTTAATCAAGTTTCAAGAAATAGAAAGAACTAAGTTCCAGGGGGGTCTCGACCTCCCTCCAAATATCTCGCCAACAATTATTTGTAGCTCGACAATATTAGGAGTAAGTAGAAAAGGTTTAGAATCCTAAGCCATCATCATCTCTAGTGTAATTAGATAATACAGATTCTTTACAGGTGGATGTAATTCCCATTTCCTCAATACTAGAAAAAGAAGATTCACCTAGAAAAAAGGAGAAAGAGAAGGAAGGTGATAATGCCCCCTCCTCTCCATCCTTTTTAGAAGTTTTGAATAAATACTTGCATCCCTCTCCTCCACTAACACGAGTGGGGAAAGACTGCAAAGAAATATTCCAACACTTAATAAACTCTAAACTCCCTTGGTTTTAGTGGGGGTTTCACTTTAATCAATTCTTTATTATGTTTTATTTTTGTATCATTTTGTGTAAGGAATTCGTAAGAATATACTCTTGTAATTAAGAAGAAAACATATTAAGTTTTGGTCGGTTTAGAGTTGGGTCCCTTCCTTTTTTTCAAATTTGATGGGGGAAGGATTGTTTTTTGTTTTGTCATCCATCTTTTCTCTTAATTTCTAAATTATACAATCCTTGTATCTCTCTTGCGCACATTTTTCATAATTTTTTCTAATATTCCCAATTATTGTTAAAAAAAAATTACACCGAAAATAAGCTACATAACTTCACTTAAGATGCTTGAAATTATTTCCAATTTCATGTTGCAATGCCTTTGAATGCTTAATTTTATCCTTTAGCAAGTCAAATACCAAACCCCGACAACATAAATTTCCATCTTTTTGTTGAGAAGCAAGAGTTCTCTTTAGTTCAAGAGGGCAATAATAACCCTAGTGTCCTCCAAGCTGAGCTACAAGCTATGCATATTGAATGCGTTACCCATAGCCTTAATTACATAATGGTAAACACTTCCTATATTTACCATAATGGTCTTGGAATATGTCAAATTCATCAACTTCACCATGTATGCAACCAACATAACATATATCCCTTACTTTGAACCATGTGAACTAATATATTTTCATATGACCATAATACCTTAGCACAAGCTTATAACATTTCACAAAATACACTTACAAATTGTTGCTTAAAACCATATAATGCCACCATTATCATCACAAGCATTCACCATATGATTCTTTCAAAATAATGCGTATAAGATACCCATATTGCAGCCTTGCCTTGGGACTTATGCCAAAAATTAGGCTATTACACAAGTAATGCAGAATCTCCAACAATATATGTGTAACCACAATTCCATTAAAATCATAGAATATCTCATTAATCAATGTGAATGAAATATGGCTTAATCATGTCATATATAAAAAAGGCATGCCATCTCAAATGAATAGATAACTCTCCTAATGGGACCCATACTAGACAAAGTGAAGTAAGATGTTAAAAAAAATAAACTTAAATAATTTGTAGGCTTAGAAATTTGTTAGGCCATGTGTAGGGTCATCACATTAATGTTTACTTTGTGACATTTTTATTTCTAATCACTTGTTTATTGATGAGTTATATATGATTTATTCGTAAGTTGTTGACCTAGATTTATGCAATGAAGAATATATGGTTTACCTTGGGTACCATCTTCAAAATGAGGGGAAGTACTCGACTAATTTTCCCCAATACATGTTACCTAGGAAAACATTGATATTAATAAGTTTATATGTACATATGTGTACACACATACACACATTATATCACATCTATAATTCAATGAGAAAGAGGAAAAGAAAAAATTAAAGTTGTAAGAATTATTTGAATATACAAATATGATATAACTATTTATTATTATATTTTTATTATTTGTGTGTGTGTGTGTGTATACATACACACACACCATGCTCCATAAAGGAGGAAATTTTAAGTAAACACATATATTCATCTTGTAAATATTTAACCATTATCTTACAATAGAATTATTGTTTTTAAGAGATATTCATCGTGCAACTATTTAACTTTTATAATATTAGTGAAGCCTCACCTTTGAAGACACCTCCATTAGAGTATGTGTAAAAATTGCAAGTGCTAAAATTATGTATCTATGTATCTAGAGTATATATTTATGAATCACTATACTTATTGGGATTTCCCTGTAGGTGCGTATAAGAATCAATTTAAACTTAATTCTTTCATTATCATTGAAAATTCTCAAAATTTTCCTAGAAGTTTCATATTCAAGGGATTGGCAATAATGGTTGGGAATCGTGACTTTATTATTATTCATCAATATTTCATGAAGATTTTTTTGATACCTTAAGCAATTATTGAGATTCTTTGAGGTAGTGGTCCAATGTGTAAGACATACATAATACAACAAACATGTGCATATATGTGGACCAAAATCCATCCTAATATTTTTCAAGCTAGTCATTGACATATTTGCATGGTGCCTTAAGGCAGCCATGTTTCACTCAAAATGTTGTGGTCAAACATGTTATACATGTATAATGCTATCAAAATGCATATATATGTGAACGAAAACTACATAATCTTCCTCAGGGATACTAAAATTTATAAACGAGATTACCCTATAACTAATTAGCATAGTCTATGCTCTTTAATGAAAGAGGTGTAATTCTCAAATATAACTCCCTTTGTATAAGAGTCGGTATTCATATTGCAAAAATGCAAAATTAGGTTTAAATTCTTCATATTACATCAATGAAAAATCAAGTTTAAAGTCTTCATATTGCATCAATGCAAGGAAAGTCTTATAGGGAAACTCAAGGGATTATTTCTCACATTCATGGATGACACCCCTTGTAAACTTGTCGACCTAGACACCTATCAAAATGCAACTAGACAAATGTGCTTCAACAATAATTATAGTTGGTTGAGCTAACCTCTTGGACTACAAAATTAGGTTTGTACTTACATTGACATATAACTAAATATGAACTCTTGCTTAATGCAATTTCATAAAGCAAAAATAGAATTGAAAACTTTATCAATGTGAAGTTTATTCTAAATTTTCAAGCAATTTATAACTAGCACTACCACATTAGCATATATAGTTGATATACATTGATTGGCATCATTTCCGCCCTTTTATAAATCTATGTGTCCATAGGATGTCATTTGTTATTTGATGATTTACATGGTAATCTTATAATTGTATTAGGTAAATGTGAAAAGGTAAATATGGATTTAAGATGCAAGGTTGTTATGCCAACATTTTTATTTATGACCATAAGATAAAGATTTGGAATAAAAGAAAGATTGATCAGCCAATGTTCAACAGGGGGGACACCATCGATGTAATTATATGCTAAATACCTTTGACTACTTTTCTACCATTCATTTTCATATGGTTTCTTCCCTATTTTTCCAATATTAATTTTTAGATAATTTCACATTAGGTTTTGGTTTCACTGTACATGGGTACATGCTTACTACAACTATTTTATCTTCAAATTTTGTTGGATTATTTTAAAGTTTAGTGGTGTAGAAATATTCTTAGAATCAACTTGGACAAGTATTTAATTATTGTTATAAATTTAAACATTAATTTGAATGTAAGGTTTCCAATCAATCAACAATGATTCCTTTTTTTAGCAAGTAATTTGCTAATGATTGTATATTGTGTGAATATAACATCAGAAATGATTTCATATTATATTTGGGGATTTTCTTGTGTGAAATCATTTAGAAACAAAAGATATATCCTCCACTAGTCTTGTGGAACATTTCACTTTGGTTGTGGTCATTAAGGGTAAACCTCCCTCTGTCAAGGAAAATTTCCTTTGTTTAAGGAAGGCTCAAGGAAATACCTAATATATCCCTAGATTCACACCTCCCCAATGCTAGAGAAGAGAAATTTCCCAATGTTCTAGGTGGAGAAGGTTGCCTTAGTCCCAACCCATAAGTCAATTCAAAATGGGTCAATAATGAGAGGGTTATTTTCTTATTAATGGCATGATTTCTAGGTTCAGTGTCTTGTGCCCATCCATGAAGGATATCCATGCATGGATAAAAGTGACTTGGGTTATTTTTGGAGGATATAGTTGCTATACATTCACATGTGAAGGTATTTTCCACTTCCTTGTTCATTTCCAAGTAGGATAGACCACAAGTTGTTGATGAAAGGATTTATTTTTTGGATGTTGTTGGAGCATTATGAAACCATGGTAGCCTAGTGTCAACCTATATATGAAATATTTAACGAAAATCACAATATATGTTGGATTATATCGTCTTCCATCATAAAACTAAGGTTATAATAATTTGACAATAGATTGATTCTTTGAATAGTCTCTCTTTCTAACTTTGTTCAAAAAAATTAATTTTGCAAAGTTTGTCTAAGAGGTAAAGCCATGGAATATTAAAAGACTCATATTGATTATTGGCCTGATAAGGTAGCACTATTAAAATAGTTCTAGTGGAGAGAAAAGGGGAGGAGAGATGAGGGAGCAAGAGAGTTTGAAATGAAATGAAGGATAAGGGTAGCTGCAAAAAATGAGGGACTTGGAAAAAGAAACATGTTTGAATCTTGAAGGCTATCTTTAAGCCAAAGTCATTTGAAAAATGTGCTAATGAGTTAGAATGCATCATAATCTTAGTTGAGAGTGCATAGCTCACCTTCATAAGTATTTTCCAAGCTTATAAAACCCCACATGGATGAATATTTGTTTTCATGTTTGAGTTTCCAAAAGTTGTTCACTATTCTCAAAGTAGTTTACCACTGGTGTTTTTAATAGCTCATTGTTATGTCTAATAACTAAATGCGGCTCACATTCATTGTTCTTATGGTCAATCTCACTAGTGAACAACAAATTGATGTCCGACAATTAAATCAAATTCGTTTGTTAACATAGAATAGTGGTTCAAATGTCATAAAACCACATTTTACATCACTTTTGAATTTCACCACTCCCCATGAATCAGATGAATTGCTCCTTAACACATTAAGATTTGATGATTTCATTGTTTTGTTGTAGTGGTGATTCTAAGATCCCACAAATCCAATACTAACTCATGCATTTATTTTTGTTTTCTAGAGCCACTAGGTTCAACATTTGTATGCACCTACAACACTACCATTGTGCTTTATTTGTGGCTTAATTAAAGGGCACATTAGTTTTTGTTTGCCTAGGATGTGGTAATGGAACACAGTAACTACCTCAACGATTGAAATGTGGTTTACCAAACCTTATAATGAACTTGTAACTCTAGATTGAAATCATGTTATATTACCTATATGTTGTGTAAAAATATATTATAACCATTCTCCCTCTTACTATACATTTATTGGTGGCTACAACCATATAAAGGAATTGTTTTCTACATTGTTAATGATGAAAAATATATCTGCATATTGATAATTAATTAAAGTGTTGGACTTATTATATGGGCAAGGTAATGCATTCCATTATCAAATTGTTGGTATTTTTGGTTCTTTGTCTTAGTTGGAAATTGCATTGGAATTATGTGAGAGGAACCCAAAATAAATTGAAATGAGTTAATGAATGTTTGTAAAAAAATTTGATTGAAATTATTTCTAGTTTTTTTGGTCGCTACCATAGTCATTACATATATTGGCATTGTCTCACACTGTAACAAAGTTAATAAAGCACTATATAAATGTTGGTCCTCAATTTTTCCACTAAAAAGTCACCTAAATAATTGTCATATCAGCCATATATAGCACATTTTCCTTCACTTTTGCTTACATTTTGTCCAATCAAACCAAATAAAAGCATGAAAAATGTATTTACATTAGTTTATTTTAATTTTTATTCTTTAATATTTTTTAAGTGTTGATAATTCCTTTTTACAAGTATATATAATAATTTGATCTAGTAATTTCTCGGTTGTTAAGATATTTGCAAGCAGTTTGGAGAAATTCGAGAACATGGGGTTTTTTTCCCAGCCTTCACAAGATGGACAACTTCCTCTTGGATTCATGAAATTCCACATGTAGATGTTTGGTCAATGCACATTCAACATTGCCATGAAAGGGAAAATTACGTTGTCACAACAAAGAAAATTTGCCATTGTTTCTACAAACCACAATTTAGCACAATTCCAACTACCATATAGGTCAAATCAATTGAGGATGAATGCTAAATCATAAATATAGTTAGATCATGGAGGATTATTAACATTTCAGTTTCATTTTCTCTTGTAGAAATACTCATAGAAGTGAATGCATGGGGATTGAGTTCCTTCATAGAAATGAACTTTTAAATAAGTGTTGTACATATCTTTTTCTCTTAATGTGTGTGTGTGTGTGTGTGTGTGTGTGTGCATATATATTAAGAGAAAAAGATATGTACAACACTAATTTAAAAGTTCATTTGTATGAAGGAACTTATATATGTGTGTGTGTGTGTGTACACACACACACACACACACACATATATATATAGAGAGAGAGAGAGAGAGCAACTCTAAGGTTCTATAGTCCATATTCTTCTTAGTGTGTGTAAGTTAAATCTTGGAGGGCCCCCAATATCTTGGCATGTGCACATTTCTTTCTTGTGTAAATATTCTAGTTCCCTCTGCATTATGTTGATAAATATATCTTTATTTTGTCTTTAATCTTCTACTACATATGGATACATTGGCTTCTATTTATATTATTAATTTTCCACAGTGTTCTATGTTGTTATAATTACTTTAAAACAATTTCTTCAATTTCAATTTCAATTACCCCAACAACAATAAACAATAAATGCATGATAGAAGAAATTCAAGCACAATGAGACAGAGAGATTTGGTCAAAGACCAGGGAAAAACCCCATAAGGAGGAAAACCCTTGGATCAATTCTTCTTCTTCTGTTATAGAGAGAGAGAGAGAGCAACTCTAAGGTTCTATAGTCCATAATATTCTTAGTGTGTGCAAGTTAAAGCTTGGAGGGCACCCAATATCTTAGCATGTGCACATTTCTTTCTTGTGTAAATATTCTCGTTCCCTCTGCATTCTGTTGATAAATATATCGTTATTTTCTCTTTAATTTTCTGCTACATATGGATACATTAGCCTCTATTTATATTGTTATTTTTACACAATGTTCTATGTTGTTATAATTACTTTAAAACAATTTATTCAATTTCAATTTAAATTACCCCAACAACAATAAACAATAAATGCATGATAGAATAAATTCAAGCACAATGAGACACAGAGATTTGGTCAAAGATTAGGGGAAAATGTTATGAAACTAGCTCCAAAAATAGAAGAAAAGAGAGATCAACGCCTTAGAAATCAGCCACTTCGAGGGGGCAACCTCCAATACATTACATAAATGAACAATTCTTGGATGATACAAATGACAAAACCTCCTTCTATATATAGGAGTCCAAGGGATCACAATATAATCCTAGCTGACCTAACAATAATAATTTAAGGGCACGATAATAACAATATTGGAGTTACAGGGGTACAAAAATAACAATAAGGGGGTTACACTAACAACAATAAGGGACTATACTAGTAATATAGGGACCTAACATGCCCCTCTCCTTCAAAAAAGTGTTGTCCTCAATGCTTGAGTAGCTTCGGATGCCTCCGTATAAAATTATCATCCTCCCATGTAGAATCTTTAGTGGGTAAGTTATTCCACTTGATGAGATACTCTGAAATTGATCGAATCCATAGCTATCGAGTTCTTTTTTCTGTGACTGCTTCAGGTTCCAATATGATTTTTCCTTCCTCATCAAGTTTTGGCAATATTGTTTGAACTGGAAGTTTGTCACCTATAACCTTCTTTAAGCATGAAACATGGAAAATTGGATGCACTCGCGAAGAAGCAAGAAGCTCCAATTTGTATGCCATAGTACCAATCTTTAGCAACACCTTGTAAGGACCATAGTACTTTAGCGATAATTTATTATCCTTCTTAGCTTGCTTGAGGGACATTTGTTTGTATGGATGTAGCTGTAAAAACACTCACTCTCCAACATCAAAACTTCTCTTGCTGCGATGTTGATATGCATGTTGTTTCATTTGATTTTGTGCCAAAATTAAGTTATCCTTTAAGAGTTGGAGAACTTCTTGTTGATGCTCAATGTGATCTTCCACTATTTGAACCTTCAAATTTTCTCTTAAATATGATGTGATGGACGGTGGATGATATCCATAAAGTGCCATAAATGGGGTCATTTTTGCTGCAGTATGGAAGGAAGTGTTATACCACCATTCAGCGAGAGGTAATCACTCGACCCATTGTGTTTTCTTATCAGATACAAAACAACAAAGATATCCTTCCAAACATTTATTCACTATCTCAGTTTGACCATCAAATTGAAGATGATAAGATGAGCTATGAGCTATTTGAGTACCCAAACAAGAAAATAATTCCGTCCAAAAATTTCCAATAAAAATGGGATATCTCTCACTTACAATAATCTTTGGATTTCCATGTAGCTTTTGAATTGTTTCCATAATTGCAGTAGCAACTTTACTTGCTTTAAATGGATGAGATAATGCACAAAAGTGTGCAGACTTGGTAATTCTATCAACTACCACCATGATGACACTCTTTCCTTCAGAATTAGGTAAACATGTATAAAATCCATTGAAATATCCTCCCAACGTTGACTTGGAATGGATAAAGGTTGTAGAAGACCTGGGGTCTTAATTGTCGTAACTTTATTTTGCTGAAAAACCAAACATTCTGCCACAAAATTTTGAATATCAGATTTAAGGCCATCCCAAAAAAATTCTTTCTTCACCCTGTGGTAAGTTTTTAAGAATCCTGAGTGTCCTCCTAAAGGAGAAGTGTGCAATTCCAAAAGAATCTTTTGTCTTAGTTGGGAATTCTTACAAATATATAAGTGATATTTGTACCATAAGGAATCATTTTTGCAACTAAATGTATCATATGTACTAGGATCTTGCTGCAAATTTTGAATGAGTGTCCACACTTCTTCGTCCTTCTTTTGTTCATCCCTTGCTTTGATTATCCAATCTGGTTGGATAATAGAAATGGAACAAAGCAATGCTTCCACCTCTTCATCCTTTCTTGGGAGTGCATCTGTGACAAGATTTAGCTTCCCTTTTTTGTAGATTATTTCAAAGTCATAACCTAACATATTTGTGACCCATTTTTACTGCTCTTCTGAAGATATTTTTTGTTCCAAAAAGTGTTTAAGACTATCATGATCATTTTTTACCTTGAAGTGTCTTCCCATTAGGTAAGGTCACCATTTATTAAGTGCATGTAGTATTGAAAACATTTCCTTCTCATAAATAGCTTTATGTAAATACTTTCCTTTGATTGGACGACTTTCAAAAGCAATGGGTCTTCTTTCTTGCATTAAAACAACACCAATTCCATTTCCTGAGGCATCACATTCCACAATAAAGGTTTTTGTGAAGTCTAGTGTAGCTAAGACCAGTGCTAGGCACATTGCCTCTTTAAGATGTTCAAAGGCCTTAGTTTCTTCAGGAGTCCATGAAAATGCATCTTTCTTAAATAATGTTGTTATAGGTGCTGCTATTCTTCCATAATTTTTAACAAACTTTCCATAATACCCTGTTAACTTGAGAAATCCTTGCAACTGCTTTATGGTTGTGGGGAATTTCCATTCCTTAATGGATTTAATTTTGTTAGGGTCTACCTTAACACCCTCGTGAGATACAATATGACCCAAATATTCCACCTCTTGTACTCCAAAGAAACATTTGGATGTTTTTGCATATAATTGTTTCTCCTACAATAGTTTGAGCACCCTGTCAACATGTTGAACATGATCCTTCCAAGACCTGTTGTAGATTAGTATATCATCAAAAAATACTAGCACAAATTTTCTAAGGAAGGGTTTGAAAATGGAATTCATCAACCCTTGAAATGTAGAAGGTGCAATGTAAGGCCAAAAGGCATGACCAAAAATTCATAATGACCCTCATGAGTTCTAAATGTTTTTTTCGGATATCTTTCGTCTTCATTCTAATTTGATGATATCCTGAACGAATATCCAACTTGGTAAAATAAATTGCTCCATGTAATTCATACAATAATTCATCAATCATGAGAATGGGAAATTTATCTTTAATAGTGAGCTTATTAAGCTCCCTATAATCTGGACACATGCGCCATGTTCCATCCTTCTTGTGCACCAATACTACTGGAGTAGAGAAAGAACTTTGACTAGGTTGAATTATACCAGCCTCTAACATTTCTGCAATCATACGTTCAATTTCAATTTCAATCTGTAAGGCCTAATGTTTGGAGGAACACTTCCTGGACTCAAATGAATAGCATGATCATGATCATGAATAGGTGGGAGTCCTTTGGGAGTTTCAAACACCTTGGAATGTTTGTCCAAGAATTTTTGGAGATATGGATAAATTGATTATTTTGATGTTGGAACTTTTAGTGAGCATAATTGTGCAATTACACCTCGTTGTTATTTATTCATAAGCTTTGTCATGACATTAGAGTTTATTATCTTTCCCAAATTCCCTGCGATACCCCGTAATTCTACTTCCTTTCCTTCCCAAAAAAATTCAAGAAAAGTTCTTGAAAATTAAAAGATACCGTCCCCAAAGATTGTAGCCATTGTACTCCTAGTACAACATCAGTACCTCCATTAGACTGGAAAGCATTGGACTATTCAATACATATTCCCCCGTGGTTAGCTTGATATTATGACATTTTCCAGAGAAATTTACAGTTTCTGCATTTGCAACCATCACTTGACATTCTAGTGCTAGGTATAGGAAACAATTCAATTCCTTGGCTACCTTACAATGAACAAAATTATGGGTACTACCCGAATCAATCAACACTATTACCTTTTTCTTCTTGATATGCCCTTCTATCTTGAGAGTTTGAGGAGTGGTAATACCTACCAATGCATTACACGATATGGTCAGACTCATTTCTTCTTCTTCTTCTTCTAGGTTGGTTCCTAGTGTATATCCTCTTCTTTTGAAGTTTCTTGTTCATTTTCTTCATTCTCTTCACAATCTATGTAAAATAATTTCTTCTCAGCACACTTATGACCTTTAGTGTATTTTCTATCACAACTGGAGCAAAGCCCTTTTTCTCTTTTTTCATCAATTTTTTGTGGTTTCAACCTTGTAGGTTGTGGAATTCTAGGAGTAGCAACATTTCCATCTTTATAGATGTGATTGGTAGGCTTCCTTGTCTCCATAATTTTACATTCAAATTTTCTTGCAAATATGAATGCCTTCTCCAATGAATCAGGTTCCCAAACATGAACTTCATGTTGGATGTTATCCTTTAAAGTCCTTAAGAAGACATCAATCCTGTGTTCCTCTGGAATTTTAGTTACCCTTATATTCAATTTTTGGAAGTCCTCAATGTGCTCCACCACTGAACCCTTTTGTTTGAGATTTATGAATTGGCTAAAGAAGGTGTTACTCTTTGTATCCTCATAATGTGTTATCATTTCCTCCGTAAAAATTGACCAAGTGAAAAAAAATTTACGGGAGCAAAGCCATCGATACCATACAAATGTATTTTGTTCTAAATGTAAATTTGAAATCCGTACCTTTTGTGTGTTTTGCACATTATTGAGATCAAAGTATTGTTCCATCTGTAGTATTCATGTTACGAGATCCTTGCCATCAAACTTCCTCATATCCATCTTTGGAATATGGTGGGTCTTCCATCCAAAATTATATTTTATGAAATCATGATTAAAATTTATTTTGTTCTCATCGTAAGTTTCCTCTACTATCTTTTCGCCATTAGGAAACATTTCTTGTATCAACTTTGTCAAACATTCCATGTCTGCTTTTAGTTCATTCTTCATGTTTTCCATTTTTTCTTCCATGTCATCCATCTTAGATTCCATGCCATCCATCTTAGCTTCCATGTCATTCTTTAAACCATCCATCTTAGCTTCCATGCCTTTCTTCAAAACTTCCATTTCATTTTTTGTTGCTCTTTGTGATAGCAAAATTTGGTGCACTTGCTCTTGTAATTTTGATATGTCATGTCGCACTTCTTTGTCCTCCTGAGTCATATTAGAGAGTTCTGAAGGATTAAAAGGTGTTGAATTATTTAGGAGGAATTTTAGAACTCAATATTGATATCTATTCTACAATATGCCCTTGGAATCAATTCGAACTGATTCTTCAAACAAGACTTATGCAAGTTGAAGAAAAAATACACACCTTTTTCTCGCTTTTGAGGAGCTCGATATTAAAACTAAATTACCTATGTGATTTCAAATCTTCAAAATATGAAATTCAGTCTTGTAGTAGCCCTTTGAAACTTATTTCGAATGCCATAGGTCTGACATGATTTGGATTCTTCAAGGAAAAGTTATGCCCAATCTCCCACAATGACCTAATTATGGATTAGTTCAGTACATCGAGCTTGTACAATGTGCTACGTGTCATTGTTTCCTCCTTTAGCTCTGAAACTGAACCAAAGAAAACTACAGTCTGTGTGCTTCCTGCCACGTCTTACATAATTCCAATCTGATTCTCATAGAGAGAGTTATGACGATTTTCCCACGGTCACCTCTTTGAGATGAAATTCGGGAGCCTAAAAAAACCCTAACTTCCACATATCATATCTCCAAAACTATTGTGAACCAAGATTTGCAATTTTTATAGGAAGTTCCTCAGCATTTCATATTCGCTCTGTAAAAATTTCAGCTTCTGAGCCTTTGTAGAAAAAACTTTATCACGCAAATTCCACAAGGACCTATTTTAGGTGAAATTCGGGAGCCTGAAAAAACCTTAACTTCCACATATCATATCTCCGAAGATATTGCAAACTAAGATCTAAAATTTTTACTCGACGTTTCTGAGGATTTTCGCTTCTCTCTGTACAAATTTCAGCTTCTAAAAATTCGTAGAAAAAAAGTTATGGAAAAATTTCCACAATGACTTGTTTGAAGCAGCAAAACCCTAGATTCCAAAGCTCTGATTCCAAATGTTATGGAACCAGCTCCATAAATAGATGAAAATAGAGATCAATGCCTTATAAATCAGCCACTTTGAGGAGGAAACCTCCAATACATTACATAAATGAAAAAATCTTGGATGATACAAATGAAAAAACCTCCTTCTATATATAGGAGTCCATGGGATCACAATATAATCCTAGTCGACCTAACAATAATAATGTAAGGGCACAATAATAACAATATTGAGGTTGCAGGGGTATAACAGTAACAATACAGGGGTTACACTAACAATAATAAGGGACTATACTATTAATTTAGGGACCTAACAAAAAACCTGTAGAAATTACACAACATGCATGTATATCATGGATTCACCCGATCTAATGATGTACTAAAATTAAATACTGAATCGCTTCTACAAATATTTTTCGGAATTAAAAACACAATCGCCAATCACATGAAGTAAAGGAGAATCAAATCAAACACAACACAAATAATTTCCTAGGGAAATCTTGCTGCTCAAAACCCCACTATCTTCTATTGTATATTAATCATGGATCATGAAGCAATTACATACAAAAATCTTCTCACAAGAGCCCTCCGGTACTCAGCGAATTGTCTCACACTGTCATACATAAAATTGACCAATACTTAGCTAATTTACTACCTCTAGACAACCTGCCTTGATTGCGCAATCCTTGATGAATGCAATCCCTAAAAAATAGGAATTATGGCCCTTCTTGATTGCGCATGTATCATGGGCACTCCAATGGGTGTTTGGTTGCATTGGTGCACCCCAATAATCCTACAACTAATAGTCAACTTCCCTTTCACCTAGATCTCAACTGGGTCTCCACTGGATTTGACATGCATGCAACTAATAATAGTAAATCCTCAGTTGCATGTGAGATCACTAATTGTGAATTAATTAATATTTAATTCACTTGATCTCTCACTAGTGTATTAAGCAGTTAAAAATAGCACAACTGAGTTTAACTCACTTAACTAAGTTAAATTGATTACACCTGCATTAACTAATGCACCACTGCACTTCGAACTTTGTTACAACTAGAATTACTTTGCATGCCTCACCAACTACCTCTAATTAGAAATCCATGAGCTACCTGATTTTATCACTCTTAGTTAACTATTACAAGTTATTTTTTAGACTAGATTACGTTTTATTGTCCATATTAATTAAGGGATAACTAAAATAGACATGCACCAAAAATAGCATTGTGGTCCCCACCCTAGTGTAGGTGCTTAATGCACTAGGCGTGGGTGATGAAATTGTCTTGTTGAGTCTCAACACCCCCTCTCAACAAGAAAGCAATTATCATTCACCCCAATCATGTCTCTATGGTATTCGAATTTTCTCCTGGTGAGTGCCTTCGTCAAAATATTTGCATCGTGATCTTCCATGGGAATGTACTGAAGCAACATTATTCTTCTCTTCAGACAATCTCTGAGATGATGGTACCAGATATCTATGTGCTTGGACCTATCATGAAACACAGGATTAATCGAGAGTTTAATTCAACTCTGATTATCACAATGAATAACTATCGAATCCATCTAAGAACCAAACAAACCAACCAAGATCTTTCTCATCCAGATAGCCTCACATGTAGCTTGACTTGCTGCCATGTATTCTACTTCTGTTGAACTGAGTGCCACAGATCGTTGTTTCCTGCTGTACCTGGAAACTCTTGTCGATCCTATGATGAAGATCCCTCCTGATGTGATCTTTCTGTCTGATGGACTGTCTGCTCAATCTGCATCCATGAAGACTTGAAGCTTCACTCCCTCTGTCCATCTGTACCATAGACCATACTCTGACGTGCCCCTCAAGTATCTCAAGACATGCTTCCCCGCCTTCCAAAAGAGCTTGGTAGGCTTAACCATAGCTTGACTTAGCTAGTTAACTGCGTAGAAAATGTTTGGTCTGGTGTTCACTATATACATTAGTGAACCAACTAACTGCCTATAGAAAGTAGCATCCACTACCTCTCCAGAAGTAGCATCTTCTTTCCTCCAATTTCCTAGAAGAGGAGTATCCATGGGTTTGCAGCTCTCCATGTGAAACTTACCCAGTATCTCATTTTCACATTTTCCTTGAGACACAAAAATTTCACCATCCCGCTACCATATTTCCAATCCAAGGAAATAATGAAGGAGTCCCATTTCCTTCATTTCGAACTCCCTTGCAAGATCCTCCTTACATGAGTGTATCAGCTGCTCATCACCAGTCAAAAATAACTCATCAACATAAAGAACAATAATCAATAGCTTACCCTCAACCACAATCTGGTACATGTTTTCATTTGCTTCACTTTTGGTGAAGCCCAGTCTGGTGAAATAGATATCTATCCGAGTGTACTAAGCACGGGGTGCTTGCTTCAGCCCATACAATGCTCTTCTGAGTCTGCACACATGTGACTCACAGTTGAAGATCTCAAAACCTTCAGGCTTCTCTATGTAAACCTCTTCCTTAGTGATCCCATTGAGAAACACAGTTTTCACATCCATCTGATGAATGTGCCAGCCCATCTGGGTTGAGAGTGCAAGGACAGATCTTATGGAAGAGTGACTTGCAACAGGTGAAAAAGTCTCATCATAATCTATCCCCTCGATTTTTGAGAATCCCCGAGCCACAAATCTGGCCTTGTATTTCTCCACACTCCCATCAATAGCTTTCTTTACCTTGTAGATAAATCTGATCCAACCATTGATTTTGGAGACTAGTCTTGGGACAATCTCCCATGCACTGTTCTTGACAATGGAGTCATACTCCTCCACCATTACATCAACCCAAGTTGGTTGCTGCAATGCTTCCTGAAAGGAAGATGGTTCAGTCACAATAAATTTTCTCATAAGAGCCATATATCCAGTAAATCGGTCAGGAGACTGTCTCTGTCTGCACTGTGAAGTAAGGGCTCCTACATTCTTTGCATCATCAAGTCTCAATCTATCAACTTTCGTGATGCACCTTCTGCCATTTCTGATTGATGGCTCTGCATGAGTGTTTTCCTCCACTCCATGAACCTCCTCATGTGGTTGATCCACATCTTAAGGCTCATCCTTGGGAACCAACAGTTCCTCCTCTACATGCAAGTCCAGCTCCCTCTCAAGGGACAACCGTTGGCTTTCTCCTCATAAAATTTTATATCTCGTCGCACAATATTCATTCTGTTGTTTGGAAAATACAAATGATAATTATGGGGTGTTTCAGTTTACCCCACAAAAATCTCGATCTCAGCTATCGGTTCCAGCATCTTCTTGGCATCCTTGGTCATATGCACATAAATAGATGATCCAAAAATCTTAAAGTGTGAAACATCAAGTTTCTTACCAGTTAAAGCCTCTTCAGGTGTACTCATGCCAAGTGTCCTATGAGGAAAACGATTATGCACAAATACCACAGTGTTGCATGCTTCCACCCACAGATGCATCAGTAGGCCTTGATTATGCAACATCACTCTTGCTTCACCCACGATCATTATGTTCTTTCTTTTCGATAACCCATTCTGTTGTGGGTTATGAGGCACTATCAGTTCTCATCGAATTCCTTCTTTGTTGCAGAAGTTCTTGAATTCGTTAGAGATGTATTCTCCACCATTATCACTCCTAAGAGCCTTCATTTTCTTCCCTAACTCTTTTTCCACCAGTGCCTTAAACTCAAGAAACAAAGAGAATGTCTGATATTTCTTCTGCATGAATAAGATCCAGCACTTACGAGAAAATTCATCAAAAAAATATTACATAGTACTTATGTTTTTTTGTTGAAGCAACAGAGAATGGTCCACACACATCTTTGTGAACTCTCTTAAGGATCCCCGAAGCTCAGTTCTCCTTCTCATGAAAGGTGGGCTTTGCATATTTTCCCATAGTACATCCCTTGCATGTATCTGATTGCCAAGTGTACTCGTGGGAATACCAGTAGAAATTTGTTGCATGACTTTCAAGACTCCATGGTGAATATGGTCCAATATCTTGTGCCATAATTCGCCCTCATCCCAGCTCACCACTTGATCTACACTTCCCATCATTGTAGATATTCTTAACTCGAACCCCTATCCTCTTGGCTTGTCATGTTGTTTTGTGTCGCAGGAAAGCTTTTCCTTCACTAAAAACAACATCATAACCTCTATCCTCCAACATTGCTGCTATCACCAAAATCGAACCTGATTGGCTGCTGATCAGACAACTTCAGTGTAACTATTTCAGACCAATATTTTGATTGAGGCTTAGCCTCCTCAACCTGAGAGGACTCTCTCAAGGGTTAATGATATTGAGTAAAGATGTAGATAGATGGCTAACTCTATGTGTCTTGATTTTGTATGTTTACAGGTTGAAAAGATGGAGGCTTGCTACCATTGGGCTATGGAGTCAATGACAGGGATAAAGATAACAATAGCTCTTCTTATAGAAACTGAGGCTTTTAAATACTTCATTGAAAGAGTGATACATTCAGGAAAATCCCAATAACTCGAGGTTCAAAGGAAGTCAGAGCATGTGGTACATGAATTCTGAGTAATGATACATCAAGGTATTGAAAGGAAAGTATTAAAAGAGATTCATCAAAGCTCAACACATAAAGGAATTCAGAGCATGAATAACCATGAATTCTGAGTAATAAGCATTAAAACATTGAAGAAAATCTTTCAAATATAGGACCCAAAAACTCATTTGACCATAGTTCAACACTTAAAGGAAGTCAGAGCATGATAGACCATGAATTCTAAGTAATAAGCATTAAAACTATGAAAGGAAAACATTTCAAAGATAAGATATAAACTCATTGAAATACACTAAGAATCTCAGGTCCAGAAAAGTTAAATTTCTTCTGTATATATCAGTGAATCCAGAGCTTTACAAAAGAAGTATTTTTGATAACATTTTCCAACCCTTGATACCTCGAAGTCTTCACTACTTATAGGAATTTATCCTTTACATTCAATATTCCAAGTGGCTAGATTATTAAACTCTACTACTAACACCAAATCTAACTAATAATAATATTTTTAAAACTAGGACTGACACCTTTCGAATTAGGAGTTAGAGTCCTACTATGACTCAAACACCTATTTATTACATTTAAACTAAAGATGATCCAAATTATCCTTGAAATAAATCATGTCTTTCAACCATGCTGGCCATAAACAAGACATTAATACTCTAACTGTCTTCGTGAAGCTGCTCTGGCTATTATTAAGGAGTTGTCGGTTTGATGATTTGGCAATACAGTGAACTAATATCTTCAAATTGTATCCTTAACAAAATATTCCCACTTAGAAAACCGCTGCTCTGATACTCTTTGAAATTTCCCTGATATTCTTTGTCATTCTCATGGAGAACAACTTTAAATATATGTTTACCTTTCTCCCTCTTCCAAAATTAGCCACCAAAATTAACCTTGCTGTCAAAACAGAGTTTTGAGCTACTTTCATAGCTAGTTTCGTAGCACAACAAAAAAAAGTTATATATGGTGATCCTCTGCTATTTTTTACCATTGGATGATATTAAGTGATCAAAAACAATTAAACATAACCCTCAAAATTCTTCATCTCTATTGGTTTAAGTACCTTAAGTCCAAAAACAATTCTTCAGAAATTCTACAGCAGAAAATGAGTTTCAAGCTTGGCATACGCTACGGAATTGCCTAACTTTTCAGAGGCTTAGCAAAACTTAGGTTTTGAGGCTGAAAGGATCCATGAATATATCTGCATGTAAAGTATGATTAATATAAGACAAAAAAGTTCTATAATCCATTGTCACCTTCTTATTTACCAGCAGTTTCTTTTTTTATTTAATATTACATTACATGATATTTAAGATTATAGTTTTGTAGGTTTAGGGATTAATTTAAATAATAGTTGATAAGGTTATTAGGTATTTGGTTGATTATATGTTTTTTTTTTAACAGAAACGGTTATGTGGTATTAATATTCATCTTGGCCTGAATGCCAAAAATCTGATTACATTGAGGATGTCTAAATCCTGATGCATCTCACTGCTAATATTGAAGATGCAGCCGAAGCTTGCAAACTTCTTCCATGATAGTCAATCTAAAAATTCGATTTCAGAGATTTTCCCTAACTTAAAGATACAAACAAATTTATTTAAGAGCCAACAGTAAAACATGACAACGGATAGCTTATGGGATAGGTTCCCAAGATTCTTCCTCGTCTTTCATCTTGACCCCAGCAGAGAGGAGGGTAGCTTTATTGGCTTCAATGTCCGCCTGTTTATTATGAGTTCTCAGCACATGGTAGTAATTCAACTTCTGAAAAGCGTTTTCCATACCCTTAATTCTGGATATCAGCCTTGCTAGTTTGAGATCTGAGGCTGGGGAGTTGGAAACCAGTGTGTTTATAATGATCTGGGAATCCCCTATGACATTAGCTTCACTTATATTTAAATCTTTGAGGATCTTGAGGCCTTGGTAGAGGGCCAAAGCTTCAGCTTGAACGCTGGATGAGAATCCAAGCCCCCAAACAAAGGTATGAATTTTTTCCCCAATTGGACTTACAACAACACCTCCAGCACCAGCTTTGCCCGGATTGCCCTTTGCTGCCCCATCAAAAAAGAGAGAGTGCCTTGAATGAGAATTGAGCCAGTCTTGAAGGTCAGTTTCGGATTTCCTTATTTGCCAGTCTTTGAGAGGAGGGACGTTTCTAACTGCTGATTGAAATTGCAAGTCAAGGGAAGATCCCCAAGCAATGTCCTGTTGGCTGAGATTGGAATCATCTTTTATATCAGTCAAGCACTCCTTTAAATGACATTTAATCTTGATTTCTAAGACCTTGTGATTATGTTTAATATTTCTGAAGATTCTTCTGTTTCGTTCTAGCCAGATCTGCCAACAAATAACCTTTGGAAGGACAGCCCATGCAGATTTAATTAGCTGATTTTTAGAAGGGGGGCCAGGATATCTGATTGCCCAATTAGAAAAAAGATCAGCAGTGGAACGAGGTAGAAAAAATTTGGGATCCAAATTGTGAATGAAGGAGGACCAGATCTGCTTAGAGAACTTGCATTCTAGGACTAGATGGACAACAGTCTCTGCATTTTCATTGCACAGCGAGCAGATGGATGGACCATAGAACCCTTTTCTCTGCAAGATGTCATACATAAGGATCTTTCCGTGGCAGAGGAGCCAAGCAAAGAAGTCGACTTTGGGCCATGAAGGAAAACGCCAGACCCCCTGCCAAGGTGCAGGGTCAGGGGGGACGTAAGGCCTCTCTTTCAGCTTGTCATATCCCATGGAGACAGTGTAACCTTTGGCATTCGGCCCCCAACCTTTCACATCTTTTTTCCTCATGCGCGTGGGTGCCAAGCCATGGAGGAGGTCCAACAGCGTGGACCATTCGAGTGTCAGGTGAGCCGGCACCTCGATTCGTTTCCACCCTGCCCAGGCAGAGTCTTTCCAAAGAGAAATATCCCACAACGAACACAACCCCTCTCTATCCATCCAGCAACGCAGCGCTCTAATGGATGCACTGTCTTCAATTGGGTCCTTATTCATAATTTTATCAGCCCAGATATTGATCTTTTTGCTATTTCCTGGAATCCAATAGGAGTGCGCATTGATTAAGGGAGCAGCTTTAACATACAGTTTGAGAAAAGACGAATAAGGCAAATGGATTACATTGTCTAAACAGGAGGAACGAGGACCCCTGAAATACTTTTTCCAGAGAGCCAATTGGGCCCAGCCAGGCTTGGGCGCAATGATCCTCCAAATAATCTTAGCTGCCATAGCCACGTTTTGCTGACAGAGATTTTTGAAATTCAAACCACCCTCCCTCAGAGGCTTGGAGATGGTTTCCCAACTGATAAGGGGAATCTTTTTTTCATTCTATTTACCTCCCTTCCAAAAAAACCTCCGCATGAATTCTTCCATTTTTTTTAATATACTTGCTGGAGCGAGAAGCACAGCGAATTGAAATAGGGGAAGACTGGAGAGCACAGATTTAATAAGGACAGATTTGCCAGCAGTGTTGAGCCAGGAGAAGCCCCAGGCTTGGATCCTAGACTTGAATTTTTCCAGCTGAGGGAGCCAGTCTTTGCTTGTAGATTTCTTATGAAAAACAGGAAGGCCCAAATATTTAAAGGAGATCCAATTGGAGGAGGCAGCAAAACCCAAACATCTAGAAATAGCGGAGAGCAATCTGGGCGAGGTGTTCCAGCTGTAGATATGACATTTGTTCTTATTTAAAACGCTGCCAGAGGCTTCACTGAATTCATCCAAAACTGCTTTAAATTTAGAGGCGGAGGAGAGAGAGGCAGCTCCCAAAAACAGAGTGTCGTCCGCAAATAGGCCGTGGTTTATATTTTTTACCCCTCTTGCAATACACAGTCCGTTGATATCTTGATCTTGCATCTTTTTGTCTAACAGGTAGCTGAGGACAGAGGCTTGGATGACAAAAAGCAGAGGGGAAAGAGGACACCCCTGCCTTAGCCCTCTTGAAGCTTTGAAGAAATCAGTGGCTCTTCCATTTACAAGAGGAGCGATCCATGGCTCCGAGATGCATGCCCAGATCCATTTGATGAAATTTGCTCCAAAACCAAACTTGCTCATTACTTTTAAAAGAAAGCTATGATTTACTCGATCAAAAGCATTTGCTAAATCAAGTTTAATCACCATACCTTGTTCTTTTCGATGAAGACTTGAGTGGATTGCTTCTTGAACAAGGGTGAAGTTGTCCACAATTTGCCTTCCTTGAATGAAGCCTCCTTGATTCTCTGGAATTATTTTGGGAAGAATGAGCTTCAGTCTATTTGCAATAACTTTAGTGATAATAAGAAAATCGGGCGGAATCTGCTGAAATTGTTGGCACCTTTTTCCTTTGGTATTAGGGCTAGGAAAGCGGATTTTGTGCTACCTCCTATTTTCTGAGCATTTTGAGACTTCTGAACCATTTTGAGCAGATCCTTTTCAACAATCGGCCAACAAACTTGAAGGAACCTGGTAGAAAAGCCATCCGGACCGGGGGCCTTATCCGGATCCATATCAAAGAGGGCCTTTTTGACTTCGTCTTTGGTGACTTTGGCCTCAAGGATCTCATTCATACGAGGAGAAATTGTAGAAGGAATGATGTCAAGCAGATCTGAGTATTGGTCCGAGTCCTTATCCTCACTATACAAGTTTTGAAAGTGAGAGAAGGCTGATTTTTTAATGTCTTCAAAATCCTTGAAGGTGATATTATCCTCCTTAATCTCATAAATAGTGTTGAAGCTTTTCCTGACTTGGGTTTGTTTGTGGAAAAAGGCAGAGTTCCTGTCCCCTGCTTTGAGCCAGAGATTTCGAGATTTTAATCTCCAGTATTCTTCTTCAGCTAGGCAGGCCTTATGGTAGCGTTGTTGCAAATGAGCCTCTTGGTCTAATATCTCCTCTGTGACAATAGCGTGCTCCATATGAGTTTGATGAGAGGTGAGAGAGACTTTGATGGCTTTTCTTTCTGTAGCCGAGTTGGACAGGGTTTTTGCCCATCGTTTTAGATCGCCCTTTACCCTTCTGAGTTTTTCCTCCCAGATATAGAAGGGAGAACCATTGACAGGCTGACTCCAACAATCCTTAACTATTTGCATGAAGTTTGATTCCTTGACCCAGAGAGGACTAAAACGGAATGGAATAGGACCCAGGTCTAGATGGGCCAGGAGTTCGAGCTTTATAGGCTTATGGTTCGAGACGCTGTTAGCAAGGATGTGCATTCTGGGTTCTAATCCTAGTAACAGAAAAGAGCTATGAATGAAAAATCTATCTAATCTGGCAGCGATATGACCAGGGCCCACTCTTTTGTTAGACCAAGAGAACTTACCGGAAGAGGGTTTGATATCTAGCAAGTCCCAGTCCTGCAGAAGATCTTCTGCCCATTCCCTTGCCGAATCACGAACAGCGCTGCCTCCTCTTTTTTCAGACCAGTGGAGAGTGAGATTAAGATCTCCAGCAATAATTATATTTTCCAGATTTGTCAGGTCTGCTTGTTGCGTTATAGTATCCCAACAATCCTTTTTTTCCCCAACATTGACTGGAGAATATACATTGAAGAGGCAAAGGATTTCCTTAGTATCTAGATTTTGCATTTTCAGCAGCAACCAGTGAGTATTTCTAGCCTCAAAGGTGACTACAAATTTGTTAGGGTTCCATAGAGTGCCAATCCCTCCTGAAGCGCCCCGGGCAGAGATTGCTCTTGCTTCACTTTTGAACCAAAATTTCTTGCATGCTTGCAGGAAGACTGCGTCTTCCAACTTAGTCTCCTGGACGAGAAGTATGTCTGGAGTTTTTGTTCTTATTAAGCTTCTCATGGCTTCTTCCTTGACTTTACTCCCCATACCTCTACAATTCCAGGAGATGACCTTCATTATTTATGTTTCTGGTGGGCCCCCTTGGAGCCATGGGTCTGATTTTTCAACATCCTTGGCTTTGAGGCAAGCAAATTTTCCAGAGTTGGCTGACTGCCCTGTAACTTATCTTTGTAAGTCTCCTGCTCTCTTTTTTCCCTGTCAGATTTACGGCCTCTTGTAGATCTTCGTACCGAGGTTTGGGATTCTCCTATTTCTCCTTCCTCCTCTGACTCGTCCATTTCTTGCTCTTCTTCCTCATCATCTGAGGGCATACCATTGGGATCTTCGACACTTGTTCCTTTGAGGGAGGCTGAGGGAGTATCTTTGCTAGGAGAAACTGGATCTTGTGTCTCGTTCTCCTGAGAATCTTCTGTCTGCTGGCTTAGAGGGTCAAATTTGTTTCCTTGCGCCTTTTTGGGAGGGGGGCGTTGAACATTAGCCTGTTGAGAGCCTTTTCCAGAGGGTCCTCCCGGTTTTTGCCCTTTGTGATTAGTTTTTACTCGTTTGACTTGGTTCCAACCCTCTTCAATCCCTTTCTCTGGCTCAGCGTTGGACGGACAGTTTCTAGCAAAATGTCCATGAACGTGGCATTTCCTACATTTGAACGGCAGTTGCTCATAGTCCAATATCTGAACATGAGACCAGCTTCCGACTTTGATTTTTATAGCCTCTGGAAGACCAACCTCTAGGTCTACTTCCACGCAGATCCTGGCACAGTCGTACTGGTCCTTATTGTTTACCCGATCTATGAATTTCCCGAGAGTGTTGCCAATGTGTCTCAAGGAACTCCAGTTCCAGCAGTGAACTGGAAGGTTTGGAAGGCGAACCCACACCGGGACAGCCTTGGGAACATCGACAGCCGGATCAAAGTCCGGAGTCCATTTGTTCAGATAGAGGCCTTGAGAACCCATGAAATATAGCCCATTTTGAAAGATCAAGTCTTTGTCTTCTTTGGAGGAGAATTCGAAGAGGAAGTACCCTTTCCCCAGAAAGTAAGAGGTGACCTTTTCCTTAATCAAAGGAGCCCAGTTCTTGCTAACCCATTGCTCAGTAGATTTCGGAGAAGGCCACAGACCCGTGAACTGGCCAATGAGACCTCGATCCGCCAAAGATAAAGCTACTTGAATGGGGGCCTCCGGAGGCAAAGAGATCTCAGGAATTTCATCGAGCTTCTTAACAAATTTGGATGCTTCGCTTCTTTTCTTCTGAGGCAAACCGGCAAGAAGTTGGTTGAAGGCGTCGAAGGTAGGAGTAGAATGAGGATCCATAACAGCACCCAGCGTCTCCATAGGGAGGGCTTGAGGCCGGCCGCCGCAGGGGCAGCCACGCAGCAGAAACCCTAGAAGAGCTCAGGATGCGCAGGGAGAGCCTTCGGATCCCAGCCTAGACATTGACCCAACACAGCAGGAGGCAGCAGGTACAGCAGGTCGCAGCAGGAGCAGCAGGGCCCTGCGAGGGCAGGGGCACTCGCAAACGAAGCAAATTCTTGAAGGAATCCAACCAAGCAGTGGCAGAAGCAGGAGGCCTTGCCAGAGAAGGCGCAGGCGCAGAGGCTGCAGCGTGCAGGGAGAGCAGCTAGGGTTTGTGGGCTGCAACGCACAGGCAGAGCAAAATTATTAGGTAGCTTGCAAATCTTTTTTTTTTTTTTTTTTTTTCATTTGGTTGATTATATGTTGACAAGTCTATGATTTGAATTTTCCTAAACAAAGTATATTGATTTCTATCAATAAATTTACTAACAACATAATATACAAATGTCCAAAAACTCCCTTTGATTTCTTTTGGAATCTTTTTTTTTTCTATTTTTAATAAAAAATCAAAAGTTATTAAAACTTAATATTTTCATTTAATGAATTACCACTTATTATGAAATTATATGTTTATGTCTAGTATGTTGACATAAACTAAAGGAATAACTTAATTAGTGAATGATGCAAGCCTAGAGCCTGCATTACCCAGGATCCTCCATCAACCATGCTTGTATAACATGCACCCCAAACTATTACTCAATTCAACTTCAATACATGGCAAATTCCCACTTAAATTTGCGGAAGCTTGTTTCATAATGTTGTAATCTCATGATTTTACAAAAACCATGCTTGGAATCAAACCCAATTCATAAACTCAAATACTTTCCATCTAAAACAATTCCAAGACAACAAAGCTTTTCAATTCTCTATACAAATGCATCATTCACTAGCATATTCATTCTTTGAATCCTTCATAAACCAAATGATAATGTGAGTTCAAATCCCTCTACACATAAATTCATTTTGAAGTCTTAAGTGAAGACTTTAATTAGTACTCCATTGATTTAACCTCTTAACTCAACATTTGGGTGCGCCCTTAAAACTCCTCAGTTTGAATATAATTATCAATTAACACATAGTCATGGCAATTTCAACAATTTAATGTCAATAACACATACATGACTTACCCATGCAGTCAGCTCTCCTTTCTATCAATCTTCTATTTGCCATTCAACCTGCACTCCTACAGTTCAGTTCGATTTCATTTCAATAATATCCTGGAATACCAACATTATTTACTCACCATGCATCTCAGCATCTGCACCTCAGTAATGATTATGGAATTTCTATTTCTCCACACAGTTATTAAACCCAGTTCTAATTGCCCATTCATCCTTTGCGCAACACACATCACTGGTTTATTACTGGATTATCAACACACTCAGAAATATACCATAGCATTAACATTAGTGTGTTTTTCCATTCAACACAACTATATATACGCCTTATCATCCCATACAATGCCAACGCTCTAATTCAAAGCTCTTGCCTACCTGCGTTAATTTATCTGCAATGGTTACCAATTGCCGTGATTCTGGTTTGTAAACATCGTTCTGCCTTTACTTTCATTTGTTGTATTACGCCTTTGACATATCATTACACTGTTATCAAATCCTCAGCGCTTTCATACAAAGTCAATGTCAAACATTTAACACACATATAAATAGATCTGGAATTTTACCCGGATTCACCACGATTTCTTCGGTGTTCCCAATTGTAGTTTCAGCAATTTTCCAGATTTTAATTCGATAATTTTCCCAATGACTAATCCGCACATGAGTTCCACCTTCAATTTGACTTCACAGTTCTCTGCATTCACTCCGCTGCAAACAATTTTGACTTTTAACAATCCAACGCATTTTGTCCATTCAGCAGTTGACAACCAGACCTCAATGCAAAAGCGTTACACTGCAAGCATTTCTGAAAAGAGATCGCGTTTTATCATTCCTTGTACCTGAATTTAAACTCACAAAACCCCATTTCAAATATTTATTTGCAATCTTATACATCAGTCCAATCGGATTCCTCTTAAAATGATGGCGCCTTCCATATAATCGATTCCATAATTTGCAAAACTGCTATTACAAACTACTCTAGTCTACAATTATCCCATGTTTCATTAACAATATACAAATTAAAGTGAACAGTGTTTTATGCGTTGATCATTCTCAGGACAGCGTCCAAAATTCATCACTCATGCCAATTCCACAACTTCAATTAAATTTCCACCTTGGAGTTTCAACACCAATGATTATCGATTTCCACAAATCGATGTCAGCAAGTCTTTTACTACAGATTCACCAATTCACTTCTTTATTCTAGATTTCAATCATTCATAAAGACTCAGCTAAGGCGCATGATAATCACAAATTTAACACTCTCAAATCATAACCAACATTCGAAAGCTCACTTATGCAGAATTTGACCATACATAAACCAATCCATTAAGGCGCATAACTCAAAATCACACTTTCATAAAAATTAACATACTTACAAACTGATCTTCTTGGCCAAATATTCAACGTTCTTGGCCCTTACAAATTGCCAGAGGCTTACAGCCTTGGCTGTTCAAAACCAGCTCTCTACCACACTCTCTCACAATCTCAATGTATTTTTCTCTCAAAACCCCTCCTATTTATACAATTTTTAAAAATCATTTAATTAAATGCTCAATCCCTTCAATTCCTCAACAAACCCCTAAATCTCTCAACATCCCTAAAGGATAGGTCTTTATCCCTAAAATCCTTCAACTAATTAAATTCCCTCATATCCTTTTATTAATAAAAGATATTTACAAAAATCCTCACCTTCTCCTATTTTATTCAAATTAATTAATAAAATATTAAAAATCATCACACCCCCTTTTAACATATTACAAAATAAAAAAAACGCCCTTGATGCTCCTGCATCAGACTCCCCATGTAAGAAAATTCATGACCACCTGGTCATAAGTCTGGATATTTCCTCCTGGATCCCAAATTTTATTTTGTAATCTTTCCGTGCTTGTCGATTGCTTTACTACTGTTGTTATCTGCTGTTGTCTTCCAGGTTTCCATATTTTGTGTTGTAGTGCTCCACTTGCTCTGCTCTTGCAATCTTTCACTGTCATTCTCTTGTTGTCGCTCCTTTTCTTTCTTTCAGTTGTCTTTCTCTGGGATGTCTTTATCATTAACCTCCTTATCAACTCAATTTCTCTGTCCAGTATGTCCTCTGTCTGCTGATTATTTCCATCTCTTGATTGTTGAACTCTCATTCTTGCTTGTTCTTCACTTGTTTTGATCACCTTTTCTGCTGCTGCTACTATAAATGTCGCCTCACATGTTGCTCTAGCTGTCAATATGAATGTTGCGGCCTCCCAAACTTCCTTTCCCTCTGCAACATTCCTTTGCTCGTCACCTGCAATTTCATCTTGATTATCATTTATGACAACTGCTTTGTCATCCTTCATCAGCAATCTATCCTGGACATTCATCCTCTGTTCTTCCAATTTCCTCCTTTGAAAGTCTAATTCTCTATATAACTCAATGACTTTACTTGGAGTGGACTTTGGAAATTTTACACGATCTTCCATTTCCTCACATGGTCTTTCTTCTGCTAAATCTTCCTTAACATCCTTCAGTAGATGTTCTTCCTCTTCTTCCAAACCTGCAATCACACACAAATCATTAGTTTTAAAATCATAAGACCTTACGGTCTTGTTTGATACTTCAGTCATCAAATCTTCCGGCTGCTTTGAATCATTCATATGATTCAACTCCTCTAGCTCTTCATCACTTTCAAAAAGTAATGGTCCACTCTCTGGGTAACATATCGAAACTTCAACATCTTCTTCAGCATCTTCATTTTGTTGTAGCTCAACTCTTTCGAGCTTCTCTATCCTCTGTCTGGCATCAATAACCTGTTCAAGTTCCCTTAGTTCCTTTATCAACTGCATATTTACCTGATGATTCCACTTCTCTTGTAGCCTCTGCCATCTCAAATTCTTTCTTATGACATAACCATGCTTCTGGTCTACCTCATTTCTTTGCAACATCTCCATTAACACCTCAAGCTGAACTGCTATCTCAGCCTTCTCCCTCTCATATTCCTCTTTGCTTAACTGTCTCTGTATGCCAATTGCCTTGGCATCCTTCTTCTTTTGTCCTCTGCTATGGTTGATTTCAGAACCTCTGTTACGACTGTCACTAGTCATCATTCTTTCCATCTCTATGAGTTCCTTACTCACTTTTCTATGAGTTGCACTAAAGCCTCTTCAGCAGCAAGTCCTGTCCTGCCGCCACTTACCTCACCAAGCTCTCCTCACTCAGTCTTTTGGCAAGCAATTGGTTCTCTATCTCTGGAACCTCCTTTGAGCACTTCTCTTTGCTCTCCCTGGGCTTCAACTCATCTACCTGTTCACAACTGTCCTCCTTATCCAATCTCTATTGGATTTCCTCAAGGTTCTGCCACCTCTATGTTTTCACCTAGAAACTTTCACCAACTTCCTTTATCTGTTAGCAATTGCCTTTTGGGAGTTGCAATAATATTTCAATGCAAAGACTACAATATTCTATTCTTCAAAAACATATCATCTTACCTCCAAGATCTCTTCTGATCTTGTCCTTCCACTCGCCTGCACTTCATTTACCTTCAGAATCTCACCACTCCTACAAATCTGTTCCAACAAATCTTTATGCTTCCTCTCCAAAATTTCACTGTCAATCAGATTTTAAAATCTGATCCTCTTTTCCAATCTTCTGGCTTTATCTGGCAAACTTTAGCTGTCAGCAACAATTTCTTCTTTGCTGAGTTTCTTCATTTCTGCAACCATCAATCCTCATTCCATTTCTTGTCAGTAAAGCTCAAATTAAACAACACAATACCTGCACAATCCAAATGAATTTTTATTCCCCAACATTGCTGTGGATTCTTTCTGTCTCTGCACTCTCTACTTTACCTGCCTTTAAGAACTTAATTGTTCTTTTCTAGTCTCCTAGCTGTACTCTGGTTGCTTGACTGTCAGATTAGAATCTGATCTCCCTTACCTGCATACACATCTCTCCACACATGATTTGATATAAAGTCAAATTCAGTATTCAATGCTTTTCAAAAACCTTCATACAGAGCCAAGCTCTGCTACCAAAATTGATGCAAGCCTAGAGCCTGCATTACCCAGGATCCTCCATCAACCATGATTGTATAACATGCACCCCAAACTATTACTCAATTCAACTTCAATACATGGCAAATTCCCACTTAAATTTGCGGAAGCTTGTTTCATAATGTTGTAATCTCATGATTTTACAAAAACCATGCTTGGAATCAAACCCAATTCATAAAATCAAATACTTTCCATCTAAAACAATTCCAAGACAACAAAGCTTTTCAATTCTCTATACAAATGCATCATTCACTAGCATATTCATTCTTTGAATCCTTCATAAACCAAATGATAATGTGAGTTCAAATCCCTCTACACATAAATTCATTTTGAAGTCTTAAGTGAAGACTTTAATTAGTACTCCATTGATTTAACCTCTTAACTCAACATTTAGGTGCACCCTTTAAACTCCTCAGTTTGAATATAATTATCAATTAACACATAGTCATGGCAATTTCAACAATTTAATGTCAATAACACATACATGACTTACCCATGCAGTCAGCTCTCCTTTCTATCAATCTTCTATTTGTCATTCAACCTGCGCTCCTACAGTTCAGTTCGATTTCATTTCAATAATATCCTGGAATACCAACATTATTTACTCACCATGCATCTCAGCATCTGCACCTCAGTAATGATTATGGAATTGCTATTTCTCTACACAGTTATTAAACCCAGTTCTAATTGCCCATTCATCCTTTGCGCAACACACATCACTGGTTTATTACTGGATTATCAACACACTCAGAAATATACCATAGCATTAACATTAGTGCGTTTGTCCATTCAACACAACTATATATACGCCTTATCATCACACACAATGCCAGCGCTCTAATTCAAAGCTCTTGCCTACTTGCGTTAATTTATCTGCAATGGTTACCAATTGCCGTGATTCTGGTTTGTAAACATCGTTCTGCCTTTACTTTCATTTGCTGTATTACGCCTTTGACATATCATTACACTGTTATCAAATCCTCAGCGCTTTCATACAAAGTCAATGTCAAACGTTTAACACACATATAAATAGATCTGGAATTTTACTCGGATTCACCATGATTTCTTCGGTGTTCCCAATTGTAGTTTCAGCAATTTGCCAGATTTTAATTCGATAAATTTCCCAATGACTAATCCGCACACGAGTTCCACCTTCAATTTGACTTCACAGTTCTCTGCATTCACTCCGCTGCAAACAATTTTGACTTTTAACAATCCAACGCATTCTGTCCATTTAGCAGTTGACAACCAGACCTCAATGCAAAAGCGTTACACTGCAAGCATTTCTGAAAAGATATCGTGTTTTATCATTCCTTGTACCTGAATTTAAACTCACAAAACCCCATTTCAAATATTTATTTGCAATCTTATACATCAGTCCAATCGGATTCCTCTTAAAATGATGGCGCCTTCCATATAATCGATTCCATAATTTGCAAAACTGCTATTACAAACTACTCTAGTCTGCAATTATCCCATGTTTCATTAAAAATATACAAATTAAAGTGAACAATGTTTTATGCGTTGATCATTCTCAGGACAACATCCAACATTCATCACTCATGCCAATTCCATAACTTCAATTAAATTTCCACCTTGGAGTTTCAACACCAATGATTATCGATTTCCACAAATCGATGTCAACAAGTCTTTTACTACAGATTCACCAATTCACTTCTTTATTCTAGATTTCAATCATTCATAAAGACTCAGCTAAGGCGCATGATAATCACAAATTTAACACTCTCAAATCATAACCAACATTCGAAAGCTCACTTATGCAGAATTTGACCATATATAAACCAATCCATTAAGGCGCATAACTCAAAATCACACTTTCATAAAAATTAACATACTTACAAACTGATCTTCTTGGCCAAATATTCAACTTTCTAGGCCCTTACAAATTGCCAGAGGCTTACAGCCTTGGCTGTTCAAACCAGCTCTCTACCACACTCTCTCACAATCTCAATGTATTTTTCTCTCAAAACCCCTTCCTATTTATACAATTTTTAAAAATCATTTAATTAAATGCTCAATCCCTTCAATTCCTCAACAAACCCCTAAATCTCTCAACATCCCTAAAGGATAGGTCTTTATCCCTAAAATCCTTCAACTAATTAAATTCCCTCATATCCTTTTATTAAATAAAAAGATATTTACAAAAATCCTCACCTTCTCCTATTTTATTCAAATTAATTAATAAAATATTTAAAATCATCACACCCCCTTTTAACATATTTACAAAATAAAAAACACCCTTGATGCTCCTGCATCAGTGAACAAACTATTTTTTAATATTGAAATATTTTCCACATTTAATAAAATTATATTTAAAATTCTTAACTAAGTATACTAAATTTCATTTTATATAATTAATGAAAACTTTCGATACTAATTTGATTTAAATAAATGGAATTTTGAAAAAATGAATTATATCACAATGAAATTTTATGTAAATGAAAAATATAAATCCTATAAAAAAAATTAAAATTATAAACTTATTAATTTACTTTTAAGTTGCGAAGCCCAAAAGCAAGAAGCTAGGGTTTTGCTCATGCTTGTGTTGGAGAAAGAAATCCCCGAAGGATTTTTTAATGGTTTGAATCAAGGTCAAAATCTTTTATCATGGTCAAAATAGTCCCATTCCTCTTAGAATCTCACTATATTTATGTTAGATATGCTTTGTGAATGTATAATTTTAGAGGCAAAATTGGTTTGCGGGCTAATTTTCAATGTGTTTTCTTAAAATATTCATCAATTTCTATTTTCTCTATAAATGATTCATCCAAATTTTACAAGACAAAATAATTTTACCTTGAAAATCTCCAAAATCTTATAGTAACTATATAAAATCTTTAGAAATATGAATATTTTAACAAAAATATCTCTAAATATTTTATAGTTTGCATGTTAAGAGCTAGTAAGATTCACCAAGGTTTTTACACTTTAAAATGAATTTCCATCCTAAAATTTTTCCTTGGTTGTAGGAAGGGGCTCAAACAATAAGGGGATTTTTTTTGCCCTTTGGACTTTGTTGAGGTTGCAAAAGATAAAGGCATCAAGAAGTTATAAGTTCTTGGTGATTCTCAACTAGTCATTAAATGAGCTTCTAAGAGTACATCAATTGAAAACCTATGTTTTGGATCTTTGTTGTAGATTATCGAGGAGCCTTTCTTCTCTTTTGATTGGATTCCTTTCAAGCATATAGACAAAAAAAATTAAACTCAAAGGATGATGAGCTCTCTAAAAATAGTTATTTCCCTCTTTATAGGCTCTTTTGGCATGCTAGAATTCATTGATGAAGAAGTCCATGGGTCTAGGAATCTCGTGTTATAATCACTCATTTCTCTCTTATTTTTGTAAGGCTCCAAAGTCAATAATAAGTTGAATCTAATAAAATTAGTTTCTCCTCATTGTCCAAAATGATATTTGTAAATGTATTTGTTTTATTGTATAGTTTGCTAGTAGATATTGAGCCTCGCAATTAGTTTTGATTAATTTATGTGTTAAACAAATTTTAAATCATAAAACTTGGATCTTTATTTATTTATTTTTAGAAAAGAAAAACCCAAGAAGCTTTCTATTAATAAAAATGTGTTTACATATTACATATATGATGAGATATTCACGATTTCTAGTACATAGCCTATGATCACACACACACACACACACACACAAAAAAAAATAACATTTTTTTTCCAAATCAGTATAAATGGGACTATGTAATATAGATTTTCCTCGTCCTATGGAATTTATGAGTGCAGAAAGCAATGTAAATAATCTCCCTTGATTGTTTGTTGTAGTCCACCTTAGATAATGCATCAACAATGACATTTTGTTCCCTATATGTATGTGAAAAAGTTAGTCCACAAAAACATCCAATCGACATTTTAATTCTCTTCATCCAATTTATGAGCAAGGGAGGTTCAAAAGAAGACCACAACATAACTCAGTTGATAACCACTTTTGTGTCTCCAAAAGCATTCATTGAGATGAATAGCCACTTTGCACAATATAGGACCCCCGAAAGGGCAATGGTCTCTACTCGGGTATTAGAACCCACCCCACTGTTCTAGTAAAAACGATAATAAGTGCTAGCCTTTATGACTATATATGCCCCACTCCCGCATATAGTATTGCAAGTTGCCCCATCAGAGAACCCCACAAGAAATGTATTCTATATATTCAAGTGTTGAATACATTTCGAAGACCCGTTCTCAATCATTGGCTCGATTTCATCGTAGTATGATGCAATCTTTATGCAAATACTTTTGATAACCCTTGGAGAATCCTCAAATATTTTTGCATTCCTACTCCTCCAAATGCTCTGGGAAAATGTATAAAGGATGAGTGCGGTATACCTTATAACTCGAATTCCGCTCCCATAAAAATACATCCAATGAAGAGGGATTCAAGTCGACAAATATATTCAATGATTAGACCATCTCTTTCGAGATTTAAATATAAAACATTTTCCTTAGGAAAATAAAATATATATATTCCCCACTCTCTTACAAAGAAGAGACATATTTCCTATGTTCTTAGAGGAGAGGAGGAGCTACAAAATGCATAGAAAATGGGGTGGCAAGCTAACTGGGCTTGACGTGGAGAAAACTACACAATTAATCGCGCTTGAGCCAGAGGCGATCTGAGATGGGTGACCTCCAAGGAAGTTGTGGTTACTGGGTGCAAGCCCCGAAAGTGATGATTGATGCTATGCGATTCATTTCATTAGTTTCAATCCCACTTCTTTACCCCTATGAGCATCACCCGATGTAATGAGTGCTAAGTGAGCTACTCAAAAATCATGAAAAACTAGTCAATTACGATTACCTCTCATAGAAATAGTTATAAATGAATGACTTACTTAACACAATTGAATCTCAAAATATAATATCTAAAATTAACACTATAATAATTATTGACTAGAAAAAATTTACAATATTTAAATAAAAAAATTATATATTATAACTTTTTTAATAACATTATATTATTGAAAAAAAAATTGATCCAAATTTTATATTTTAATGGTTTATTTTTACACGAATATCTTACTTAAATTTAATATTTATTCGTAAAAAATATTTCATTGTTATTGTTTTTAATTAAAAGAATCGATAATTAGACATACTTTATTTTTGCATGACACAAAATTTATTCTAATCACTACGAATATAACTTTCGGAGTATATATATATATCTCTCCCATAAACACAATTAATTAGAAATTTTAAACCTTAAATCCCTAATTAATATAATAAATTTTCTTTTTCTCTATTGTATCAATTATTCAAATACCAATGATAACAACTTCAATAAATCAATGATCTTCTGACTTCTTTTAATTTAAAAAATGAAATCATCTCACTTGCTAATAAATTATAAGTTATCATATTCATACCGGCTTTTCACATCTTAAAAAATTGTACCATAATATTTTTTAAACCATATAAGTGAATCTATATCTCCACCAACCTAAATATTACCAACCTTTATTATAAAGAGAGTTATTATAATAAACATGGTTGGCCATGACTTTACCAATATCTATAAAATATAAAATCCTTATTACATTAGTTTAACTCAACTTGATGACCTAATCTGATTATTATAAGAAAGGTACTTCCCATCATAGTACCTTTCTCCTCATAATATATTTAAGCATCTTCGAAGAAATTGCCACAAGGGACCTAACAAAAGAATATTTTTAAAAATTATTATTTATTCCTTAGTGTAATAATATTTTTTTAATATATTTTTAAAGATGAAAGAAGGTGATTATTGTGACTTGTTATAATGATAAAATTATCATGGTATTAATGTAAAATCAGGTTATATGAAATGATTTACATGGTTTTTTTTATTCTTTCAAATGCGTTTTATTGCATTAGGTTTGAGAAACGACAAAAGGATATTTTTAAAAATTAATATTTATTTCTTAGTGTATTGTTTTTTTTTACTTTATTTTTGAAGGATGAAAGATGGTAATTATTATGAGTGGTTATATTGATAAAATTATCATTGATATTCACGTAAAATCAGGTTATATGAAATGATTTACATGTATTTTCATTGAATATGGTTTTATTATTTCAAATGCCTTTAATTGCATTAGGTTTGAAAAATATAAATTTTTAGTTTAAGTATTATTTCGAAATTTAAAATTTATTTTATTATAATAATATTAAAAAAGGAAAAATAAAGTTATAATCTTTATTAAAATTATTTCTGTCTCAATTCTAAATCTATCAAGTGTCAAGAATCTATTAAATCTTTCTTGAGTTGCAAATCTCTTTTAGAGTGAAAAGATATATGATACCTCTTAACGCTTGGTAGACCTAGAGTTAAGATAGTTATAGGTTGGTTTAATTATTAACCTTTAAATAGGTCATATTAGAGAAGAATACTATGGAGAAAACCATGGGTTAAGTATGCGATGGGTTGGAGTTCGAAAATGTTAAACAAAACATTGCATCTCTACCATATTGGGATACAAAATTTTATGTTTTTCATTTTATTTATTTTTTACCTTATTTAAAAATATATATATATTTACCAAGTCAAAATGTTAAACATTACAACATTGATATTGTAACGACCTCTGGTTGATTTTCCATGTAAATAAAATAAGACCAAGGTCATGGGACACAAATTCCAAGCTGAATATTGAGCAAAACACTTTAGTGGACATCACTTGTGATTTATTAATGAATATGGAAATTGGCAAAGGCATTGTAAAGACAAAGAGACAATAATTGACATTTATTTATGAAAATAAAGGAAAATATGAGAAAATGAAGGTGAAGAGTCACAAATTTGCATGCAAGGGAAAGTAGAGGAAAAATGAAGGAAAATAAAGAAAATAGAGGTATCAATGATAAAAAGACTTCAGAGAAACAATTGCTAGCTTTTGGCTGGTTTAGTTTTTTTTTACAGTTTTATGGTGGAGCGCTAGTTCATTCTCTCACACTCTCATTCTCTCATACTCTTGCACACTTAGAGCATGCTTGGAGCATTCTAGCATTCACTTAGATTGAAGAAAGAAAGCAAAGGAAACCAAGGGAACACAAGGGAACAATTGGATTAGGAACTACAACATTAATACTTTGCAGGTAATAGGTTGCATGTGTGTTTTCCTTGCTTATTTTTGGATGCATGGTATATGCATGTGATTCTTGGGTTATGTGTTGTCATTGACATGGAGATTTGTCTTGATTGACAATGGTTTCAACCTTGCCTTGCCATTTCATGGATAACCATGGTGTTGTGGGTTTTCCATTCGTTTTTCTGATTGGTGCTCAAGTTCCATATGGTTGTGGGTTAGAACAAACACTCTAGAAGCCCTGGATAGTTTGGGTTGAGTTATTAGTTCCTAGAGCCATAAGTTGGGACACACACTCTAGGGACCTTGGTGGGTTGAGTTACTAGTCCTTGGAGCCGTGGTTGGAACAAACACTCTGAGCCTTGGAAGGTTGTGGGTTGAGTTACTAGTTCTTGGAGCCTTGGACAACTTGGGTAGAGACCAATCTGGTTAATGTTAGTGATTTCCAGGCCATAGAGGTGGGACCACTATGGTGGAGGGTTGAGGTGGTTTGACCTCTGGAAGCCCTAGTTGGTTTTGTTTTGGTTTAACCTATGAGATCCCACATTCATGCTTGGAATATGACGTGAGGGTGATTGGCTAAAAGAGAGATTTGATTTAGCCCAATCTATGGCCAAGTGGTACGTAGAAGTCCCTGACTTGGTTAGCATTTTCATATGTTAATATGAGATATTTTCCTATTGTGATCTATGAACATTTGTAGTGATTATGCTTGTGATATTATCGTTGATTTGCCATGGTTTCTATGTTGGTTATTTGTTGGCTCTATGATGTATGTTATCTATGGTTCTTACCATATTTTGATAAGCTATTGAATGGTTAATGAATGCATGGGCTAACAAGTGTTATTGCAGCTAGCTAGAGAGGGCTTAAAACCTTCTTGGTGATTCTCAAATGGAGAATATCAATTTATGATCACATATGCATTCATGACCTATAACTTATATGTTTACTATATTTTTAACGAAATTCCTATCACGGATTAGACATGTCTAGGTCAAGTTCTTGCTTCAAGTTTGAATGTTTGGCATTGTCGTCGTGTTAATTATGATTATGGAAAGTTACAGGCAGTTCTAGGCAGTGGTCTGGAGGCTAGCCTAAATTAGTAGATCAGATCTCTGAACATCTGGCACTGAACTAGAGGATTCAGGTAATAATCGCATGGAAGCAAGCTTGAGTGTGTGGTTGGGGCTTCATAACCGCACTCTTTCCTTATTTTGTGTGTGGTTGGGGGTTAATCTTGTGAAAAAATAGTTCCAACAGAGGATCTAGCTATCAAAGGTTGTGGACTGACTTCTGGGTGATCTAGTGTTCTTGAGGGATGTCTATAAGTTTTTGGTATGTCAACCCGACCTACCCAACTTCGATAACTGGAACTTGGAGGTCGGGTCATGTCATAGTGACACTCATCTCATGTTTACCCTGGCGAGCTTGTAAAATTGGGTAAATGTGGGAGGAGACATTACAACTAACATACTGGGTTGGAGAGCGCCTCTTAGTGTGATCCATATTTATGCAGGAATGAAATGAAATACAAACTTAAAAACAAAAAAACACAAAGCTATGACAAAAACTGAAATTCAATTCATTAATAACAAATACTCAAATTGTTTACATGCCAAATGGAAATAAACTAGCTTAGGTGATGGTAATTTATCTCTGAGATGAGATGTGACAACTACATGCCTTTTGAACTATGTTACAATGATGCTTGGAGGCATTTTTATTAAGAAACAATGGAAAACCCTAAACATCCAAAAATCTAACCCTAGAAGATAAAGCGCCAAAAGTTTGTGGGCCTCGTTGGGGTTAGTTGGTACATCAACTTCTTGGGGTCATAACTTTGGCGTACGATCTTCGTTTGAAGTGTAAAATACCTCGTTAGAAAGATATATCCGAGGAAAACAACTTTTGATTGCAAACTCCTACCAAATTATACAAGTTTGCCCGTCCTTTTCCAAAAACGCATTGTTTAGGGCCTCAAAACAACTCTGGAAGTTTATGAACATAAAAAACTGTAAAAAATAGTAAATTGTGCTACAATTAAGGAAACTAAAAGAAACAACGTTGGGTGTCCAAGTGGAATAGGCGGGTGGCCACCAATATCCGCTTAGATCATAGTGCAATTATACTTGTTTTAATAAATAGAAACAAATGTTATATTAATAAACATTATGACTAACACACAAAGAGATTAGAAAATCCTTCACAATTTATGGGCATATTTAATAAAATTATATATATATATATATGAAAACACAATAAAAAAATATTATATTATTAAAGGTTGTAAGCTAAAATACACAAATTAGAAAAAAAAAAACTCCTCATTTTATGGGTAGATTCTTCTTATATCATTGAATACATATATATCAAAGTGATCTTAAGACTTTTTTGTATAAGCATACACGAACATTATTATAGTTTTCTATATTGACCAAAGTAGACTAAAAGGGAGCTTACCATTGATTTGAGCCATGTATGATAAAAAAAAAAAAACAAATTGATTCTTATATAGGATGAAGATACAAGAAGGAGAGAAACTAGACATAACTCATAACTATTAGGTTTCGAGTCGTTGACTGAAATTGCCAACACGAATACCCTAATTTGCGGAAAGAAGTGTTAGGGGAGAAACACTATTTGACTCCACACTTAGAGGAGCGTTGCTACTTGTTTGAGTTGACTGTGAAGGAGGGTAACTTGATTTTTCCATCTTGTTAATCATTTGCTCCAGGGAGTTGACCGTTCTCTTCAAATATAACTAAATGCTCAAAAAGATATATGCATCCCTTGCAAAGGGCTTTCCAGTGCCGACAATCTATTTATTACGACGTCCAACTCAAAACGTAACTCCTAGATTGCCAATTCATGTTGATGAAGGGAGTTATGAGTGGCTCATAGTGCCCCAAAATTCCATATCTGCACTTGTGGTGGGGAGGAGGGGTTGCAAAAGCAACCAAAATTAATTTGTTTGCCATCTTTCTCAACGTTGTACAACAACCTGCCAAGCTATGATCATTGTCTGCGAGTCGAATCCTAAGAATGAAATCCATATGCGAGGTCATATCAATCCTATAATGGAAGCATGGCAGAGGACAAGAGGTAATAAAACCTTCACAAGTGACATAAATTATCACCATGGTGGAAGATGGTGAGTGTATGCTATACGTGACTTGATATACTAGGTGATAGCTCCAATTGATGTGGTTGTGATGCGACGCTTGTTGATCCATAAGGTTATGGTATAAGATGAGTGTGATTTGTTTCTTTTAATGAAACCTCCCACCCCCTTTTTGTTCGTGTTAATAGCAAAGTTGGCTTGCGAATTTTCCAACTTGTTATTTCACTACTTAATGTGGAACCATTCAACATCACATCCTAGAAGGTGAACCTAAGCTCGGATTCAATTAATGATGGTTTCCAATCTTAAATCTTTGGCCTTAAATCCTTTATGCATGTATCTTAATATCACTTGTGAGCCTTCAAAAACCCTAAAATAATTTGGGTGAAAGGATCTAACAAAAAAAAATCCATATACTTATACTAAAATATTGGTTTGCACACCAAATTTCCATACAAATTTAATTATTTCTTCACAATAAAAAAAAAAAAAACTCACATTTACCTCCCTATAAAATTATAAACATTTTAATAACATTTAACTTTATTTTTATACCTAAAACTACAAGTAAATATTTCAAACACTAAATTACAATGTATCACATCTAAATAACTTAAAATCACAATTCTTTAAAACGTATATTTTTCCTGTCCATATTCTCTATTCTTTTCTCTAAAAAGAGGCTTTATGCACTTCGAATATTTTCAGAGGTGTACAATATACCAACAACGCACGAGATTTTTTAAATATCGCAATTTTAAAGGATTAAATGTAAATAAAATATCGAAGAAGATTGTCGAATCATTGAAGGTGTTATTATTTTATTAAAATTTAATTTCAAATGTAAATGCTTAAACCTTTTTAGAGGTTAAATGTAAATGAAAATGTCGAAAAAAAGAGGGTCTCGAAGTGTCGGTTAAAATGGGAGGGTCTCGAAGTGTCGGTTAAAATGGGATGTTACTGCTTCTATTAAAATTTGATTCCGAAAGTGACGTGGAATCATGGTAGGTGGAGTGTTATCTATTTAATTTAATTAACATTTAATTTTAAAATTAAATGTAAACGAAAATGGAAATGTTTAAAAAGTTTGTAATATTAGGGAAAATGGGATATTATTATTTTCTGAAGTTTGATTTCAAAGGATATAAGTTTGATTATTTCTCTTAAAAAAATTATTTAATTAATAGAAATTATAGTGAATTGATTGTGCAATAAATAAATTATTGTTTTAATAATTTTAAATATATGTTTTTTAATAATTATTAAGAGGTTTCCGCAATGCGTTATATTAGATATTATTACTCATTGTATTGAGTGATGCTTACATGGTGAAGAAGTGAGATTGAAACTAGTGAAATTGATCACATAGTGTTAATCAACACGGGGCTTGCACCCGGTAACCACGACTTCCTGAGAGGTCACCCATCTTAGATCGCCTTGGGCTCAAGCACGCTTAACTATGGAGTTTCCCCACAATCAAGCCCACTTAGCTTGCTACCCCATTTGCAAAACCTTAGGAAGTATTGTGCTCCCCTCAATACTTAAATAATTATGTTATAATTTAAGATTTATGTACGTTAGAATAATTTTAGGTGATTGCTGTCTTTATTGTTGGTTTGACAATTGAGGATAAACCACATTAGCTGGTTCAAAACGTCGACCAAATCCTAATGACATGATTAATTCGAAAGACATTATCTACTTTATGGATCATAAAAGTCTCAGATCTAACACTAAAATTGAATTATAAGTTTTTCCACTTTTAAAAAAAAATTAGTCTAATTTATAAATGAAATAACCTTTTTCGTCAGAATTCACCAAAATCCAACAATACAATTTCAAGATTTGTTGTTGTTTCAAATACATTTTTGAATGCATAAATGGATTCAACACCCTAACAAAATAAATGGGACACTCAAATTATGCAGATTAAAATAAAACTTCTCTATCATATTTTGATAAAAAATAACAAAAAAAAAATATCGTGAAAAAAAAAGGTCATTTCGTCTATAAGTTAGACTAAGCCTTTTAAAAATTGTATTTATTTATTTTCTGTTGATTCATTTAAGAATTTGAATTGATTATCTTTGACAAAGAATATCTTAATAATACATTTATTCATCATTAATCCAAAACCATGTAAACCAAAATTCTAGAAAATCAGTGATTTTAAAATTTCAATTACCACTATTATACTAAATATAATTATTTCATCAACCTAAACCTACTCTACTAGACAAATAAATTGTTATTATCGAAGGCTTAAACCCACTCTACTAGACAAATAAATTGTTAATATTGTTAGATCTAAGACTTTTGTGATCCATAATGTAGATAAATGTATTTCAGATTAATCACATCGTTAGGATTAGGTTGACGTTTCGAACCATCTAATGTGGTTCATCCTCAGGACAAGGTGAAGAAAGAATTATGTGGTTCATCTAAATTGTTAATTGTTAAATTAAATTCAAAGGTACATATAATCAATAATTAAGGTTTTGCAAATGGAATAGCAAGCTAAGTGGGCTCGATTGTGGGGAAAACTACATAATTAAGCGTGCTTGAGGTGATCTGGAATGGGTGACCTCCCGAGAAGTCCTAATTACCTGGTGCAAGCCCATAATTAATGATTGACACTATAAGATTCATTTCACTAGTTTCAATCCCATTTTTCACCTCTACTTAACACAATTAAAAATGATATCTAACGATTTCAATCTCATTTTTCACCTCTACTTAACCCAATTAAAAATGATATATAACTTGTAAGTTGGTGAAGCAAAATATTAATTTTTAACAAAGTAATGCATATTTAAAAACATCATTTAATTATTATTATTATTTTTTATAATTATTATTAAATCACACGGAGGATTACAAGATAATATCCCACCTATGAAATTACAGCCGTGTATGCACCTATTAACGAGGGAAACCACTTGATAACGAAAAGATGCTGAACAACCCAAAAGGCTTTAAATAATTTGGGTATGTGAACGCAAATGAAGCGAGGAGGGGGTTAATTTGATAAATTACTCTTCGTACAAAGGCTTGACTTAGGTTTTCTATTAATAGGGGCAAACCACATCATTTGGTGCTTGTGCATGAACTTGAGCATAGGTTGTGAGCGAAGGGTTGTGCAGATCTGAGAGTGCTCCGTAACATGACTTCGCTTTGATCCGTGGCAGCCTACAGATCGACTCCAAGTTCAGACCGCGAGAGGATCTAAGCCCCTCAGTCGGGCACGGAGTAGGAGGAGTAGTGGGTAGTTTTAGCCATGTCGACCCCTGCGAGGAAGAGGCTGATGAGGGATTTCAAGCGTCTGCAACAGGATCCGCCGGCAGGCATCAGTGGGGCGCCTCAGGATAATAATATTATGCTTTGGAATGCCGTAATTTTTGGGTATTGCAATAATCTTTGAGAACCCCCTGTTTTTATCAAATTTTACTGTTCATTCGCGCCTGGAACCCTCGGATAATTAGCAGGAATCTTTGATTACATTGACCTGGTTTTTAGATATGAATTTGGCGGTTGTTCTTGGATGTTTTGTTCTAATTTTATTTTGTTGTTGCAGGCCCGATGATACTCCTTGGGACGGAGGTGAGTCATCGAATACCTAATTTGCAGAGGGTTTTGCTATTATGGTTTAAGTTGTGAACTCTGGCTAAATTTTGCAAATTTGTGTATTATTTGGGCAATTTAAAATTGCTTTCTCGGTTTTTGGCATATTTTAGGTCAAATAATGATGAGGGTTTGCTAATTCTGCAAGTGATCATGTTTACATTTGTGGAGTTCGTTTAGTTTCGCTCTGTTTTTTAATTCCTGTATAAATCAATATAGGTGAATATAACTTCATTTACAAAGTTGGTGTTAATTGTGGCTCTGTTTTGTGAATTGTTAAAGGAGGTTTGTTAAATATGTCTGGTCAATAGTTATTTCTAATCGTTTATTGTTCTAAATATGCCTTCATCGACTCATTTGTTATCACGGCAGGTTCTCAAATATGCTTTCAGTTCTTCCTTCATTAGCCTTGTGCACAACCTGCCACCGTTTGCCTAAGATAGTCTTGCCATGTGAAACATCTGCCAAGGTTCCCTAATGAGCTTGGCACACCCTTTGAACTTTGTCAAATTCAGTGCTCTCCCCAGAGCGTTACCCTGTGCAGTACCCTACTTCTGCACCTTCGTATAGCTCCTACTAAGTTTTTATTCTTTATAAAGAAAATAAAATTGTATTTATATTCGGGAGTAAGGTTAAAGACAACTTTTGCATTATCTTCTGCTGGGCCTGATATCCGTCGAGTATCCATTCTTCCAGAGTTCATCTAATAAACTTGTTTCGTCCATGAAATTCCAAACTATGAGACACTTCATCAAAAATACAATGACAAAACAGATCATATAATCCGTTTTCCAGATCAGATTTTCAGTGTGTGGACCATATTCAAAAGACAAAATACTCCTGTTCTGATTTGTACTGTATACAGTGTGCAGATACCAAGAAGTTCCAAAAATAGATTTCCTTGTACATTTATACCCTCTCCTGTTCTTATCACATTTAATAAAAGGTAACATAAAATGATTGCAGAACCAACATTCTTATACCCACGACCATGTTTGTTTTTTGTTTAAGTTCTGTAGCCTTGAAATTTTGAATGATAAATTGCTCAAAACCAGCATTCTTGTTGCTGATCCTCACACCCTTGTGCAGAAAATATTGGATCACAAGTGTTTGTGTTGCAATATGTTCCAAAACTTGAAGTGTTGTGGAGGACATGTGAGCCTTTTTTCTGCTCTGGGGCAGTGGGTTCAGGTTCTTTGTCCTTCAAGCCTGAGCCTGAGCTGAAGCTTGAACTTATTCTTTTACCTGTAACATGCTCAACAATATTTTATGTAGAAGATATTTAACCATGATTTTATATGTTGCCATATGGTCCTTCAAAACATGATGCTCATTGAGGACCTGCAGTTTTCCTTTTGCAGGGCAGTGGGTTCAGGATCTTTGTTGTTTTAGGTCTTTAGAAGAAGCTTGAACTTGTTTCTTAATATCTAGCATGCTACTTGGTAGCTCATCCATCATACCTGCGATTGCCATCAAGTCCTTAACGGACCATCCTGAGTATGTAAAAGCCTTAAAAATGTTTCTTCTGATGCAAGTATCATGACCATACTTGGGGAGAGAACTAGGATGGTACAACCTCAGCTTGTCTTTTCTTGTTGTTGTTGCAGGCCTCAAACAAATCTTGAACTTGTTTTCAACCTCCATCATTCTGCTGGTTAGCTCATCCATCATTCCTACATTACCATCAAATTCTTTACAGACCAGTCTGAGTATATTATGGCATTCAAAATGTTTCTCCTGGTGCAAGTGTTATGAATCATGATCATCCATGGGATAGAACTGGGAAGTCCCCTCACCCCCCCTGGTTCATCATTTCTCTAACTTTTTTTGAGGATACTCTCAATTACCAATCATCTAGCTTCCGCCGAACTGGAAAACACTGACATGATAAAAATGCTTGGGCATGGCTTTTCTCTATTGCCTTATAACTGAACTGCTGCCTTATAATTATTTGGTTTTAATTATTTTTTATTAAATCTGTGGATGACATTCTTTGACAATTTTGAATTCTCCACTACCTAATTCAGTCCTCATGTCTTCTTAACCTCCAGATTTCCGACTGAGTTCCCAGACTACTTGCATTTTGCCCTCTTCAAACGTTGAAAACTTTAAGCTTTATGGTGATGGAGAAATCATTAATAGGCAAGTTGCTCTATTACACCTCCTCCCCTCCAATATTTGAGGCTTCGATACATGAGTCTCTATTTGCATAGTAGAACTATGTATATCAAATGAAAACCAAACAGCCTTCAATCAATATGTGCAGGATGTGTATCAGACTTGGGTGTCTAATATTCTAATATTATCTGGAAGACATGTCAGGTCTATTTGCATAGTAGAACTATGTATATCAATTGAAAACCAAATAGCCTGTAATCAATATGTGCAGGATATGTATCAGACTTGGGTGTCTAATATTCTAATATTATCTGGAGGACATGTCAGGTTGATGTGCTGTTGTATTTCCTCTAGCAATTGGGTTTCATATACTTTCTTGTTGCTCAGGCACATATGGTTCTGTGCCTGCTTCCTTCTCTCTGGGTCACATTCTCAGACAGTTTTGAACTCTCAACCTTCCCTAAGTCACTCTTCTTGACTTCTCAACCTCTAGATGTGCTATTGAGTTCCCAGACTACTTGCAGGTTCTCCCTTTAAATGTTGAATACTTGAGCTTTATGGTGATGGGGAAACTTTAACAGACACGTGCATGGATCTGTGTGTGCATAGTAGAGCTATGCATATCAATTGAAAACCAAACAACTTACAATACAGAACATGTATCATACTAGTGTGTCATATGTTTTAAGTTTTAACATTACCCTGGAAGACATGCAAGATTGATATGTTGTATCCACCGAGATATGGGGTTTCATATTTTTGTCATTATCTATGTTAGGTGGTGTTGAGAGTCGAGACTTCTGGTTGTGGTGATGTAATCAGAGACATGAGCCAGGCCTGCCTGGCAAATCTTCAGTCTAATGTTGGAAGCAGTAGAGTAGGAGCACTTCTATTATTATTTAACCTCTTGCTGCCCAAATGATTGATATGCTCACCTGAAATGGATAGGTGGAAAATTTGGATAATGTCAGCAAATTGTGAAATATCCACTCTACTAAAGCAGGGGAGCCACTTGAGCCAATGGCTCAGGATGGCTCAAGTGGCTTCCCTGTTTTCTTCAACATTGAAGTTAAATGCTTGCCAGAGAGCTGGTTCGTGTTTTTGATTCTATTACCATCCATCATCACAATTAGAAGTCTCAGCACCACCCATCGGATGGAATACTGAATAATGACAAGGATATGCAACCCAGTAGCCAGGGGAATCTGTGGTAATTTTAGAAGTTAGAAGATGAGATAAGATAATTTTATCATTTTTCAATAAGTTAGCACAAATTTAGGTCAACAGGACTAACAGGTGCAATCCAGTGTAAATACCATGTGGGAGTGCAAAATTGATTCCTAGAGCATCCGAGTCTAGTACATTTATGTAATGATAACTGGTGTTTTGGTTTTTGATTGATAAGTAATTCTATATTGGACATTTAGGTAATAATAACTGGTGTTTTGGTTTTTGATTGATAAGTAATTCTACTTTGGACTGTGTTGATTCCACATGTCAGGTTTGAAACTTTGAAGATGGGGGATAATTTACAAGAGTTGATGCTTCAACTTTAAACCAATCATAATAAGAAGAGTCTGAGCAACAGGAAGAGGTGTTAAAACCAATGAAATCTGAGCCACTTGCTTTGAGCAATGATTAAGAAAAATATGATAAGAGACTAGCAAAGGAAACACCTGGCAAGACTTTTTGCGTAACCCTCCTAGGAGATGTTTGAAGGTTTCATGTTAATATGTTTCAATTATATCAATTATTTCCACTTCAAAATCCTTAAAAGAAGCTAAGAAAATAGTAAATAACATGAGTGATGGTCATTTAGCTTATCCGACTAGAATTGTTTGAGGGTTTTTCACTGCACAGTGGCAGAAACTGGCTTTGTAAAACTATTTTATTTTACTAGAGTAAATTGCTCCATTTATGACATGATATCTTAAATAAATTTTGGTTTTTTATGCACAAGTCAGTGTATGCTTAAAGAGATAATGAAGACAGAGTTTCAAGTGAAATTTGTTGTATTAAGTTAATTTCATTCCCTGTGCACAGTGGTCCCAAATAAAATAGGCAATATTTTAGGCCAGCACATAGCAGGAAATCTGTCAAAGCTGTATAGATTTTAATGCTAGCGCCTGAGATGGTTTAAGAATTATTTTAGTGCTCGTGAAATTAACTCCCAAGCGAGCTTACAATGTTTTGTAACTCATTTTGGTTGTTTACTTTGAGTAGTCTGAAAGATTAACCTGTACACACTGACTGCTTGTCCAACGGGGCCCTAGAAGATTTCCTATATTTGAATGTTTATCCAAGTTGAATTTTCTTTACTTGATATGTTGGTGTTTAGTAATATTGATCAACTTGATAGTCTGGCAGGTTTTGTAGTTTGGGCTGTTTCTAGATTGGTTATCTATATCAACTTTAATTAAGCTACATTGATTTTAATCTGGGATGAAGCAATAGTATTTGAAAATGTACTGTAGTGAGTTGGAGCATGGTTTATGTGATAAAGTAAATATTTCCTTTGAACTTTGGACAGAGTGTTTCTATGTTTTTTACATATCTAGTGTTGGGTTTTTCGTAGGTACGTTTAAGTTGACTCTTCAGTTCACGGAGGACTATCCAAATAAGCCACCAACAGTACGTTTTGTTTCTAGGATGTTTCATCCAAACAGTAAGTTTTCTTCATCCTTTTTTGAGTTATGAATTTTAAGTGTCCCAACTCTTGTTTTATTGAGGTTATACACTCTGATTTCAGAGAAGGATTTTGGAATTGAATTGCTATTCTGTGTGGAAGTTTAAAAGGTAAAGTTAAGTTGGTGTACTTGTCAATTTAAACTTTGATTGATGTTAGTCACATACAAAAATGTTGTGCTGTCTGCCAATTTTGTTAGAAGCAGTTTTTGAATCCTCAGTTTTCTTCAAAAATAGTCTCTGCTTTATTATTGGTGCGGTTTGCAATTGCTTCAATTCATGTGTAATGTTTTTTTCTCATGGTTCTCATTATGCTTCACTGCATGAATGGTATAGTAGAAGTGGTTAAGCTGTGTAACACTGTCCATTATTATTGAGTGATACTGTCCTTGATTATCACTTGATAAGTTTCAAATCTATATGAGAATACCTCAATTTGCTAGCAAATGGGTAGGCAACAGATGCAGATCAATTCCCTATTGAAATCAGCCACAATTGAGCTGCAAATCAGCTCCAGACATGCTTGAACATATGGTGAATGCTACAATGCCAAATGCTTGAAAATTTGAAATGCTCACAACAAGAAGTGTGCAATGTAAAATAAGTCGTCGTGTTTATATATTGGGATTAGGGTTTTGGTGGTTTAAATTTTTAAGGAAGATTTTTTACCTTTTTTAGTGTGTTTTGGACTGATTTTCCCAATTGGTAGGTTGCTATGGCGGCTCCATCAGATTCTCCTATCAGACGCAGCTGAGTTATGTTTGATGAGACTGAGTAGCCAATTTTTGTCTGACTTGGTTAAGTCATACTAGGTTAATATTTAAGTCAAACACTGGTTCTGACTATTTTTGCTCAAAAACTAGTCTAACTTGCCTGAGTTATGTTGACTGGGCTTAATAGCACTAATCTAAACCTAAACTGTCAATATTTATTTTGTCTTGGAGAAATGTTAAGATAAATTTTAATTTTTATGATCATCTTGTAAAGTAGGGTTGTTTTAAGTAGATTGGTTACTAGGAAAAGATAGATGTCCCTTCCTTGTGTATTTTATAAAAATGTCAGGCATATTTGTTCCATAATGCATACTTGTCTCAGTCACATTAACTGTGCCAGTAATAAAAAAGTTGATAGAGTTGATCTGGATATGTTGGGTTAAACCTGGATATTTTTAACCACGATATGAAGGTCATTGCAAATTTCAAATAATGTTGCCTTTTGTAAGAGCGTATAGATATATCTAAGATGTGGAAACTGCACTTTTCAAAATTTCTAATGAAATATTATTTTTCTCTTTTCTGTAGTTTATGCTGATGGGAGCATTTGTTTGGATATTTTACAAAATCAATGGAGTCCAATTTATGATGTTGCGGCTATTCTCACATCTATTCAGGTAAGCATCTAAATGTTGCTTAGCTGCCATATATTTGGACTTGGTGTAATTGAATGGGCACTGCATCAGGAGCATAAATATTACATATCTGGATACCCTAGCATCTTATTGATGATTTTTGGCCTGGAATTTAACAGTTGAGAATTGAAATGAAGTTATATTAATGTCCATGAATTGACCAAAATTAGGGCAATGGGACTATGAAATACAACCCTTTTTTTCTGTTAGAAAATTGGTCATGGTCGTTATGAGGTTTTTATGTTGACGTGTCTTTTGATATTTGAACTTTTTTTGGTGAACAAACCTTCATAAATTCTGATCTTTTTGAAGTGTCAGGTGTTCATTTTTTTTGATCACCCAACTGGTTTCTTGAACCTTTATAATGTATGTGACTTGGATGCTTTTAGCAAATCATAGTTTAAGTTGGGAATCTGAGATATTGTGGGGCTTATCTAGTTGATAAATTCAAAAGGTTCATTCCTCTAAAATTTGAATGCAATTTTGTTTGTTGTAGTTTCTGTAATTGTTTTAGAAAAATTGCAGCAATAACTGAGCTTTTTTTTGCAGTCTTTACTTTGTGATCCAAATCCAAACTCTCCAGCAAATTCAGAGGCTGCTCGAATGTTCAGTGAAAATAAGCGGGAATATAACAGAAGGGTTCGTGAAATTGTGGAGCAGAGTTGGACAGCAGACTAAGTCATTTTGTTTGTTACTTTAGAAAAGGTTTGTAATATTGTTAAGAGAAATTGATGGACTTTATATCAATGAAACTTGACCTATATCAATACTATGAATCAAGTGAACAATTCCAAGTTTAGTCTTAAATGCCTAAGGACTTGGGGTATGTCTGTTTTTATGTGCTGGCTTTTTGCTATTTGTCAAAGTCACAACCCATGCCTATGCCTATTCATAGTATATACAAGGATGATAGCTATGAACAGTGAAGGGCAGAGTTTTTCATAGCCCGTGTAATCTTCCCACCTTAATTTGCTTGTTATGTATATAGTTGGTAAACTTTTTTAAAATGACGGATTACTAATGATGTCTTTTGGTGATATTGAAATATATTGTTTATTTGAATTTCTTTGAATAACCTGGACATAATGACCGTGGTTTAAGATTTTTGGAAAGGAATAGGTTCTTCATGCTTTACTGAGGCTAGATTTAGAATGTGGATGGTTTAATACTGGAATATTATTCCAAAGCATGCCCGAGATATTTAGAACATGTATTGAAATAAAAGTTGCTGATAAAATTTAAGTTAGTAAAAAGCATTAGTGCAATATTCACAGGAATTGTGGGGTCCTTTTAAGTGTGTTCTATTAGAGGTGGAGGGTGTGCTCAAAATACCTTAATGCTGAAATCTTCAAAAACATACGAGTCTCATTTGATCTTAGTTTTTGTTACTTCTATCTCTCAGTGAAATACATTTGCTGTTTGCCAGCGTGATTTGGTTTGGTTTCAGATATGTTTACAGAATTGTGGTCTAAAGCAACTTCTATTTTGTTTTGTGCATTTTCTTTTCAGGTCTTCATTTGTATATGTCGTGGTTTCAATTTGCATTCTAATGAGCTTCATCTAAATGTTATTTGTTTGTCATTTCTGGAAATCAAGCACTTTCTTTTGTGCATTTAGAATCTAGATATACTCCATACTGTTGTAAATTTCTGAAATGTGAAATACCATTCTAATCTCATTTAATTATATTTTCTATTTTGTTGTACTCTTTATAGCTCACGGTGAAATTCATTTGTGGCTTGCGTTGTGGTGCAATGCCGGAAAATTGGAAAACTTTATTTTGTTTGGTTTCAGATGTTGGTTGCAAATTTGTAGTCCAGAGCAATTTCTTTAATTTTGTGTGTGTTTTTTTTTTTGATTTAGTACCCCTTTGTATGTGTGGTGAGCTGGATTTGCATTTTTATGAACAAGTTAAATATGATTTGAATTTGTCATTGGTGGAATTCAAGCGCTTCCGCACTTCAGTATGGTGCTTACTCTTTGGTTGTGCATTGAGATGAATTCCAGGTTGTTGTTGGTTTATATATGTGGTGATGAATGTCTCACATCCCGGACCCTGAAGGATATAGCTAAGTGCTTTTCTAGGAAGAAAAGATCATGCTTGGCCTAGAGGCTGCTTTGATAATTCTCAAGGATGTTGTAGATGTCTTGCTTACCTGAGCAAAGCTGACAAGAGAGAACCGAAATTTCCTTACTCTGATTAAGAATCAGAAGACTGGACGAGTTGGATCCTTCTTTCTCACCCCAGTTGTAAACTCCCATCATTCTACGAACCTTTGTTCAGTCGCAAACAGAGTTGGAAAGAAACTGGAACTTTTGCAAACTAGGATCTTCACAAGGGAAAATTCTGTAGTCATTATGCCTTTTTTCACTTGCCATAATAGCTATCTGTCTGTTTTAGTTTTGCTATGATGTATTTCTATGATCTTTTGGGAAATTCTTAGTCTGGTGTTCGTACCTCCCTATGAATATTTCCTGGTCAGTCTTAGGGCCCGCATAGGTAAATGTAAGTTGACTTTTATTACACTCGCGATATCGCAGAGAGGTTCTAACATGGTAACACCGGATGTTTGGATGCAATTTTGACAACTCTCGATCTTACGAGGACCAATGGGTTATAACATGATATCCTTTTGGCTGTTGTGCACTGTCTCAAGTCACAACATAGGATTTCAATCTATTAAGTGCAAATTTATGTATGACCATACTATAAATTATGATTGTAATCAAAATCTGAGATTTCAGGGTGCGTGCTGCTTGTCATTATGTTTGTTGATAAGTAGAACCAACTCAGAATTGACCGAATCATTGGCACTACATACAAAATTCTGGCTATATTTTCTGGAATTTGTTTTACATATTCTCTACTTATTCCAAATATTGAATGCTTTATTTCAACGAACCGACTATGTGATTTTGCATCCGTAGCATTGATTTGGGCTACTCCATAAATTCAGCGAATATGACACTATCACAGATCCCAGATGTTTGTCTCTTGAGCTTTACCAAAGACGGCATTTAAACTGTGCCCTTGTTTGTTCTTGAGCTTTACCAAAGACGGCATTTAAACTGTGCCCTTGTTTGTTTTACTATAATTGGCGCTGTTTGTTTACTGTCGAGGTTAATATTGGTTGATCCTTTCTTAAATTTTGCTTATTGCACCCACAAAGGAATATGGTAATACATTTTATTTGTACAAATCAATGAAAAGATTGGTACCAATCTTATTTTCAATGTCTCCATCTCTTTTCAATATCGCCGACATTCTTTCACAGGGTTCTGCTTTCCTCATGATGCTGTTCCAAATTTATGACGGGTACCTGCATTGTTTCCTTCGCGAACAGGACGACCTCCTTCCTTTGCCTTTCTCAGAGGTATTTCATTAAGTCTCTTCGGCTTCTTCCTCTTGAGAAAAGAGGAACAGAGACAATATTAGACCAACGGGGCGGGGTGGGGCACCTCCGAGAATATCATGCCATCTCCTCGGAAGGCGATATATTCCGTTTTTGTTGTGCAGAATTAGTTGGCGCCTTCTGGAAAATTTCATTTTATGGACCGGAGTTGGATAAGGTGTCCACCTAATCTTTCCTGCGAGATTCCTCAACTCGATAATATGGTTTGATCGTGATTGGTTCCCTTTCTGTTTAATTTGTTTTTTGTTTGGCTATTATTTGTTACGATATTCTCATCTCTCTGATACCTTCATGATCCAGGGAATCTTTCGTTGAACCTATCAAACTATGATCTTTCCCTATCGAGATTGTCAATCAGGAATTCATTCCCAACTTATCGAGAATGTCAAGCAGGAATTTAGAATCACCTTTAACATCCCTACCAAGTCAAGCTCTTGGGAAAACTTTGAAAGTAATTTGATTCTCCTTCGATTTCTACCCGCTCTAAGCACATGGGATGCATATCCCATATTATTTTCTAAGTTTTTCATGGTTTGACACTTTCCATTTTCTTTTCAAAGTTGTCATTCTTATTTTCATGTTTTGTATTTTATGTGGTTCATAGATTTCAAAGATTGGAGTTTGTTATGTCCATGACCTATTTGTACTAGGCAGGTCCACCTAAAGGGATCACTTTCCACTGACTTAATCACGAAACCTAACCCTGAAGGTGTTGAGATGATTGAACCCATGATCTCTCAATAGCAAAGGTCTTTTAATGATATGGGGACTTGACAAGGTTTTTCATATTTTTTTCAAAATTGTTCCTTTATACTTATCGTTTACATTTTCCAAAGTGCATGCCACTTTGTTCTTTTCTTTAGGTTATATTAAAATTTAGACTTTTGCTACTTTCCATATTTTTTTAAAAGTTGATTATTCATAAATATGTATATAACTAGACACATACATAAGCTTGATATCGTTATTTCTTTGTTATTCCCATTCAACAAGGCTCTACACATGGACGTGTGATTGGTATAGATAGTGTTTTTTTGAGTTTGGATGTGCTATAGTTGTGATGGCCCTGTGAAAATTAGTGTATAGGAGATATCCTCTAGCCACCAACTATTCAAGTTGATGTGGGTTGCAAAATAATAACATTTAACACTAATTCCCCTAATTGATAAAGGTCTTGTAGAGGGAAAAATAAACTCACAAAAAGCTCGAAACAAATTGGCTTCCAATGAATGGGTGAGAGTGTTGAGAGGATTGAACCCATGATCTCTCAATAGCAAACATGCTTTAATTATGGGGACTTGACCAATCGCGCTTTCAAGGAGGGCTAGTTGTTTTCCATATTTTCTTCAAAGTTGTTCCTTTACTTTGCTATTGTTTGCATTTTCCGGAGTAGGCCACTTTCTTTGTTCTTTTCTTTAGGTTATATTAAAATTTAAACTTTTGCTTCTTTCCATATCTTTTTAATAGTTGATTATTCATATATATGTATATAACTACCTATCTCACCCTGACACATACATAAGCTTGATATCTTTAGTACTTTGTTATTCCCATTCAACAAGGCTCTAAACATGGACATGTGATTGGTATAGATAGAGATTTTGTGTTTGGATGTGCTATAGTTGTGATGGCCCTATGAAAATTAGTGTATAGGGGATATCTTCTAGACACCAACTATTCAAGTTGATATAGGTTGCAAAATAATAACATTTAACACTAATTTCCCAAATTGATATAGGGCTTGTAGGGGGGAAAATAAACTCACAAAAAGCTTTAAACAAATTGGCTTCCAATGCTTGGGTAAATTGGGTTTGGATATTCTACAATTTTAATGTCCTTGTGAAAATTAGTGTTAAGAGATCGCTTTTATGTATCAACAATTCAAGTTATGGGTTGCAAAATAATAATGATTAACAAAGAAATGCACTAACTAAAGATAGGGTATAGAGAGAAAAATCAGCTCATAAAATCAGCTCATAGACTCCAAACAAATTGGTTTCGACTTCCCCAAAAAAGAAGGGCAAATTAGCTTGAGCATTGCCACTCTTCATATGTTTTTGGATTTATTTTAGGTTTTATTTTATTAAAACATCAAGCTTAAACTTGTAGTTTTTAAGATTGAGGATGGTCACTTTTCACATGGTCTTGGGTTTACTTTATATCTACGAAGCTTGAGATTATTAACTTAGTTTCAAAAATTGAGTATGGTAAATTTTCATATTGTCTTGGGTTTACCTTGAGATTTTGGGTTTGAGATAATAGTTTTTTTTTTCTTTAATTTTTCGGTAGGGTTTAAAAATGTTTAGTCATTCTAACCATAGTCGCTCGCTAAACAGAATTGACTTTCTAACCATATTTGTGCTTAGAACACCAAAAGCTACATTAGAAATTACATCATTTGCGTGTAAGGCAAGTGAAAAAACATATAACTTCAAACTTCCAAAGGGGGATTCTTGTTCATCTTCTTGTTGTGCATCAATGCAAAGTTTGAGTTTCCTTTTGAAGGGATTCTTATTCTTGATTCTTTTGTAGACAACATACCTTCCAAAGAGATGAGGCTTATTTAGATAGCCTATCTCCTTAATCATTGAAATATTTATAGACATGGATAAATGATATGTTTCATAATTTTTCTTGGTAGGGTTTAAAAAAGTTGTCTTTTGTGTTTTTTCATTGATGTTTGTTGAATGATCTTTGTGATGTGTGTTCTCATAACAATTTTTTTTTTAAATTTCTTGATAGGGTTTAAAAAAGTTTTGAGCTTTTTGTGTTTCTTAATTGATGGTTTTCCTCTCTTTTTAAGAAGATTTTATCAATTCTAAAATTGTTTGAAATTAGCTTTGATTTATGCTCTTCTCGTTGGTCAATCTAGCTTATAGTCAAATTTTTTAGCCTATAAATTTTGAAGGAACTTGATGCCTTTTCACAAAATCCAATGGGGAAGGTACTATCTATAAGAGATCTAGTAAGAAAACTTATTAGAAAATTCACAAATGAAGCTATTGTGAATTTTCAAAGAAAATTGCCTTGGTCATTTTAGAGAGCATGATGTGGGTAATTATTTAACGTGTTGTTTGAAGTTGCAAAAATTATGTTAATTTTAAAAATTTATTAAGAAATGAAAAGCCGACTCGATGCGATAGTTTTTGAAGAAGTAAAGAAAAAATGGACATTCAACTTTGTCTTTTGAAAGTTTGGGATTGATTGATTTTTTATTTTATTTTATTTTTATAGAAGAGTTTTAGGTGTATTAATTGTTAGAGAAGATTAGTTCCATAGTGTTTAAAACTATATTTTGTTGGGGATCATATAAATTTGAGAATGAGGAACTATGCTTGAAAGATAAAAGTTGTTTTGAAAGTGAGGAATCATATATGAAAGAAATTGATTGTGATGGTGAGGTATATAATGAAGTTATACCATTTAATACAAATGAAAGGTCAAAGCTTGGGTAAATCATGCTAAGGAGGGGCAGAGAAATTGTTACTTGGATTGTTGTGATAATTAGAAGAAATGTTGAAGCATTGTGAGAAATGAAGGTCAACTTAAAAAGTCAAAAAATTTAAAGTGGAAAAGAAAGAAAAGATCTATGAAGGAATAGGATGTAAGCAAACTTTGAATACAACTATTTCAACATATTTTTCTATGAGATGTTTTTTATTCAATATTTCTATGGGAGAATTTGGAATATACATCTATTTGTTTGCATGACATTGTCAAAGCAAAAGTACTTGCATCTTTAAAGCCCCTATATAGGAATTTTTTACCCCTATTTTTTTTTTGCTCTTCCATGAGAAATATCTATAGGTTTCATATCATGAATATACATGTTCGAGTGCTTGCGGGATTGCTTAGACAACAACTCTTGAAACCATTACAAGAAATACTTATCATGAACTCAATATGTCACATGCGAGAGTTGAACCTACTTGGGGAGGATAACAACATTTCTTCCAACCACTTGAGCTAAACATAATTGACTTTCTAACCATATTTGTGCTTACAACACCAAAAGCTACATTAGAAATTACATCATTTGCGTGTAAGGCAAGTGAAAAAACATATAACTTCAAACTTCCAAAGGTGGATTCTTGTTCATCTTCTTGTTGTGCATCAATGCAAAGTTTGAGTTTCCTTTTGAAGGGATTCTTATTCTTGATTCTTTTTTAGACAACATACCTTCCAAAGAGATGAGGCTTATTTAGATAGCCTATCTCCTTAATCATTGAAATATTTATAGATATGGATAAATGATATGTTTCATAAGTTTTCTCTTACTTTTGAGATCTTGTTCATGATTGTGATTGTCATCTGATTTCGAATGTTATTTCTCCCCTTCACTTAGTTTATGATATGTTTGGAATTCCCAAGTACTTGAATACTATTGACCTTATATCATTGATTGTTGAACTCTCTATAGATATGAATAAATGATTTACTAAAATAGTATTTTTCTTTCTTTTGGCACCTTGTTAATGATTATGATTGGTGATAGATTGCCAAATTTACTTACCCCCTTCATTTAATCTATGATGAGGTTGGAATCATCCAAAATTTGAAGACTAGGCCCGTCTTTCAGTGGCAATATTCAAAGCAATTATAAAGAATAAAATTGGAGCTCTATTATTTGTCCAATGCCTTCATTGGTTGTCATATTCTCTATAGATATGGATAAAGGATTGATAATAGATTGTCAATTTTATTTCATCGCCTTTATTGAATCTATGATGAGGTTGGAATCATCCAAAACTTGAAGACTATAGACCCCTCTTTCAGTTGTAATATAAAAAACAACCCTAAAGAATAAAACTCTAACACTATTATTTGTCCATTGTCTACTACATTTTTTTATTTTTTATTTTTATGTTTTCAAAAAAAATGATGCCACTTGTTTTGCACATGCCTTTGTTGTGAAAAAATCCACAATTAACATTGTTAATTATTGGTGACTTCAAATCTCTTTACTAAATTTTATAGGTTTCCATGATCCTCTCGTGGATTTTCTTAGTGCAATTAAGGTGAACACAATATTCTGAAATTTTGATAATTACTTTTGATGTAGATCTTCTTTTAACTTATTCTAGTATATCATTCAACAATTATACTTCATAAATTCAATCGTAAAGAATCGTGGAATAGTAGATATCACAAAAAAAACATAATATATACCCTAAGAAAACCCACAAAGAGGAAAAACCCAACCACCCTTTTCAATAGAGAAATTGTTCAATGAGAGACATAGTGACCTATGGTCAAACCTGGTCTTCTCCTCCAAGTCAAGTTACCTAAACTTATCCTCCAATTTGCTTTGCTTTTCTGACCCATAATTTCGACCTTGCAATAGCTAGTTGCCCAGAATTTTGGCCCTGCAACAGTTGCCCCATTTACCCAAAATTTTTGGCCCCTTGCAACAATTTCCCCTGAAAAATGTGAACCATAGAGAGAGAGACTACTACACACGAGCGATTTGTTAGAGAGAGAAGAGAGAAATTCCTGTTTTCATCTTTGTCATACTTTATCCTTGTCCTTAGCTTGCTTGCCCATAATTTGTCTTGTGTGAAAGAATGTGAATGCCCAAATGGAGGAGGTCCCGCTGTCTTTATATAGTAGTCTGTCTTGGGTGAGTGGACATATAGTAGTCTATCTTGGGTGAGTGGACATATCTCTTGGCTAGGGCCGACTTGACTTGGAGAGAAGCCGACTTGTCACTTTTGGAGCCAAAATTTATATTGCAAAAATTCAAATTTTCTTCTTTTTAAAAGTCACAATGGGACTTTGACTCAAAATAAATTTTCCTTTGACTCAAGAATTTATAAATATGCTTTACAATGATAAATACAATTACATCAAATGGCCAAATGTACATTATGAAGATTGATCATAATTACAAATTCAACACCTCCATATCATATCTAATTTAATGACAAACATGAAGAGGAGGAATGTGATTACCTTGAAAAGTCATGACCTTTTTTCAATCCCTAGCCCCCACACCTTAATGTTAAACATCAGGATCTTAATGACAAACTTGAATCAAGTTGATTTCCTTGAAAATTCATCCTTTTTATTTATTTATTTCAATCCATAAGCCCCACACCTTAATTTTAATAATCAAGAGCTTAGGATTAAACCTCCTAGACATACAATGTACACAAGAGTACACTTGGAAAAAGAGAGCTAGCTTCTAATGTTTTTAGAAGAGAAGTAATACATCTAAGGAAGAAAAGTAATTAAAACCCTTTCAAAATGGGGAATTGCACTAGACCATGGTTTTAACAAATTTCCAAGTTACAATTTAATAAATGTTATAATTATTAGTGATGATTTGTTATGAACTGTATGACACATTTTCGACTTAGTTTTAAAATATGTAGTTATGATAACATGAAAAGACAAAGCTCTTTCTTTTTCTACTAAAGGTTCCTATTGTAACTTTATACGAATACTTCATAGAAATTAGTGAGATTTCCCTATCATTATTTTTAAAAGAACTTTTTAACATAACATTGTATTGTTAGAGATTGTCTTTGAAACAACCAATTCATTTTAGTTAAATGTAGGTTTAATGATTAAGAACACATTTTTTTTCCTGAGAAATAGATTCAAATATGGAGGGGAGAGGATATACACCTTCGTAGACTTTAGCAATCAAATCGTTGTGTAGTGGTGGGTCTCATGCACCAATTTGGTGTTTGGCTTGGTCGTGATCTTAAAATTAGATTATTATTATTATAATTTAAACCTTTAAAGGAGTGAGATATTGGTAGGTCATCACATTGTCTTTTTGTTGGTTGGCATAATGTCTTTATATTTCGAACATTGCATTAGGGAGTAAGGGAAAATATAGGAGTGCAAATAACAAAAGGGTTAATAACATGTCGTCACTTATTTGGATATGGTATTCTTACATTTAGAAAAGTAAATATTTGGGATATAGAGGTAAAACATGGTTTTGAAATATTTTTGTGATTCACAAGATGAGAGCAGTTATCCATATAGATCTACATTGTGAGTATTAGTCCTCATCAACCCTTGAAATTATTACTACATCATGTTTAATGTATTAGTTTTTATTCTAAAAGATATTCAGAGCAAACTCTTAGCATTGTTTGTCAAATTCTTAAATGATCTATAATAAAATTTTTAACATGCTTGATTCATCATATACTCTACTAGAAGGGAGAGCCATTAATCTAAATATTCCTGTGTCAATGAAATTAACCAATTTTCTAATATAAATTCAATTATTTTGACTTTGATACACGCCTTGATAAATTCAAATCCCTTAATTTGGTAGTTTAGCTAGTGATCATAAACTTTTCCATGAATCAAATTTTTTATTATGCTAAATATGCTACTAGTGGTGAAAGTAGGTCACTAATCTAATGTTTCTAGTCACATCAAAATCAATCATCTACAGGTTCAAACAAAATTAGTTTGATGATGCGTTCTCCAATAGCAAAGGTAGGCTTTACTTTGAGGGACCTCATGCAGGAAAAATAAGGTAAACCTTATAAGTTATTTAATTAAATAGGGATTTATAAGGTATATATGGATATTTTAGGATCACATTTTTAAAATATTGATCTTGATGGACCAAACCTTCCTTGAATAAAGCTTAATTACCACTTGAAAATAGATTGAATTTTTCTCAAGACTAGATGAGGTCTTTCAAACCCTTTTTGTTGAAGGATTGACCTTAATAAAAGATCTTCTTATCATAAGAGTTTATATTTTATTTTATTTAGTTAACAGTAACTAGAGAATTTATATCAATAGAAGTTGCAATAAAGCTCACAAAAAAAAAGATACATCAAAAGGGGTGTTGTCCTTTAGTTTGGATTCCCAAAGGAGGTTACAGTTTAGTGTAAAACTAAAACCTTGTTGGTATTTAAGATACAAAATGCACCTTTCAAAGTGATACCTATAAATTTTTAACTTTAAAAAGCATAGGAAAAGATAACTATAAGAATAAAACATTTGAAGCCACCATCGTTGAATAGTGATTGGATTTTTTGAATTCTTTGTTAGGGTTGATTTCATTTTGGCTTAATGAGCTATCACCGATTTCTATTTAAAATCAAATTATGAGGTAGGAGTGGGGAGGGGGAAGGGGGAGTGGGTGACTTGTTGGGCCAACACCATTCTAACTTTGCTTGACGAGGTGGACAACAATTACTCTAAGGGTGAACAACTTAGAATGAATAGTTGAAATGTGGTTTAATTTTGTTGCAACAAAATTATTGCAACAAGAATGTAGATGCGGAGCCATACAAATTTCACGTTGAATGATTCAAGTTTATGCACCATAGATTTGGTCTATGTGGTTTGTGTGTGAAAGGTAATGGGGAGTCCCATCATGTCCCTTTTGAATCTAGAAGCACTAAAATCCACGAACTTGACCATGTGCAAATATAATTGCATGGTGATTAGCATGTCATTCATAAATTATGGAATAGGGTCATTTCTATATTGTTGAGTGTGAGGCAACCCTTGTTTTTCAACATGGCAAGATTCACATAATAATTCATCTCTATATTATTTTTCCTCTTAACATTATAGAAACAAATTTAAAAGAATGCTAATTGAGATTGCTTTATCTGATTGATAAAGCAATCTCAATTAGACTGGCTTCAATTATCAATGATCTAATTGATCATTGAAGCCAGTTTAGTGTTAGATGGAGTAGATCCATGTACCATATTCTTAGTTATGGTCTAAGAATCACCTATCTCAATTAGATTTTAGATATGCGAGTATCCAACACTTTGTGAAAATTCCACAATGGGAATCCCTACTACAACAATATGATGTTTTTTCTTCTACTTGTTAATATGAATCAAGTTATTTATGGTGTTACACATTAAACATCGAAATTACTAATTCAACCTTCACAACATAAAAAAATTATCGTGGAAACAAATACTGAGCATGAAAGAAATAAACACACACACACAAGCCGTTGTTTTTGGAAAATGTCCTGAGAAAAACCCAATGCGGGAAAATCGGTGCAACAACTGAGGGTTTTAATTATTATGCAGTAGTTTCTGAATACAAGTCACTGGATTCCCAAATTGCATGTCCGATACATAGAATAAACTAGCAAAAATATAGTGAGAAATTATCTCACACTATCACTGGAGATCCGACACTGATCCAGCCTCTGAAGGGCTAGCCCCATGCTTCCTATGCGTAGTATTTGCGTCACAGCCTCTAAGCACTGTGTCACTCCTCTAGTTGATCGATCTACCAACTGTAAACTTAGATCTTTGACCCTCCGGCCTCACACCTTGGCTCTCAACACTATATCTTGACTGCTCCTCAACAGATCCATGAATCTCCTCAGAGGCTCTATGCTGCCTCAACGTAGCTCTACATTGCCTCAGCTCTGTGCTGCCCAGTGTTGCATTGCGCAACCTCTTTGGACTTCTCTCTGCCTCCTTTTCCTAGCACTCTATGGATCTGGAAAATATTCCACCGATAAACTATCTCTGCCCCTCACTGCAAGAAATCAATTTGATCTCTCTCTGGAAACTGCTGCGATGCTCTCTTGAGAAATCGATCTCTAGATCTCTCACTCGATGTGTTTTCCAAATTCCCATCAAGCTCCTTATAATCTCTTGTTGACATATCAATGGAAAAGATTAAAACATAATCAAAGTCTAAGGTTAACTCGGAGTTGATCCGTGTCTTTATCTAGAAGATTCACACCCGATCTAATAAATACACTTTAATTAATCAAATTTCCTAAGTTTAGACTTAGGAATACATTAAAAATTATTAATTATTTTAATTAAATCCTTTCCAAGTGGAATTTCCTAAAACGATTTCTGGGTATTGTGGAATGCATGTGTCTTAGCTTCTCTGCAAAATATCAAGGCTAGAGCACATCCGATGCTTCAAAAATCAACACTCCCTCTTAGCGAGGAATGTGCTTAAGTGTTGCAACCTCCTGAAGAATCACTCTTGCACCATCCCGGCTGCGCTGCTGATGTCTAGATGCTACTTCCCATCAACTATTGCGTAGCTCTCTCTGTGCTGCATCTGTGCCATTGCTGACTCTGGATGCTGTTGTCAACTACTGTATTTGCAGTGCAACTCTGTTGTTGCTGCCACTGCAACATATGAAACTCCCTCTCATCTACTGCTGCTGCAACTGAGAGATGTCCATCAACTAAATCAATTGTGTTCAGATTGATGCATCTGTCCACCGAGTTCTAAATTTTTCCAACCTCTGTGCTGCTGCTAACTCTGCACTGTGCCAACTGCACTGCTGCCAACTCTGCTCTGCGCTGCTCAGTTCCTAATGCTGCTAACCACTGTATCTGTCACTCTGGAACCTGACTACACTATCTGTCACTGGTCCATCTTGCTGTTGCTGTTATGGGCTCCCGTGGCAAGGTGATGATCCAAGAGGTGGAATCCTCAAGGATTCTGTCCATCCTATAGCTCTTCGAGGCTACAAAACCATATCACGCCACCTCTCCCTTAGAGGTATATGTGAAATCATGGAAAACTCCTCCAATCTGGAGGAAAATCTATTGATCTCTACGGTAGCAGCTTCTTGATCCTACTCCTTCTCCTTGTCTTTCTTCCGAAGAGGACACTCAGAACTGAAGTGGCCCATATCACCACATTAGAAACACTTGATCTTCGAAGTATCCTTCTTTCGCCTACACTGCTCGTGCTGCTCTTTCGATGCGAGGGTTGCATTTTCCTCTTCCTTCACATCTGATATCTGCCCACTGCTGTTGCTGCCTTCCAGGTTTCTCCTCACTAAGTCACACCTAATCTCTTCTTGTTGGATATTGGCCCACATCCTCTCCCAAATCGATAAATTTTCTCTATCGAGAATGCTCTGGAAAAAAAAATTCCATTCTTCTAAGATGCTGTTCAGGGCTAATCTCTCAAACTCCATAGCCTGAGGCGTTGACCATACAACTGCTAGCTGATCCTGAACATCCTTAAGCCTTGTAAGAAATAGGTCCATGCCTCCCCTTCTACATCCTTGTGGATCTCATTTTCTATTCCAAGTACATCTTCCCTTGCTCGAAAGATCCCTAATACAATGTGGCCAATGCATCCCACATTTATTTAGCTGTACCTTTTCCCACTATGTGAGATACAATGTGATCTCTCACTCCGTTGAGGTTTAGCCTCTTGGACTTTTCCATATCCTTCTTGTAAGCTTTCAATGGATCTAGATCTATGGGGACAACTACCACATTATCAATGAAACTTTTAAGATCATGCTCATCTAGAAGGAAGGAGGTCCTTGCCTTCCAAATCGCATAGTTGGAGGCACCCTCCCACTGATCCTGATCTCTCAACCCAGTTGCTGCTATCTCGCCAAAAAAATGTCAAATTGATTCCTCTCCTCTGCGCAGTTGTTGACTGGATCTATGCATTCCATGCTGGAGTAAGTAGATCTGCTCCCGGCTACTACTGCTCTCCAATGAGAAATCAAATTCCTTGGATATGATTTTTCCGAGGAAGAAATTCCATCAGTATGTACTCTTCTTTCCTCTTCTGTCGCTTTTATGTCCCAACAAACTGCTGCAGAAAACTGCGTCGGGGTTGAAGATCTGCTCAATGTTGAAGTTGTTGCGCTGCTTCCTCTGCCTCTATCAAATCTTGATCTGGAAAATCTTCTTTGTCGACTCTCTTAGAGATATTTTTCCATGAAATTTCCCCCCTCTTGGAAATAGACTGCACAGTCCCTCTGGGGTTTCGCTCTGCTGCTTACGCAGTCTTTTCAAACTCCCTCTTTTGCTCAGCGCTGGGGTCTTCCTGCTCTTTTTACTTCACCCGCGCTCTGATACCATGTGAAGATTCCACAATGTGAATCCCTATTGCAATAATCTGATGTTATTTCTTCTACTTGTTAATTCTGAATCAAGTTATTTACGATGTTACACAGTAAACATTGAAATAAATACTACTGCAACCTTCACAACATAAAAAATTACTGTGGAAACGAGTACTGGGCAGGAAATAAATAAACATACATACACCATTGTTTTTGGACAATGTTCCCAAAAAAACCCAATGCGGGAAAAATCGGTGCAACAACCGGGGTTTTAATTATTATGTAGTAGTTTATGAATATAATTCACTGGATGCCCAAACTGGCTAATTGATACAGAGAATAAACTAACAAAATATAGTGATACATTATCTCACACTATCACTGGAGATCCGACACTGATCCAACTTATGAATGTTTATCCCCACACTGCCTCTCCGCAGTATCTGAATCACAACCCATAGGGACTGCGTCACTCCTCTGGCTGATCGATTTGAAACCTAGAAACTCATATCTTTGACCCTCCAGTCTCACACCCCAGATCCTGACACTAGATCTGGACTGCTCAACAGATCTGTGAATCTCCTCAGAGGCTATGCACTGCCTCATCTCTGCGCTGCCCAACGTGGCACTACACAACCTCTTTGGACTTCCCTCTGCCTCCTTTGCCTTGCACTCTCTGAATTTGGAAAATCTTCCACTGATAAACTATCCTTGCCCCTCAATGCAAGAAATAATCTCGATCTCTCTCCGACAATTGATGTGTTTCTCTCTTGAGCATTCGATCTCTAGATCTCTCACTCGATGTGTTTTCCAAATGCCCATCAAGCTCCTTATAATCTATCATTGACATATCAACGACCAAGATTAAATCATAATCAAAGGCTAAGATTAGCTGGGAGTTGATTCGTGTCTTTATCTAGAAGATTCACACCCAATCTAATTAATACACTTTAACTAATCACATTTCCTAAGTTTAGACTTAGGAATACATTAAAAATGATTAATTATTTTAATTAAATTCTTTTTGGGTATTGTAGAATGCATGTGTCTTAGCCTCTTTGCAAAATCTCGAGGCTAGAGCACATTCGATGCTACGAAAATCAACACACTTATCAAGCCTTGCAAAAGGGCACAAGACTATAAGATTATTGGAAAGAGTGTTATGAACCTCATGTATTAAAATTGATAAAAACAAAATAATTACAATCCTCTTCGATTGGGAAACCTCTTTTGAAAATGGATACAATGTATAAGAAAATATTTGATGATTTGAATACTAGGTATCCTTAGTATATATAGGAGACAAGGGATACAACTATAATAAAATAAGAGCATGAATGGTTATATATGATCTCCTACTATAACAATTAAACCAATAATGAATTCTTATTAGGGCCTTAATATAAGGCCCAAAGGCTATATGACATAGTTCCCATCCTACCATTATGTTAGATTTGTTCATGAGTTATTTAATGTAGATGTGGTCTATATGTCTAAACACTTGATAACCAATTACCTAATGTCTAAACTTATTAAGAGCATAGACTACTGCAAAGAATTCATTTTAAATAATTGTGTAGTTTAGCTTTGTATTAGATTTTTTTTTTTGATAAAGCACACTACATAGGGAATATTCCTCTTGTTGTCCCAAAACTACCCTATTTCTTTGTTTCAGGAATTTATATGGATATGGAAAGGGAGGCTCTAGTTGGGCCCTTATAGGAGATGTGTTGTAGTAATTTTTTTATTTTTATTTTTATTTTTGTTTGTTATTATTATTATTTTTCTATGTAGTCAAAATTTTCCTGACATTTTGGTGTCCAACAAAAATCTATGTCCTTGGCCAACAAGGAAAATATAAGAGAGCCTATTTTGTTGAATTCGTTTATAAACCTCCTATGATAACATGCATGAATACATACACTTCTAACATATTTTTTCTTTTTTGGGAGACAATATATTTTTGATGACATTTACTTTATTTTCATTTACTTTAGTTCTTCTAGAAGACAAATGATGCCCTAGAACAATTCCCTCATTCATTAAAAAGTGACATTTCTTGTGGCTAAAGAGAAGTTCATATCTTTAAATATTTGGATAGATTTTTTAAGGTTAGTGACGACCACTTGAAAAGAGTTTCCTTTGAGGGTGAATCCATCCATATAGATTTCCATAGTGTCATGAATGAGATATAAAAATACACTGAGTACAACCCTTTTAAAAGTGGTAGGGGCATTGCACAAACTAAAGGAAATACCCTTATATGAGAAGGTACCCTAAGGGCTAGTGAAGGTGGTCTTATCCTAGTCTTCATGACTAATTTGTATATGATTATATCCATTAAATCCATATAGAAATGAGAAGCACTATCTTCTTGCTAGGACATCTAGGACTTAGTCAATGAATGGTAAAGGGACATTTCCTGGTAGCTTTGTTAAGTTCGTGCTAGTCTACACATACCCTCTATTTATCCCTCTTATTAAGGACAATGACTAAGGGTGAGACCCACTCTCTATAAGAAACATGGTAGATTAATCTAGCACCTAAAAGTTTTTTCAATTCCTCTTTAATAATATATTTCAATAAAGGGTTCATCCTCCTTGAATGATGCCTAACAAGCATATGATCCTCTTTAATATATATGTGGTGAGTATAGATGTAAGAGTGGATGCGTTTCATTTCTTGTAGCCCCATGCAAATGCTGCAACCTGTTTTCTCAAAACAATTACTAATTTTTTCTCATGATCAAGGGTGATATTTTAGCTAATTTTTAAAGTATTGATGGTTATACCTCTATTGTTTTGATATTAGGATTATCACCCACAACTATGAGAAGTTATATCCATAAGTTTCTCTTTTGTTAAGGAGAATTCTCATATTGTTGTTCTTTTTCTAAACCACTTATTTTACTGTAGGAGTGCACTAATTTTGTAGAAAATAGAGATGGATGTGTCCTCATCGTATTGCCTAATAACTAAGGCTATATCAATGGTGCAAATAATATAAGTGGAAGTTTGAATAGGGTCATCCTCTTCCTCTTCTACCCAAAATGGAAAATAATTTTGTGGGAAAAAGGTTGGACAAAAGGGTAAAGAGAGTTGTTTTTCTGATTGGCCATTGGTGATGGTAATGTTTCTTTCTCTACAACTAATATACACATCTATTATGTCTGGCCATGGCCTCACTAAGACGAGAACGTATCCACTGAACTTGGTCATGGGATGGAGGATTAAGAAATCAATGGGATACTCCAAAGAGTTGATGGAAACTATCATACCTTATAACATCCCTTCTATTTATACTATGGACATATCTAGAAGTTGAAGGATAGCAATAATAAGTTTCAATGATCCTTTAAGGCTTAATATCATCATTGTTTCTTTGGTCATGATATTTATTGCAAACCCTAAGTATATCAAGGTGTTGTGGATCAAGTTTTTGTAGGTTGTTTGTGTACACTATTGAGTTGCCAAGATCTAGATACTTGTGGAGAATTATCCATCCAAGCATGAGGTCTATTAGTTTCCCTATGAAATTGATTCCAGAAGTATCTTTTCTCTTCCTTCAAGGCCTCCTTAGGCATTCCTCTTCTATGTTTTTTTGTAGATAGTAACATATTTAATATCTTGGAGGAGGGGTGTCTCGACACATAGGCTCTTGAATTCCCCTAGGACCTCATTTTCCTTAGATGTATAAGTTTTCTTAATGTTTAACCTATCAATATAGGGTGGATCTTGTGGAGGAATAGGATGTTGGGTGAAAGTATCATCTTTATTATTTTCTTAATCTTCCAATTGCTTGGGTATGGGAGGATATTATAAAACCTTTACCGAGCTTAGGTTTATTTCTTTGACATCTATAGAGTAGGTATTATATGCAGCCTCATTGTTGTAACATGCTTAATGTTCAGATTTGGAGTCATTCGAGTGGGGAGTTGAGGTTTATTTTTAGGAGAAACAATTTTAGGAAGTTTATTTATTTTAGGAGAAGGTATTAAGGCTAGTTGTTGAGGGATTGGAGGTCTCCATCCTCGTGGAGTATTAGTCCATTGAGGGCCTTAGTTTTGAAAGGTTTAATATGAATATGGAAGAGGAGCTTGCTAATTTAGATAGGGCCACTAAGTTTTCATAGCCCATGAGGGGTTGATTAGAGTGATAACAAGGTTGAGGGAGTAATTGTGCATTATATCCACCAAAGTACAAAGTGGGATTATAAATCATATCTTGTTGAAGTATCTTTGTGCTATTGGTCGCTTTTGAATGATGAATCATACTAACTCCATTGTTTGTTCTAATCCTTGATATACATCCTTTAAACATGTAAATGAATGAAATTGGTTAGTTGGATGGGTTTCTTCACAAATAGCACATATTTCTACGATATTGAGTGGGCAGTCATTATGAGGAAATAATTTTGTGTATTTAGGATAAAAGATGGCTAGTTCCATTTTTGCTTTTCTTTCCTTATTTTTGGCCTATAAAGTATCCATATGCAAAGCTAATGAATGAAAAATTTATATTTTCATATCTTCTAACATTCCTCCTATTTCATATTTTATGATTATAGAAGAAGTAGAAGAAGAATTTACTAAACTCTTACCATTTCTTCCCTTTTTCTTACTTAGAGTGGTTTTTGAATATTTCCTTGTTGTATCTATAGTCTATCTAGTATTCGTATCCATTTTATAGGAGGTTTAGTGTTTCCATGAGATATTCCCCGAATCCTTCAATAAAACAAGTTAAAAAAAATCCTTCATCTAAAGTGTAGTTATGCGTTTTCTTGTAGTTGACTTGAAATATTTCTTCATAGTCTTCTAGGGACTCATTTTCTCCTTGGATCATTCAAAAGATATCATCCCTTGCATCTCTTTCTCTACAATAATTATTATATTAGTTTCTAAAGGTATGCTTCATTTGGTCCCATCTAGTGATGTTATTTCCTTCCAAGGTCATAAACCATATCAAGGCTAAATCCTTTAATGTAGAGGGAAAAAGTTTGAGCTTTCATTCATTGGTAGTGTAGTCATAAGTCCTGCATACAAAAATAAACTCAAATAAGGTGTCTAGGTCCTCTGCTGTTAGTCCATAGAAATTACGGAGAAAAAATGCATTGACATTCTTCATATTTCCCTCCCCATTGGTTTCCTTGATAGAGAACTAAAAGAACTCTTGTTTTTCTCCATCATCAACAATTGTATAGTGATATTGATCGGAATCTTGATTAGGGGAAAAAAATTGTTCAAAAATGAAAGTGCTCAGAATTGCACCAAACTAGAACAATAGCGACCGACCCGTCGCCAGGAATCCAACGCAACTCGTTTCGTCGAAAACCTAGTTCGGATGAGGAAGTTATAGCCTGTTGATCGCCATTTAGAACAAGGAAATATTTTTTTTTTCCAGAATAGGTATAGGCTGATGACATGGCAACCCAGTCAGCATGCAGGGAATCTTCTTCAGTTTTTTCCCAATGGCACTATGACAAGTGGCACAATGAGATTCACCAGGTTTGGTTTGAAGGTGAATTTTTTTAGGAATTTTCTCTTAAGGTTGAATTCAATTTTCTTTTATATGTGGGAGGACTGCCCAACCAAGGACCACCACGTGTCCCCTGATGGACCCCCTCTCCAAGGTCAGATTCGAATTTTAACTATGTGCTAAGGTTCAAGTTTGATTAATTATATATGGTGGCAATTTCATTAAACCTATGGTACGGTGGCATATGCAAACTAAGGGTTAAACATTATTGGAGCACATTTAAAATATTAACCAAATTCTGAATAGGGTGGCTTGGAGCGCATTTCAAATATTAAACCAAGGTCCAAAAACCCAAGGTTTATACCATATGGTGGAGGCTTATTAAATGTTGGCAATACAAAGGTTTGATGGTGCATTTATTTATAAAACAAAGTTTGGTTTTAATATAATGCAAAGTCCACATATTTTATTATTAACCATGGTTTAGGTTGAAATAAATATTGGAGGCGTTTAAACAAATTTCAGAGAGCGCAAATATTCAACGGTGCAAAATGTATGAGTTTGGGAAAAATGTATAAATAACGTGTTGCTTTACCAATGGACCATTCTCTTGTTCTTTGAAATGGTAAGTGCTCAAAATTTATTTGAACTACATTCATTTGACCGATGGCGGGAAGGAGGGGGCCAACCCCACGGGCCAACCCTCCTCCAATGAGACCGCACTATATGACCCAATATTTAGTGCTCCCACTAAACACGCTTAGTGCGCAGTTAAACATGTTTATCCACCTTCAAGTGCTACTTAGCATTAATTAAGCCTCAGATTAATATGGCGAAATTTTTGGAGGCACCCCCAAATTCGACATAATTTCCAACTTTGGCAAAGCTATCTAGAGCTTCTCTAGTTTTAGAGGCAGATTGCTAGGAAAAATTGAATGAGGTCTCTCTTGAGAATTTTTCGACCAATTTTGGCTCAGGAAGAGTCATTCCTAGTATATTGGCATGCTATGAATCCATTGGAACAACTTGCAGAGGCAGAGGAACAATTCTATAGAGGTTTTTGTCACCTTGAAGAATTTTGAAGCCTAGGGCCACTAGGAGGGAAGGCCATTCCCAGATCTGCTGAAGACCAATATTGGCTCAAGAAGAGTCATTTTTAGATGTATTTTATACCCTGAACATAGTGGTATAGTTTTCAAAGGAATTGGAGCACTTATAAAAGTGTTTTTTTCACTTTGGATATTAAACAAGCCCATGGCCACCAGGATGGGAGGTTAAGCTTAGATCAGCTGGAAACCAATTTTAGAGATTGAATAGTCATTTTTGGGGTTTTTATGTCTTTTGAAGATAATGGAGTAGGTTGAAAATCCATTGAAGCACTATAGGTGCTTGTAATCAGACATTTGACTCTTAATCCCAAGAGGGCCTAGCTAGTTGAAGCAGGTCCATGGAGATGTAGCCTAGGAGGGGTGAAATCCGTTATCAACCATGGTATTATGTGTATGCTGTGTGTTATTCTTATGCATTTCATTTTCTGTACATGAGTTTATAAAATTTAAATAACTCATAATTTGATCATGAAAAACACATAAAACTTGATACATAAATCCCCTCACAAGTGGTTAACTTGAGACGATCCTAATCACACATTTTTAATATTGATGAGGGAGCTAACATAGAAATAACTAGTTTTCCCATATTCAGATCAGAGATGGAGCCCCTTATTCCTTTTATGGGTTCGCCAAATCCATTTCTTGCCTCTCCCAAAAATCTGTAATATTTTGTAGTTATTTTTGGAGAGGAAGGGTCGCAACCAACTTGCTTTCGTTGGTTTTCATTTCTAGGTTTACAGGTGGGGGTTTTTGGTAAATTTTTCCTGACCTATCCCTAAGTCAAGACATGCATGCTAGTAAGAAAATATAAAAATGCAATTATCTATTCTTTTTCTTCCTTTTTATGATAATGCAAGAACCATTACAAAATTATTCGACAATAAACAAATACAATGTAGTCTTTTAGCACCTCCTTGACAATGATGCCAAAAAGTGACAAGCTTCATATTTACAACAAGAATGCTACCTTCTTGTAGCTTCCAACTTTCATGATCAATCTAAGATCATGCAAACATCTGAGTTGTTGTGCACTATATGTGCAAGCCACACTCTTTTTCTAGTTATGTACTTAATAATATTCAAGATCCTATATAATGGTGGGGCAAGTAGCACCTTGGGTCTTACTTTGAATGTTCAAATTGTTTATTTTCTAGTGCTAATTTAGATAAGAACAATTTTCTGCAACTGATAATTACTTCCAATGATATACAATCTTACTTTAGCATATTTCAGAACATTATAGAGTAATTACACTCAGAAAATTAACCAATAGATGCAATGGAAACAATAAATATCACAATAGAAAAACCATGCAAAGTAAACACCAAAGTTTTTCATATGGGAAACCCAAACTCAAGAGAAAGCACAATAATATTTTATAGAAGAAATAATTTAGTTTAACGTAAGTATAATATGATTTTTCAAGTAAAAAACTGGTCAAACTATACAAATAATCTAACATAAGCCAAACGTGGTCAAATATGCCTAAATTCAGTCTCTTGCAATTTCCTACAAATACAATAAACCCTGATTGAAATATGTAGAATTTTGGCCTCCAGCTACCTAGAAGCTCGGTCAAAATTTCTAGAGATTTGGTCAAATTCCCTAGATTATACTCGGAAAAAGATCATAATATCAACCAAGCTGTGGTCAAACATATTGCTCAAAATTCAGCCAAACTGCCCAAAAAATATCGGTTAAAGTCTACCCACAAATCATTCAAAGAGATCAAAAGAATCTTGGTAAATGATGGTCAAATAGAATCCAAAAGAGCTTGGTCAAACTTCAAAAGACTTCTTCCTCTCTTGCATGTGTGAAAAAAAGAATATATGTTTTTGTGATGATTTGAATTGATGCCAAATGAAGGAGGTTGAATGTGTATATATAGTGGTCAAAGGAGGTGGTTTTTTAACCAAGGATCACACCCATTTGCATGGTGGGGTTGGTATGAATTTATGTAGCCTACATGAGGTCTTAAAAAATAAATTTCTTTCTTTTAATTTGGCCGACTTGTGTATCTAGGGAATACCGACAACAACTACCCAAAAATCAGTACTCCCTCTTAGCTAGGGAGGTATTCACCTTGAATTCCTCAGATGTACTCTTTGTTGAACAATTTCTATATTTCAAGAAAATATTGCAGGAGCCCACTATGTTAATGTATACATCCACCTCATGTTCTATCTGAGAACAAGGTGGAAATCATCCTACATCAGCGTCATGCAAGGGATCTAGTTACCCACTAGAAAAATATCCTTTGCAAAGGATCTGGTCACCCAATAGCCAAATACCCTTTGACGATATGGTTAGGTACCACCTTACAAAATAAACACAAGAATAGTCCTAGGTCACCAGCTATCCAAGTTGTTGCTTAGAACTAGGTTAGTATCCCTGACCAATGGTGAAATATTGGGCCAACTTACCGTTCCCTCATGTCATCACATGATGATTGAATGGTAAAGCACTTGCTTGATGATTTTGGGCACTCACTCTACCCACAAGCCAAGTAAACCTTGGAAATATGGTCACAACCTTCTAACCGGGGGAGCACTTCGGGCCCTGATGCTCTCTAGGCCATTCTCCCTAGCCACATTACATGGCTCCTGGTCAATACCCTTAACCTAGGGAGAGTGTCACCCCTTGATGCTATAAAATCAACACTCCCTCTCAACTAGGGATATATTTTCAACTAATCCAAGCTTGTCTCTAAAGTAGACAAACTTGATCTAGGACAAAGGCTTTGTGAGAATGTTAGAAATTTGCTCATTTGTAAAAATGTATTGGAGCCTCATTTCTTCCTTATGTACCATGTCTCGTATGTAATTTAATTTATCTCAATGTGCTTTGAGTTCTCATGGAAAATTTGAGTTTTTGAAAAATTGACACAACTTTGATTGTCACAATATATCATAGTCGTCTCTATCACTTGATCAAACAATCCATTATATCAGGCTTGAAGATCTATGAAAGGGTCAAAGAGAAGGATCATATAAGAAAAGGAAGACCTATTATCTAGTAAGGAAACATTTTAAAGTATATGAAAACTTCAATGAAGACAAAGAATAAGTTAGAAGGAGCCACCAACTATAGATCATGTAAGAAAAAGATGGATCTCATCCTTGAAAAACATAAAGTATTAAAATTTGTTTAAGATAAAGTTCAGAAACCAACAGATTGTGCAGGAAAATAAAATTACAAGGAAACTGACATCTTTCTCATGAATCTAATTATATATGGAGTAAAAGAAAATATAATCCCCTACATATCCAACATAGATACAACACAAGGGATGTATGAAGCTCTCTCCAAACTATTCACCATCAAGAACAATGGACAAATAGTTGGTCTAAAAAATGAACTAAGAACAATGAAGATGACAAAAGATGATACTATTTCTTTATATTTTGTGAGGATATCCTGAATAAGAGATGAGCTCCAAGCTATTGATGAATCTATACCAGAAAAAGAATTTGTGATTGGTGTCCTATTAGGTCTACCAAAATCATGGAGCTTTTTTACATCAGGTATTAGTAGTTGAAAGGACACACCATCTTTTGAACAAATGTGGCATGATTATAGTCAAGAAGAAGCCCACATCTCATTAGAAAATAATAAGAATGAAGAAGATGGGGAAAATACTTCTAATCGAGACTCTGCTAATCACAAGAAGAAGGGAGGATACAAGAAATTCAAAGGACCAAATAAGAAGGTTGTTCTATCAAAGATTGAATGTTATAATTGTCATAAGATGGGAGATTACTAGAGTTAATGTCCTGAAAATCCAAGGAATAAAAAGAGAGAGAGAACATGAAAATGTTGCCGATGAAGCTCCACCAAAGAAGAACATGACTGAAGACTATGAAGTCAAAGACTTATATTATTAAGTCTTTTCTTGCATATCCTTCTAGTCCACTATTTTAAGTTTTGTAAAGTTTGTCTTTTATATTTTGATCTAATATGTTTTGTTATAATTTCTTAAATTTTTTTGATGAGTTATAGATATCCCTCAGAAAGATTGAATTAAGAGGGAGCCTTCACCATTTTACCAAATTATAAGTATATTGTTCTTTGTTTCCTTTCTCATGTTTGATTTCCTCCACGCACTTAGATTTATTTATATTGTATACTCATAATCCTTTCTTTGTATTTTCCTTGGTAGAAAATCTTGCAGGACTACACAAAGGTTGTGGAGGAGACTTCGAGAAAGGACTTATATCATGAAAGTAGGCTTGTTTCTAAAGAAACTCTACAAGGTTTGTTAAAGAACAACTCAAGGTATGTTTGATTTGATTTTTTTACGAAATAAGGTATGCATATTCTTCATTTTAAAATTTGCTTCGTTTTAGTAACTTTCTCATGTATAGGGTTTTGAATCATAAGGATTATTTTTAGGGTGATTAATCACCAGATTGAATCTACCCTTATAATTTTATCTCTTGTCATTTTGTTTTTATAAAACCCTAACTTTAGGGTGAACTATAAAATCCTAGCCTTTCAACGTATAGGTTATGCTAATGATGAAACCCTAATGTCTTTAGGTATTATTGATAAAGTTTAGATATCTTGCCGAAATCCTACTCTCTTAATGTTTATGGTTTTGGTAATGTTATGGTAAAACCCTAACATTTTAGGGTTTGTTGTTGATGTCTAGAACCCTAGTTTTTCTTAGGGTTTGGTAAATTAGGGTTTATGAAAAAAACCTTGTAATAGTCAATATAAAACCCTAGAAATGGATCTCTAAGTGTATGTGCTTCCGTATAATTGAAACCCTAGGATGGTCAAATTTTTTTGTATATCTAATTCTACAGTTTGTATCTAGGGTTTATATAAGTTTCTAGAAAATATTTATGGAATCCTAGAGATGAAATGCTAATACGCTAACTTGATTATTGATATTGATGATTTAATGAAATATAGGGTTTGTAAAGATTGATATTCTAAGATATGAGAATGAAATCCTAGAAATATGATATTTTCGATTATTGATATGATTTAGTTTTGATGATAAAATCTAGGGTCTGTGACGATACCCTATGAAATATTGTAGCAAGAAGTCTAATGGTTGAAACTCTTAATTGATTATAAAACCTAACTAAGTTTAGGTCTTTAATGTCAGAGAAATAAAAATAATAATACTTATCTTTTATGAAGATGTGGAATCTTCTTCTTAAAGAGTTCCATTTTACCTTGAAGCATGACACAAGGCCAACATTCCTTTTAACTAGGTTATGTGTCCTTATTTTTTATTTACAGAAATATTGTTAGGGTATGTTATAACCATTTCTATAGCCATTCCAATTTGGCCTTTGTTGCTCCAAATAATTAATATTATTCTTTTCTCAATGGGTTCATTCCTTCGATGGCCCTTAAGACACCTTTTTGGCCACTGTTGCATTTTTTCTAGCCTTCAAAAAGACACCTACAAGAGCTTGGATTCTTTCTAAAGTTTTTCGGCTTTTAAGTTATATCTCAGATCTAAGAGATGTCCTTCTTTATAAATTATGTTTGTATGACCTTGCTAAGGTATTCCATTTTCTTCATCTTATTTTTTGATGGAGGATTAATATTATTCACAAGGAGAGAATTATCTTCATAGGAATTTGTATCTCTGGAATTCACATAGATTCTTCAGAGGAGTATAATTTTGAACTTGTTTCATAATAGAGCTTTGAATTTTCAAAAATATTTCAAAGTGTAGACTTCAACAATTTGATTTTGGAATAATTGTAGCTATAGGTTGGCTCATTAACATCACAACTTCTTGGTTGTTGCGCCATTGCATCTGATTTACCCTTTAAACAAGATGACTATAGTTTGATATTCAAGTAGTTTGGACTAGGTCTCTTATGTGCACATGTCTAAAGTAAGGTTCTCGGTCCTCTTTCAATTGACTGCGGTTATGTTCTAAGCCTTCCAATCAATGCATTTGTGTTCAGAATTTTTTTGTTCCTTCTCCAATGATTGACACTTGCAATCAAGCCTTTCGAAATATCCTAAATCTCAGAATCTTCGCTCCTCCTTTCAAAGAGAATTTAGCTAAACTTTTAGTCTTCCAATTAGGTTAATTAGGCCTTCAATATCCTTAGTTTTCACTGGCTATCAAGGATTATTATATTTAATATAAAACAAGATTTTTTTCATCCATAAATACACAGACTTTTGGGGTTTCGATCTCTCAGATGGCTCAAAGATTTTGGACTTCTTCAAAGGTGTTTTTAGGCCTTATAAAAAATCACATAACTGTGTTTTCTTTGTCAAGGTGCTCGAATTTGAGTGGAATATTTTGTATGTATACTGTTGTATAGTTAGTATGCTTCATCAATCAAAAGCAACCAATAACACCAAGATCATTCAACAAGATATCGATTATAACCCAACATTATATTTTGGTGGATATACTGCACAATTACCACCTCAACCTTGTTATCACTCTTAGGTTAGCCTTGTGGAATATTAGGTTAGTCTTCTTACTCGAACCATTTCTTCTTATAACTGTTGCACAATATCCAAAAGTCTAATGGTTTACCTTTGACGTTCCTTGAGTAATCTGGTGGTTTGTTGACGCTGGTTCACGCTCAACTGCACCCACATTTATAGATTAATTTCTAGGTTAGACTGGGGGTGAGCTTCCCCTGTATCCCTGGGAGATTGATATACCGAACCCCTCCTCATTGTACTCTGTCAATCCCTTCTTCCTATTTCTATGCACAATTTATACACACCAAATGTTATTTAAGTGACCCATTTGGGTCCCAGCGTGTGAACATTGCTCTGATACCACCTGTAACGTCTTACCATGTAAAACGTTTTAACTTACCAATGAAAAATAAAACAAATTCCTGGACACTACATTGTTGAGCAGATGGAGCAAGCACTAACCATGAAAGTAAATCTACCAGAGGTTAGTGGTATTTTCAATGTCCTTTAATCTAAAGCAGTAATATGTAGATTCAATGGTTTCTATCCCAATTCAGAATATCTACATCAATGGGTATTCACCAATTGGACCCAAAATTGTGATATTTATTTGTGCTCCAAATGATTTTTTGTCGTACAATTTGATACACAAAAAGATTTGGAATTTGCTCTAAATAAGTGGTCATGGTTTTGGGGCAGAGAAGGACTCTTCTTAACTTAGTGGTTTCTAGGTTTCACTGTTAATTCAAAGGTGGTTACAAAATTTTTGGTATGGGTGAGATAACACAATCTCCCTTTACCTTTCTGGCACCCTTAAGTGTTAGAAGGAATTGGAAATTATTTAGAATTTTTTTTTAAAGATGGATTCAAAAAGACTAAAAAAGGCATTTTTACTTTTTACAGGATTTTTGTTGAAATTGACCATAGCGAAGGTATACCAAATCACATTCATTTGACTCAGAAAGACTTCAAGTGTACTCAGCCATTGGATTTTGGAAACACGACATTCAATTGTCTTATTTGTCTTCAAACAGGGAACTTGTAGAATACATGCTCACAAGCTAAAAAAATCATAAGAAGGACAAAGAAAAGACCATGAAAGCCAAAGGGGTTGCAATATTGATATCCCCATCTTTCTGAAGACGAGGAAGAATAAATGGTGGATAACCATCGAAACACGAGAGCACAAAATCAACAAGGAACACAACTGGATGAAGGAGCAAGGAAAATACAGGGCAATGAAAGTCTATTTGAAGAAATGGAGAACCAGTTCGGAATAGTGATTCCTAGCCAAAAAGGTATAAAAACAACAAAGATCATAGTAGCAGAGCATCAGAAAGCAGCCATACCCATTCAAAAAGAAGTAGGGGGAATAAAGTGAATCCATACATCTGAGAGTTCAGACTTAAACAAAGATTCTCCCCACAAGGTGGAAGGTAACTAGCTAGAAATAGTATCGGGCACTCCTAAAGGAGTATGGTGAAAGGTGGAAAAAAAAAGAAAAAATGGGAAAATGAGTGATTTTTATCACACTTAGCCCCATCAAATTTATGTAATTTTTATTTTTATTTTTATTTTTGTCCTTTTGTGCATTGGTAAAAGGGCTGACCTAGTTGAATGCTTCAAACATTTTGTTCCTCGAGATTTTCTCTTCGAAAAAAGAAAAAAATGACACTTAATTAAATTTAGAACTGATTTTTCAACTTAGCCAAATTAGAATGACAATTTTTTTTTGTTTGGTTTTGTTTATATATATATATATATATATATATATATATATATATATATATATATATATATATATATATATATATATATATATATATATATAAGGTAAAGTTTCATTTTGATTTATTATTTTTTCAAAAGTTCAATAATTTAATTATATTTTAAAATTAGATGTGTAACAAATGCCAAAATTAAAATGCAACAACACTAATGACATGGATAATCTATAGAATTTTATTAGTAAAAGATGTAAAGATTGATAATAATAATAATAATAATAATGGTATAATCAATTATATCTAATAATAATATAGAATTTTATTAGTAAAAGATATAAAGATTCACAATAGCGATAATTATGCCGTAAGGCGTTCTTATTTGAAAACAACTCCCCTAGCTGCCACTGTGTCCATGTTTGAGTCATTGGATCAAATGTTAGACGATTGAAATGTTTTAGGCCATTAGATCCATAAGTAAATAATTTTTTATATGTTTTTTATAATGTTAGTTTTTTTTCTTTTTAATAAGTTAGGTTGAATTTAAGTTTTGGTGACTTTTAAGTTAAAATGTTGTTATTAAAAATTTGTTAGATTTTAACCCCAATTTAGCATTTTGACTATGTCAAATTACAAAAAAATAAAAATAAAAGTAAATTAAATAAAAATATTGACATAATGTAATGAACATTTTAACTAGGTCAAAATACAATAAAAAATAAAATAATAATAAACTATAAAAACAACCCATGGTATTGACCCATGGTATTCATGTGGAATGTAGTTTATTTAAAATTAAGATGGTCAGATCAATCTTAAGTCTGGATCTACCAAGAGCCACGAGGGATCATATGTCTTATATGCAAATCTCTTTTAGAGTAAAAAGAACATTTTAACTAGGTCAAAATACAATAAAAAAATAAATTAAATAATAATAAACTATAAAAAAGCCCATGGTATTGACCCATGGTATTCATGTGGAATGTAGTTTATTTAAAGAGGGAAATTAAGATGACCTGGATCAATCGATCAATCTTAACTCTGCATCTACCAAGAGCCAAGAGGGATCATATGTCTTGATATGCAAACCTCTGTTAGAGTAAAAAGAGAATTGCTATAATATAGATCTAAACTAATTATTTAATAAAAATATTTTTAAATGTTTATAACCATTATTCTTTTAAAAATTTACTTAATAAAATGTATCTAAATTTTCATACATTTTATTATTGCAAAAATACATGGTTTTTTTATATATATTATTTATGTTACAACTGTTTTATTATTCATGAGTACTATTTCTTAATATATAGAAAATTAAATTAATAATGATTTTTTTTTAAATATATGATCTTTTTTAAATTTCCAAATTATTTCATAGGACATGATTTATCTTGTGCAATAATGATGAATGTTCATAATTCTCATTTCTTAAATAACACTAAATTTACCTTTAATTACTTAATTGTAATAGTTTCTAACTACATAACAGTTTGTAACTACATACATACTCTTTCAGATTTTTTTGTTTGTTAATGAATATCAAATTTCTTCCGTTCAAAAAAACTATATACATATCTTTAATTACCTAATTGTAGCTAAAAAAATCTTACATGTTTTTTACTTTATAATCATAAACAATTTTCATATTATATGATGTCAAACTTACTCAACTTTTTATTCTCAAATTTTAAACAAAGTTTTTCACTACATAATTTTAGCTTTTATATTTTTTTATTTTTCAATTCCAAACAAAACTTACAAAAGAAAAAACCCACTAAGTCCTTACTCTATATTATAGTCTTACAAAATTGACACTATGTAATTAACAATAGAGTAAGTTGAGACAACCCTAAGGGGTTTTTTGTACAAGTTTTATCATAACCTTTCCCTCCATCCAACATATACTGTAGAGTCTTCTGAAGAGAGAGTATATTCTAGTATATAACCTGATCCACAATAAAAGAAAATCACTAGGGATTTCACATAGTTTATAGCTTGATCCACAATCAAAGAAAATGGCTAGAGATGTCACAAGTTATCATTCACACAATGATTATTGACGTTCTCAGTTGAAATGGATCATATTAGATGCATGGTGGCCAGAGACACTAAAAAATTCCAAATAGATATCTCTTATGACATCCATATTGTCTGCAAACCATCTAAATTTTCCATCTTATACAACAATTTCTAACAATAACCGCTCAATTTACTCTCCAATTTTTGAAACCCACACCCATGCTGGGGAGATCACAGTGTAAAATCAAATGTTCTTGTGTTTTTTTCAAAGGGTTCATAAACAAAACAAACAACGAGAAAGTCAATATTGTGGTATAATAACTGATTTTTGAATCATTGTGACAAACAAAACATTACATTAGCTCACAAAATATATCTAATGCTATAAGGATCTGAGATGATAATGATGTCAAACTTACTCAACTTTTTATTCTGAAATTTTAAACAAATTTTTTCACGACATAATTTTAGCTTTTATAATTTTTTATTTTTTAATTCCAAACAAAACTTACAAAAGAAAAAACCCACTAAGTCCTTACTCTAGATTATAGTTTTACAAAATTGACACTATGTAATTAACAATAGAGTAAGTTGAGACAACCCTAAGGGGTTTTTTGTACAAGTTTTATCATAACCTTTCCCTCCATCCAATATATACTGTAGAGTCTTATGAAGAGAGAGTATATTATAGTTTATAACCTGATCCATAATCAAAGAAAATAGCTATGGATTTCACAAGTTATTAGTTTATAACTTGATCAACAATCAAAGAAAATGGCTAGAGATGTCACAATTTATCATTCGCACAATGATTTATTGACGTTCTCAATTAAAATGGATCCTATTAGATGCATGGTGGCCAAATACACTAAAAAATTCAAAATAGATATCTCTTATGACATCCATATTGTCTACAAACCATCCAAATTTTCCATCTTATACAACAATTTCTAACAATAACCGCTCAATTTACTCTCCAATTTTTTAGACCCCCACCCATGCTAGGGAGATCACAATGTAAAATCAAATGTTCTTGTGTTTTTTTTAAAGGGTTCATAAAAAAAACAAAAAACGAGAAAGTCAATATTGTGGTATAATAACTGATTTTTGAATCATTGTGACAAACAAAACATCATATTAGCTCACATAATATATCTAATGCTACAAGGATCTGAGATGATAACAAAGTTTTGAATCATGATAACTAGGTGACAACCAAAACTAAGTTGTAGCCACAAGCAAAAAATCACAACAACTCACAGAATATATCCAAGGTTGTAATGAACCCCATACATAGTGATGGACCTCATCAAAATTTTTGTGCACATAGAACACCACCCTAAAAATTCTATACTCTTGATCAATTTAGAATAACCTAAGATGTCTAGATTGGATGTCGAGGTGGGTGGTACAATAATTGAGGATGCTTCTTAAAGGGTAAGGGAATTTAGATACTCTACCCTTCCACCAAAGCTATAAAAAGTGAGACTTGTAGATTATACTTTTACAAATTTGACACTATTTGATTAAGAATAAGTTACAAACATTCAGTATTTAAAAAGTAATAAGAGGAAGGTACATGAGGGCCATGGTAATTAATGTGATTCTTTGTACTATTTTTATTTAAAATAGTAATTTGTATTTGTATTTTTTAAAATGAATATTGTTAAATGTCTTGTACTATTTTTATTTAAAATAGTAATTTGTATTTGTATTTTTTAAATGAATATTGTTAAATTTGTAATTGAGTAAAATGTATTAAATTGATATTCTAATTTTTAAGATATTTATTTAAAAAATAAAAGTATGGTGAGTTTTGTTTTATTAATCTTTACTCTAGATGTGCATAGAATGAGTCTATCTCAAGTCCCAAACAAGAGTCTTCTTTCTCTTCATATTATAGCTTGCACCTTGATACTACTCCTCTCCTCCTCCTTGCACAAATTTAAACTATGAGGCACAAGGTAGTTGTTGCATATAGGAACAATTAGATATGATAAGAAAAATGTGATACTCTATTGTATTTTTCTCTACAAATGTGATGGAAAATGTGCCCTAAATGTTGAAAAATTCATGGTTAATGTAGTATAAGCTACATGCAAATTTACAGTCTTGTATACAATATGGAGAAAGCTATGCCCAATATCCAACACCATAGAGCAAGACATGTTCACCAATTCAATAGTTGCTTCCAAATCTCTCTCAGTGCTAGAGTTGTTTTCTCAATAAACTTGTTTTTACTGCTCTTGAACTGATGAAAGCCATCGTTGTTGCATATAGAAGCATTTAGATATAATAAGAAAAGTATGATGTTGTGTTATAATTTTAACTACAAATGTGTTGGAGTTGTTTTCTCAATAAACTTGTTTTTACTGCTCTTAAGTGATGAAATCCATCGTTGTTGCATATAGAAGCATTTATCTATGATAAGAAAAGTGTGAAATTGTGTTACAATTTTCTGTACAAATGTGTTGGAGTTGTTTTCTCAATAAAATTGTTTTCACTGCTCTTAAGTGATGAAATTCATCGTTGTTGCATATAGCATCATTTAGCTCTGATAAGAAAAATGTGACACTCTATTATAATTTTCTCTACAAATGTGATGGAAAGTGTGCCATGAATGTTGGAAATTTCATGGTTAATGTAATATAAGATAAATAAAAATTCATATCTTCTACAAAAAATCAAGAAAGCTATGCTGAGTAGCCAACACCACATAACAAGACATGTTCGCCAACTCCATGAATGCTACCAAATCTCTCTCAGTGTTGGAGCAATTTTCTCAGTCGCCTTATAAAAAACAAGAACATGGCAAACACGAGGGACATCAGTGGTAAAGAACAATGTGATATTTTGAATATTTTTAAAGGTCATGAAGGAAATAATACATAGGTTACTCAATAGGAATTGATCAATATTAGATATAGAGGAACTGCACCAAAACAACCTTTGATTTCGAAGGTAGAAAATCACGATCTATTTCTTTATTCATGAGGCATTCATGTTGGCATGATTAGACAAGGTATTTAACTTAACTTCAACATAGGCCTCATGAATTATAAGGCTCAAGGAAGTAGTATTGCATTAAGATTTCATTACTTGCTTCCATGGAAGAAAATTTTGATTTTCATTCCTCCACAATGCTCCTTCTCTGCAACATCTTATTTCTTCTAGGCTACTCTTTCCTATGCTATTTCCTTAGTTTCTTTTGCAACATGCGGTGCAATTGCTAGTGGTATAATCAATTATATCTAATAAGAATAATTGGGTAAGTTAACAATTTGTTTTTAAAGTATTTTAAAGTCCATTTAAATCACCAAGTGTTGAGAGGGATAACTAATATACCTTTAAATAGGCTTCATCATAACTTATATACCAAGCGTTGAGAGGGATCAAGTCTAATGTTAAGATGGATATAACCCAATACTCTTGCATTCAGTAATGGATTTCCTCATGCATTCCGTAATGGTTTTCCTCATACCTTTAAATGGGCTTCATCATAACAAACACCATGGAAAAAACCATGAGTTGTTAAAACTTACCACCAACCATAAATTTTTATTTTTATTATTTTATTTATTATATTTATTTTATTTTTATTTGACCTAGTCAAAATATTTATGTATATTTTACAACATTTCTTCTATACTAACTTAGAGTGTGCCTCTCAATACAATAACATAAAAAATACAATTTTTTTAACTAAAACTTTATCCAACCAAAATACAACAAATTAATTATAATTAAATAAATAAATTTGTTTTTGAATCCCAATTTACAAATTTAGTCTACCAATATTACATATAAATAAACAATAATGTTTATCATATCAAGTCTCTCACTGACTCATTCATCCACCTCGAATCTTTAAAATCTAGGGATAGTCTTTCCATAATGAAAATTATCAACTTACAAAAAAAAAAAAATGTATATATATATATATATATTCTCATCCCTCCTGATATATTTATAAGAAAGTTAAACTTAACAATTTTACTTGTTTTTGTTACATTTATCTTCTTCTTCTTCTTTTTTTTAATTATGTTTTATATTATTACGCTTAAAAAAATATTTATGATGTCGTGTTATATAAATATTTTGACTCAATCAAATCACATAATAAAATACAATAAAATTGAGATAAAATAATTTGAAATCTAGATTTTAGGGACCTATAATTTTACAAATAATATTCCTATATAATTTTTGGACTCAAATTTTACTAATCCATAATTTTACCAATAATATTTATATACTTTCAACCTGAAATGTAAAATGTGCATTGATACAGGCTCCTCCACCATTTCAAGGTTTTTTCCAATGCCCTATTTCTATTTTTCTACTCCGAGTCAAGTCTTATCCACACTTGAATGAATTAACAAACAAAGTGCCAACCCCATCCATACTTCTTTGCTTACATTATATAAATTAGGTGTGTTTGTCGCAACAGAGACTCGACTCAATCTCCAAGGAAATGGTGAGACAGGGAGAGGAAGGATGACTCACCTCACATCGGAAGGGTTTTGGTTTTGTATATATAGCTAGTTTTAATTAAACTTTTTATTTTTTTATTATAAAATATTGTGATTTTCATTAGTTATATTGGAAGCATGATTGTTATCTCCTTAACTATAATTCAATTCCAATATTATTATAATAACATATTCCCAATAAATAATATAATGATTAAAATTATTATAATAATAATTTATTGTTTATAAATATTTTGTTGTATGAATAAATTTATTTTTCTTATTTAAACTTAAAAAACAAACTTAGTATAACTTTTTTAATAATTAAATCAATGAAAACAAATAATATTACCTCTCAATAAAGCTCGATCTCACAACACAATCAATATATTTTTCAATAAAGCTCGATCTCCTAACACGATCAATATATTCTTATAAAATTAAAATATTGATTAACGAAAAATGAAATATATCCCATCAAGATCTACAAGTGCCCCCACCCATGGCCATGAAATCATTTCCCTAATTTCACTTTTTAAATAATTTAAAATTCTAAGTATATCTCATTTAAAAAAAACAATCATTTGAAATAATATCTTAATCTTAATTAATATATATATTTTTAATCACATAAAATAATGTCGTAATCTTAATTGATATATTTATATGTTCCTACTCATTGACATAGTTTTTAGCATCATATTCAGTGTCTTCAAAGTTGGATAAAAAGGTGTATAAAGGGACAATATTGGTACACCTAATAACTTTTAAAACTCCTCAATGTCCTTGTAAAAGGAAGCAAAAAGACAATCATGGTTTCCTTTCAAAATTTTGTCAAACTACTCTAGTACTCTAATGTTTAATTGTCTGAAACCCCGAGCCTAATTTTTTGATTCCTAGCTATGAACCTAACTTCATATTTTTCAATTTTCTTGTAAAAAGCAAGCCAAAAGACCATCATTGATTTCCTTTCAAAAGTATACTAAACTACTCCATTACTCTTTTCTTTTCTAAAAGTAATTGTGTTTACTCTTTTCTTTTCTAAAAGTAATTGTGTTTTAGTATATTTTAATGGTCTCAAGGAAGCTCTTAAACCTAAGTTGTTTGATTCAACTATGAACCTAACTTGATGTATTCCTACCTATGAACTTAACTTGGAACCTTGATGTATTTTTCAAAGCCTTGATGTATTTTTCAAATTTCTTTGGGGAGGCTTAAAGTGATAATTTAATAATAATAATTAATAATTGTGAAATTTGGCTTACATGAATTAATTGATTTATTTAAAGATGTTGAGATTTATAATAATGTTTTTGTTAATTAATAATAAAAATTATTATATATAGTTATTTATAAATATAGATTGATTCATTATTTTAAAAGACACTTTACAACGAAGTATAATGGATATGTTGTAATGTCTTATCAAAATAAAAATAAATAATTCTATGTTAAAATAAAAATAACTTCAAACTAAAATAACAAAAATAAAAATTTATTTTATTATTTATTATTTTTATTAATTTTTATTGGTATTCATGTGGAATATATCCTATTTAAAGAGGGAAATTAAACCAGCCTAAATCTATTTAAACTTCATATCTATCTAGCGTTAAGAGGGATCAAATATCTTGAGATGCAAATCAAGATATTTGATCCCTCTCGATGCTTGATAGACTAGAGTTAAGGCGGACCTACATAGGTTAATATTGTTCAATGAAAACTATGCCATTTAAAATGATTTAATGGTGATTTGTAAAAGGATAGACTTTCACTCTTGCCATGTGCATTTGGGTTTTGGGACATTAAATTATTGCCTTATGTCCAAATAAGACAATATTTTAGCCAATCAGAAGTAGTTTTAGATCTTAATCTAGGACCAAAAAAAGATTTTAACCTAAACAATATCTACAAGAAAGTCAATATTTCATATTGGCATCACTTATACTATAGTAAATGTAGGAATTTACAGGGTAAGTTCCTTAGATCAAGAACCAAAGGTCACTGCTCACAAACAGATCACAAATCAGTACACCAGTATAATCACGTGGTTAAAACCCTCGAAGGGGGAAACAATCCACAGCCTGAGCCAACGTGGCCACTTTAGGCAATTTATTAATATAAAAGAAAAGTTACATATGTTTCTCTCATAAACAGTTACCAGACAAATGACCCTCCATGCTCTTTAAATAGAGATCATGGACCAATCGAGTGTTAAGCCACAGATCAAGTGTCGTTAATATCGAGGTGAGAGATAACCGTCGGATCACTACAAATCGTGACCGTCGGATTATAAGTTACAAATGTACATGGTAAAGAAACACACTTTACCTAACTCTACACTAGACTAAGTTATTCTTAACTATTTCCTATGTGTCGGAATATCCTAACATCCCCACTTAAGAACAACTTGGGATAGGATTGAAGGATTTACAAAGGTGACACAAAAGGAGCCTATTTCCTATGTGTCGAAATATCCTAACATCCCCCCTTAAGAACAAATTGGGATAGGATTAAAGGATTTACAAAAGTGACACAATAGGAGAAGGAAGGAGGCATTAGAGCCTATCCCCCCTTAATGACAACTTTCCTGAACTCCAAGCATGGATCGAAGTTTGGTAAACTTTGCTTCTGTGAGAGCCTTCGTAAAGATATCAGCTACTTGATCATTGGTTGGACAATACTGCACTTCAAGAACACGATCATGAATGAGCTTTCTGATGAAGTGTATGTGGAGTTCAATGTGTTTCATACGCTGATGTTGAACTGGATCTTTACATAGTTGAATGGCACTCTGATTATCACACCAAAGTGTAGTTGGATGTTGCTGATGAAGACCAAATTCAGACAGGATCTGACGAAGCCACACGGCTTCCTTGTTGGCTTCAACTGCACCACGATACTCTGCTTCTACTGAAGAAAGAGAGATGCACTTTGTTTCTTACAAGACCAAGTAATAGGTCCTGAACCAAGAGTGAACACATATCCTGCAGTTGACTTTCAGTCATCAGAGTCGCCAGCCCAATCAGAATCAGTGAAACCAATCAACAATAGAGATGCTTCTGCACTGTAATGAATCCCAAACTGAACTGTGCCTCAAATATATATAAGTATTCTTTTAGTTGCTTTCCAATGACTTTCATGAGGTTGGTGCATAAACCGAGCGACAAGACCAACGACAAAGGAAAGGTCAAGACGGGTATGGGTTAGATACAGAATTTTACCAACAAGTTGACGGTATAAGGTAGCATCAACTTCAGCGATAGTACAAGTAACTAAAAGCTTGACTCCAGACTAAAAGGGAGAAGGGGTTGGCTTACAATCTTCCATGTGAAAGTGTCATAGAATATCACAGGCATATGTGGACTGAGAAAGGGTAATACCTTCTTTGGATTGCAAGACTTGAAGACCAAGGAAATAATGAAATCGTCCTAATTCTTTCATTTCAAACTTCTTTTGAGGCTAGACTTCACATGGTTTATATGGTTGGGATCACTACCAGTAAGGATAAGATCATCAACATAAAGAACAAGGATGATGAATGACTTACCCACTTTCTTGGTGTAGACATTGTTGTGAATGCTTCCCTAGAAAAGCCATTATCTAATGAGAAATCTATCCATTTTGGCATACCAAGCCCGAGGGGCTTGTTTGAGACCATAGAGAGACTTCCTAAGGTGTCAAACAAGGATAGAGTCATTTTGGATAAATCCATGGGGTTGTTCCATGTAGATTTCTTCATGAAAATCTCCATGTAAGAAGGTGGATTTAACATCCATTTGATGGATTTCCCATTTAAAGGAGGCAACAAGGTAAAGAACAAGGCGGATAGAATTCATTTTGGAAATAGGGGAGAAGGTTTCAGTATAGTCAATGCCTTCAACTTGTGAAAATCCTTTGGCGAAAAGAACTGACTTCATCTCTGTATCCCTTTTCCATCTGGTCCAAACTTTGTTTTGTAAACCCATCTACATCTGACAAGTTTTCTTCCTTTTGGAAGAGGAACAAGATCCCAAGTATTGTTTGCCAATAAGGAACGATACTCTTCATTCATACCTTCATCCCAATCTGGATGACCGGAGGCTTCTTCAAAGGTTTATGGGTCAAGTTTTTTTGGAACTTGAGCCAATAAGGAAGAAGCTCTTTCGAACTAAGAACGTGTACGTCGTCAATCAGCAGGGTCACCTGCAAGAGACCCTGCTGCATCCTGAGTAGAGCGGACCCATCTTGGAAGCGGCGGAGTATAAGGAACAATTTCACGAGCTGGAGGAGGATTTTCATCCTCGCTGTCATCATTTGAACTAGAAGGAATGCTATTAAAAATAGACGAGAGAGAGAGAGGTGGCACATATGCCAAATCAGGCTCGCGGGCCAAACGTGGCACACTCGCCGAACTAGGATCGCAGGCCGATATATTTTCATCAAACTTTACATCTCTTCTAATGATTATATTTTTGGATTTTGGTTGAAGAAGTCTATATCCTTTGACATCTTCAGAATATCCAACAAAAATACATTTTTCACTCTTAGGTTCTAGGGATTTATGTTTCGCATCTGGAATATGGGCCCAAGCATCACTTCCAAAAACACGAAAGTGACTTACATCTGGTTTGATTGAGCTCCAAGCTTCTTCTGGAGTTATATTCTTTAAAACCTTAGTAGGAGTGTGATTTACTATGTAATTTTCACAGTTAATGGCTTCTGCCCAAAAATTGAGACTAAGTCCTTTATATTGAAGCATACAATTAGCCATTTCTTTTAAGGTGTGATTATTCCTTTCAACTACACCATTTTGTTGTGGAGTATATTGAACGGTATGTTGCAATTGAATGCCATGCTCTATGCAGAAGTTGATAAATTTTTGGTTAACATATTCTCCTCCATTGTCTGATCTTAACTTAAGAATTTGATGTCCAAATTGTTTCTCAACAAAGGCATTGAAGGCCAAGAACATGTTAAAAACTTCACTCTTGAGTTTTAAGAAGTATACCCAAGTGCTTCTGGAGAAATCATCAATGAAAGTTAAGAATTACTTGCAACCAGAGAAAGAAACAAAAGGAAGTGGACCACATAAATCACTGTGCACAAGCTGCAAAGGGGCTGAAGCGTGCCAAGAGACATGTTTGTCAAAACTATCCTGATGATGTTTTCTGAGTACAAATTCGGAACAAACACCATCTCGGCAAGGTACCATAGGAATGCCCATCACCATATTTTCCTTACATAGAGTTTTAGGAGAGCGATAGTTTAAGTGACCAAATCGCTCATGCCAAAGTTTGCTCACATCATCATTATGAGCAACAAAAACGGAGGGAAGACATGATGACCCAAAGTTGTCAAACTTATACAACCTTGTGGAATAATCAACAATGCCAGTAGCTAAAATATGTTGAGGATATTTGAGGTCCTTGATTAGAACATCATGAGGTGCGAATTCTACTATTTTCCCTTCACCTAAATGAGTTATCTGATAAACAGAGAGAAGGTTGCATGACAAAGTAGGAACACATAGTACATAATTAAACTGACCATTATCTAGATGAATGGTTCCAGATCCTACAACACTAAGAGATCTATCATCACCAACATAAATATGTTTGGCGTTACAATCATTTAAAGAAGAAAACATGGCTTGATTTTTGGCCATGTGGTAAGAAGCTCCAGAATCAATGAGCCACTCATGAGAATGAGAAGAAGAAGATACATTTAATGCATAACCAGATCTTGATGCTTGAAAACCACAAGAAGAGAGTGCCATTCCTGAAGATGAAGGTGAAGAGTGCGCTAAATTGATGTTGTGCTTCTTCATTGCTGCTTCTAAGGCTTCCATCTTCTTAAAACATTTGGACTCTAGATGGCCATCATGATTGCAAAAGTTGCAATGTCTATCTGTCTTCTTTCCTTTGTTTTTATATGCCTTATCATGTTGGTGAGTTTATTTTTCAGTTTGCGGCTGAAATTGCTTAGGACCCTTATTTGGTTTCAGACCATACTTTTTAGGTACTACTTCTTAGGATTATTTTGATATGATTGATGTTGGGCTGCTAAGGCTTTCTTAGAAGCGTTTCCAAAAGTTATAAGACCAAGGTGTAAGAGTTTTTCTTGTTCTCTTATCAAAGAATCACAAAAGGAATCAAAAGAGGGACTTTTGTATGTAGTTCCTGAAGAAATGATGGCTTCTCTAGTGGAATGGAAGGCGGAAACAAATACAGAGTATGCAAAACCAATTTTAGCAAGAATGCAATAAATGAGGCTACCATCTTCCTTTTTGACCTTACAACCTTCTAAAAGAATTCTAAGGGTCTTGAATTTGGACAAAAAATCCTCAATAGAGGAGAAATTATTGGGGTCCAAAGTAAGCAACTCATTTTCAAGCTGATGGGCCCTGATTTGATTTTGAATGCAAAAAACAATATTTAGCTTGTCCAGGGCTTCATGAGGGTTGTCAATGTCAAGGATATGAAATCAAAGATCTTGAGCAATGGACATTCCTATCAACCCTCGTGCTTGATATTATTTATTTTCCAATTTATTGAATTTATCATCATCATAAGGTTTAGTTTCTAGCCTTGTGGCTATTCTATAAAGCCCTTTACTTCTAAGTAATCTACCATGTGAGGTAGCCATTGGAAATAATTGGTGCTGTTAAGAATAATCGGGCATGCACTTTCCATTTAAAAAAAAAAAAAAAAAAGCGGAGAAAAGCTGAAACTAACGACTCCAATGGAAATATCTCGAAAAATTAGGCCATTTGAAAAAAACGGCTTGAAAAACGGCTTCCGGATGAAGAAGTTATGCCTTTTGAAAAATCTTAGTTGTAGATGCCGAATAGTTACGGGAACAGGATGAAGTGCGGTGTTTAAAAAAAATCCACCCTTTTGAAAAAAACTTTTTACAAAAGAAGCTTGAGAAGGAGACTTGAACCCAAGACCTCTATCCTCATAAACTAACCCCTCACCAAGTGAGATAGTAAAAAGATTCTATTATTGTTTGAAAGGAAAAAGGTTGGTTTTTTTTTTTTTTTTAACCTACGGTGTGCATGCATTTTCCTGCACAAAAAAACACAAAAACCGAGTAAAAAAACAAAATGCAAATCCTTACGGCAGAATGTTAGATTTTCAGTTAGCCTTACCAACAACTATCAATTTTTTCACTATTTCTGATTTCCCGAGATCGCACAAAGACGCGGGGAAAGAGCATACGTAGCAAAAAAAATCCCTTTTCCTGTTTCTGATTTGCCGAGATCGCACACAACGCACAACAAAGAGCATACACAGAAAATAGGGTATAGATCCGAAAAATAAATAAAACCTAAAAAAACCAAAAAAAAATTAAACAGAGGAAACCGAAATAAGCAGAACTATTAACAAATATAACTACAAAACAGATGCTTTATACCTCCAGATCTAAACTGTCATAACTTGGGTAGAAGGAAAATTTTTCGCATGAAACGAAAGACGTTCCTCACTGTAATAGACACTCCGACCACAACAGAGCAGTTCTCCAAGCCCAAAAATGTTCAGAAATAGCAGATCTACAAAATGGCATTGGCATGCAGTCAAATCGGCTTTGGATTTTGATCAACAATGGACGCGGCCCTCAAAATAGCTCTGATACGATGTAGGAATTTACAGGGTAAGTTCCTTAGATCAAGAACCAAAGGTCACCACTCAAAAACAGATCAGAAATCAATACACTAGTATAATCACGTGGTTAAAATCCTCGAAGAGGGAAACAGTCCACGGCCTGAGCCAATGCGGTCACTTCAGGCAATTTATTAATATAAAAGAAAAGTTACACATTTTTCTCTCATAAATGGTTACCGGACAAATGACCCTCCATGCTCTTTAAATAGAGATCATGGACCAATCGGGTGTTAAGCCACAGATCAAGTGTCGTTAATACCGATGTGAGAGATAACCGTCGGATCACTACAAATCGTGACCATCGGATTATAAGTTACAAATGTACATGGTAAAGAAACACACTTTACCTAACTCTACACTAAACGGAGTTATTCTTAACTATTTCTTATGTGTCGGAATATCCTAACAATAAAAGGGTCATGTTTTTTCAAGTAACATCCAATCTTGAAGTCATATGTGAAACCAAATACTTTTGCGATTACAATCTAACTTCTTACTAAGAATTTATTAGATTTAGTACTAAGGAGTGATTAGATTTAGTACTAAGGAGTAATTAGATTTAGTGTTTAGTTTAAAATTTATGTGAATTTTTATTTATTTTGTATTTTAAATTTTCTCCGAGGGCGGAAATTTTTTTGGCAACTCCAGTTTGTCTATTAGGTTACTTTGAAAACATGCAAATGCATTATTTAATTTTAGTAAAATTGTGTCACTTAAAACATTTTGTTGGTGCTTCCTAAAGGGTAGATTTTCATTCTTGTAAGATGTCTATGGATATTGGGATATTAACATATTTCTTTGGTTTTGAAAAAAAAAATAACTCTTAACCCATCATAAGTAATTTTAAATTATATTTCAAGATAAAGATTATTTCAATTAAAAAAATATCCACAAGTAAATTAATGTCACATACCATTCATTGTTAAGAGATCATATACTTAAAGTAATAATATTTAACCTTGTTCTTATATAGATAAAATAACCTCAATTACAATTTAACCTATATATATATTGAACACATGCATGTATTATTGAAATTATACACATATTTATTAATTTAGTTATTTATTGAATATGTAAATTTATTATGTACTATTTATTTGAATATGTACAGATGAAATCAGTGTCGATGATGAGATGTTAGAAAATGTTGACACTCACACATATGGAGATAAAAAACCTAACCATTGTATACGATATCGTGTTAACCGCATTTTTGAAACGTATTTCATAAAGGATCAGGTGACAGTTCAAGCTCAAATGTTGAAATGTCTCCTATCATTAAGGAAATTAAAAGAAGCTACGACACTACTGGGTATTCGAAAATCAACCAAAGATAAAAAAAATGAAGGAAAATGTGATACAAAATATAAGTAGTGCTATAAATTCAATTAGGAGATCTAGACAAAAAAATGTTTCAATTGTACGTAGAGGAATACATATGGCAGTGGTTTCATCAAGTACCAAAGGGAATCGTTTGGTAACATCTATGGCACGAGCATTAGGAACGTCATGAAAAAATTTGCACAAACATCGGAAATTTCGGCTGCAAATAGATGTAAATGATGAACTCGCTTGTTGGAGAGCTATTTGTAGGCAACCATACAAAGATAGACTTGGAGAAAATGTTAAAAAAATAATATATGAATATTGGAAGAACAATTCGCATGCTTCGCCAACTGCAAAGCAAGTGATGCGAAGAAGAATAACACGAAATCAATACGAAGAGCATGAAAAATATTTCTTGGAAACCACTCAGATAGAGTTATTCAACAAGTTCAAAGAAGAGAATTGTGAAATTCATGTTTCAATCAGTGCTTTTGTTAAAAAAAAACCATGGCATGTAAAACCTATCACCGTACGCGACACTTGTTGTTGCCATTATCATCTGGAATTTGAGTTATATTATGACACATTCCTTGATTTTGGTAGAGCATTATGGAAGGATTCACCTCCTCCTTCCACTATCTGTGATTTCATATCTCAAATTCTATGTGAAAGAGAAAACGATGAACTATTTTACAAAAATAAATGTGTTGGTGGTAAAAAATGCGATGATTGTGGAAATTTGACAAAATTTCAAAACAAATATCCTACTAATATAAATGATCAATCATTGTCCAACATGAAAGTGAAATGGAAGAGATATGAATATATCCATACATCGATTCAAGGTGCAAATAGTGTTAAAAGAAACGAATTACGAGAAGACGAAATTTTTGTGATAGACTTTTTGAGAAAGTTTGAGGCATAAATTTACAAATACACCAAGCATTCCCATAGAGCTCAATGGCAAGACTTGCAATTCAAAAAATCTCATGAAGTTTTTCCACCAGGGACCATTTTGTCAGTGATTGATTTTGCAGAGAACTACACATTTGTTCCACAAAAATAAATTCAGAGTGAATACTATCATTCTGACCAAGTCTCCATGCTTGTCCATATTCTATATAGACATGCTGAACAAAACATTGATCATATAGAAAGCACGAGTGAAAATCAACATATCATTGAAGAATATCACTTTTATATCAGTGACGATCATACACATGATACATATTTTGTACAACATTGTTTTGGAAAAATTTATGATTCCTTGAAAAATCGTGGAATAACATTCAATAAACATTGGATATGGTCAGACGGATGCGTAGGTCAATTAAAATCTGCACGATCATTCTTTTGGTTGTGTTGTCTTCATAAGAAAACATGCATTAAACATTGTTGGAATTTCTTTGAGACTGGCCATGGAAAAGGAGAACATGACGGTGCAGGGGCATGCATAAAATGAGCACTTCGAAGATATCAAATGAACCCATTTGCAGGCTGACTTGTGGACGCGAAAGAAGTTGTTCAATGGTGCATCGCTGCTCTAAGCCATGAGACTAACCCATCAAGGGAAGTGCGAAGGTACATTCAATTTAATTTTTATTGGAAATCTAATTTTATCGTGCAATGATTATCTTTGATTGTATTTTGATATCATATTTACATTCTTATTTGAATTTTCCATATAAAGGTTTTTCTGGCATATTGGGATCGAAGACGTTGATAGATCAATTGGAAATGACGTTGAAACAATAAAAGGGACTCGAAAATTGCATTCAATTAAAACAAAGTCGTCCAGAAATGTGTTTGCATTGGATAAAAGAAAATATTTTTGTTTTTGTCATGTTTGCATAGACAACACAAAATCCAATGACATTTGTGAAAACAATATGTATGTAAACGATTGGAAACATACATAGCTAAATAAAAAGGGAAAAAAATTATGTTGCAATGTTTGAAGAAATGCAATCAGATTAAACTACAATATCATCCGATGGTGATCGAGTTTCTGATCTTGTTAGATAAGGTAACATTTGAATTTCTTTCTAATGATTTAAAGATCTAGAAATAAATTTAAATATGTATAATTTTGTTAAGTTTGTTTTATTGTGCAGGAGATGTTTTTGCTGTAATTGTGCCTATTGACAACGATGAAAATGTGAAGAATTATTTGATGTGTTTCACTGAACGAAAAATGAAATTATTAGAAAACTATAATGATCATGGATTTCAATATGAAAGAGGATCTATTATACTGAAAGGTTATTTTTTCAGACAAACTAATCAAAGTGGGGATTTTGTTTACTTTGAAAACTATGAACCTGATTTCATAAGTTGTCAATATAGTCACTTGGTGTGTGTAGCACATATAAAGTTGATAGAGGTTCAATAAAAGAAAAAAACGAAAATTAAGAAATGGAAAATGTCAAAATCCGATAATGAACGGACTATTGAAGATGGCATTCCATTGGAATTTTTTTGATTGAACTGCCCAAAAATTTAGTATCTTTGGATTAAATATGTTTTAGAACTTCTAGTGCTCAACTAAAAATTGAGTTGCTTATGTTATTTGTGCAAGTGTTTGCACATGTACAAATTGTTTTGGTACATGCACGTGCTCTAGTATCAACTGAAAGTAGTTTTTCTATACATGTGCATTGATGAAAAATGTTACATGTATTGGATATATATATATGTTCTAGAATGCAATTAATTGTTCAAGTAGTTTTACTATGTGCATTGATGAAAAATGATTCACGTACTCAATATATATGTTCTAGAATGCAATTAACTCAAACTAGTTTTTCTATGTGCATTGATGAAAAATGTTGCACGTACTGGATACATACACGAACTGAATACATGTCTAGTTTTTAGATCAAAACATTTAACATTATATCAAAACATTTAACATTTAACATTAAATCAAAATTAAAGGGATTTACATATAACTACTTGTTTACTCTTTTTGATTAAATCAAAACAATACTTCACATGGGAGTCTTCCATAGGCCAAATGTAGATTGAAACCATCCAAAACTTAGAAAAGGGGACCCGAAAAGGGGGTCTGAATCAAAAAAATAGAAAAGGGGCTACCCATAACCGGGAAACCAGCCCAGAAGATTCCGCCCAATATCGGGAAACCAGCAGACATAGAGTGTTCAGAAGCACAGTGATTGCAAAACATGACAAAAGTTCAAAAAAGCTAAAGAGGACCTGACATCAGGCTAGCTATCGATGTGTGTAGGAGGATTATCCTCCACAATTGGAAAAATGTAGTCCTCCGGATCATCATCTACTCCCTTGGAGTGCTGGGAGGAGCTCTCCGAAGCGGAAGAGGAGCCAGAGTCGTCTTTGAGCTTTTTCTCCACACAGGCCGAGCTGTCGTTGCTTGTGCCATTGCTGCTAGAGCTCGTCGAGCCGGATTTGACTGGAAGAGCTATCGACTTCCTGGTTTCTTGGGGCTGATGGGTTGGGATGGTGGACTTTCTCCACCGCTTCCTGGAACCAGAGGCACCTTCATCTTGAGGCTCCTCCTGAAAAAAGACAGAAATGGTCGTCGTAATTCGAGGTATGACCATAACGCTAGTGAAGTGAAATTGTGCGATACTGCTTGCCGGAGGAGGGTGGCTGCCTATGTCATGGATTGAAAGAGGCGAGCGAGAGCGAGCACTCCTACCCCCTCCACCCCTACCCCCACCTCCCCTTTTGCAACGCATCCGATGTCTACGCGTGGGAGTCTTCCATAGGCCAAATGTAGATTGAAACCATCCAAAACTTAGATCAAAACATTTAACATTATATCAAAATATTTAAAACATTTAACATTAAATCAAAATTAAAGGGATTTACATTAAATGTAGATTAAAATGGTATCCAAAACTTAGTTTTAAAAACTTTTAAATTATATCACAACATTAGTTCACATGATTAATGTACTTCAACCATGCAAAACTTGGTTTTTAATTTTTTTTTGATTATATCACAATATTACTTGACATGCCATCCAATTGTAGTTCAAATATCCAATAAAAACATTTAATATTATATCACATGTGCCAAATGTAGATTGAAACCATCCAAAACTTAAGTTTTAAACATGCCATGCCAATTGTAGTTCTTGACTATCCAATAAAAACATTAAACATTTAACATTAAATATTTAACATTAAATATCACATGCCAAATGTAGATTGAAACCATCAAAAACTTGAGTTTTAAAAACTTTTTGATTATATCATTCATATATAACATTACTTCACATGACATGCCAATTATAGTTCAACTATCTAATAAAAACATTTAACATTATATCACATGCCAAATGTAGATTGAAACCATCCAAAACTTAACTTTTAATTTAACAAAAAATTATAGATCACAACATTAATTCACATGCCAAATGTACTTCAAGCATTCAAAACTTAAATTTTAAAAACAAAACAAATTATAACACATCATTACATAACATGTCAAATGTAGTTCAGAAGCAAAACAAAACTTAAATTTTAAAAACAAAACAAATTATAACACATCATTACATAACATGCCAAATGTAATTCAGAAGCAAAACATTAATTTATAGATGACAACATTACTAGTAGTTCAATTATCCAAAATTTAAAAGTTTTAAAAACCAAACAAATTATATAACAACATTACTTCACATTCACATGCCAAAAGTACTAAAACCATCCAAAACTTAACTTTTTGGAACAAAACAAATTATATTAACACTATAATAAAATATGTCCAAAAATTGTAGATCTCACAAGTATCAAGTATCAAGTTATATATATATGACAGTGCATCTAGATAATATATAAAAAAGTAAATTTAAGACTATCTAAATCTTGAAATCAAATCTACAAATCATTTCCATCAAGTATAGATGGATGCAGTGTCTTTCCTATTAGAGTCTCAATCCGCGTGCTATCTTGCAAAGCATGGGAAACCTGTACACAATGCACATACAAACATTAAAATTTGATGTTTTAAAAATGAGTGAGAATATATATAGAACTTCATGTAAAATAAAAATAAAAATCATGCAATACCTCATGAGGTTCCCTCTCCATTTGTTCGCTTGCTACAAGTTCCCCCATGGGAACATCTCCAACAATAAACTGTACAATATATATATATATATATATATATATATATTAAAAATTTTCAGATGAAAATGCACGTGTACATATATAAACTTATTTTCAATAATATTAAAAAAAAAGTTAGACAACTTGTTCAAATGGTTGAAATGGTGTGGATGTTCCTATCTCCGTTGCTAGAGTCCGTGGATTAAAGAAATCTTCTATATGAACCTAAAATTCAAAATTTTAAAAGTATAAAATAACTCAAGATCAAGATCTCAATTTATTAAATAAACAACAATTTATAAATTATAACTAAACACACACACACACACACACACACACACACACACACACATATATAAGTGAAAAATTGAATACTTCTGTAGGTCAATTTGGGACATCTCCTAAGAGAGGCTCCAAATGAAAATCTCCAAGAACCTAAAATTCAAAAAATTTAAAATAACTCAATATATATATATATATATATCTCAATTTGTAATTGAACTTTTTGAGGTGGAATATATATATATATAACTTAAACATAAATTTTAAAAGTGAAAAATTTTCCATACTTGTTGTGGATGTGGCACATCTCCTAAGGAAGTAGAAGGTACATCTCTCAAGGAAGAAGAAGGTACCGCCATCCCAAAAACATCGGACGGAATCAGAATCTGTTAAAACATTTTATCATTATATATACATACATGTACATGTGTGCACAATTATTTATTTTAAAAATATCACTTAAAAAACACTAACATTTGCCAACATATCTTGATGGTGAGACCCATCTGCATTGTTTGAACCAGAGGTCCTGAACGTGACATTAACATTTTCGTCACTCATCATGCGTGACAACTGCAAATGGTGTTTTAACATATAATGATACATTCTTGTTAGATTAATGTACATACAAATAAATGTATACATGTACATACACATGTATTTATTACAAATTGTACACATGTATACATGTTAAAATAATTGAACCCTAAGGTCATTAACACATACCGTTCCCGTGCCCTCTTCCTAATGAAGAATTAGGTCTTGAAAACCATTATGAAAATTCTTTGCATATATTCGGAGATCTTCAACATTCATGTTGTCAATCTTTTCATCTGTACAATACAGAAAATTGGCACGTGCATTTTCACGTACTCTTTGTCGATTTAGACAAACATCGACTCCACCCAATCCATTGTAAACATTGTCGATCATGACATCTCTTGCTTCTCGACTTATTTGAGAAGTCGCATCCATCTCTGACCACAGAGTTTCGACCCGAAAAGGTCGACTCACCAATGGCGGCTCAGGGCAAGGCAACTCCACATCTCGCTTAGCGCCCTTACGGTCATACAATCGACCTTTCCCCGGACCAAAAAATTCTGACAGAAGGCCATTGTAGTTGGGTTTCATATTCAAAAAAAATTCTGTGTAAAATAATTGTGCAAAATAAACAGGAACCTTGTCGTTCCATGGGAGCCTTCCATAGGCCGCAAGGTGCCTATCATACAAATAGTGAGCTATATTTGGGTGCTTGAAATATTTCACCTTCAACATTTTTCTTTTTGGCCCTTCCTTGAAATTAAACATTGACTTTTCCATATCTTTTGTAACTCTTTTTTTTACATCCTCCCATTTATCAGGACCCATTACTGTGTAGAAATTTCCTGAATAATGAATATTTATCCATCGAGATTATCTTGATCACATACTAATTCGAATTCATATGCAACACATAATCTCTTCTACAATCAATCATCAATTTGCGGAAATAGAAATAGTCGCATGCGCACATAAACACAGTATGTAATGGGGAAAGCTTATAGCTGAAAACCCCTCAGCTATTTTGTATATTATATGGAGAGAACATGTAACAGTACATAGCACAATACTCCTCACAAGTACTCAGTACTATCTCATTAAGTTACACACAAACTAGCTTGGTTTTGAACAAGTCACAGGTTCAAAACTCATCCACTGATTGCCTGCCTCTATTGCGCAATCAAGGCTGGTCTAATGAGAGATCCAAGGTTCGAATCTCCTTGGCTTGACAGCGCAATCCTCATGGGAAATTTCCTCCAAGTGTGGTGTAAATCTCATGCACAACTAATGTCACAACTGATAGCTATCTCAACCCTTTCATCTACCTCTTTCACTGGTCTTCACTGAACTGTCCATGCACTGTAGTGAACTGATGTGTTATTGAGTTGAATAATGAGTTAATAATTAGTGAATTAAATAATATTTAATTCACTCCACTCATTACTATTTGATTAGCTAGTTAAACTAATCACAACTAGTTCAACTAAGTTAAACCGAACATAACTCCACCAACTGTCTCATCAACTCCACCAAACTTCTGCCACTGAAGTCCTAACTGAAGTCAACCATGCATGAGCTCACCAAACCCCAAGGAATAGCGTAATTCCTTATGTCAGATGCATGGGCCACATCCGTAGCTCCAACTGAAGTGCTCCAAGAGAATAAACTGAAGTTTAGAGTCTAAATATTATTAAGGGCTAATAATATTTGACTGACCTATTTTTAGACAGGCAGTCTAAAAATAGACTTCGACCTATATGTATAAAAATAGAGGTCCATCTATTTTTACCAACTCGACCAATCATCCAAGAATAGCATACTGCAACTCCTAGACCATGCTCCATATGTCTAAAAATAGACATAGTCTAAAAATAGACTTTGCGCCAAAAATGGCCTGCGGGCCCACTTAGTGAAGGCGACTTCATTTCACTAAGCTCCATCATCTTGTTGCATTTTCAACACTCCCTCTCAACAAGATATGGATTATCTGCAACCCCTATCCTGCCTCTGTGGAATTCGAACTTGCTCCTAGTGAGCGCCTTCGTCAAGATGTCAGCATCCTGATCCTCCGTGGGAACATATGAAAGTAACATGATTCTCCGCTGAACACAATCTCTGATATGATGGTACCTGATGTCGATGTGTTTGGATCTATCATGAAATACTGGATTAGCCGAGAGTTTAATGCAACTCTGGTTATCACAATAAATCACTGTAGGCTCCAAATGCAACCGGAACAATCCAACGAGGATCTTCCTCATCCAAATAGCCTCGCATGCAGCCAAGCTTGTTGCCATGTACTCGGCCTCTGCTGAACTGAGTGCCACGGATCTCTGCTTCCTGCTGTACCAGGAAACTGCTGTCGACCCAATGCTAAAAACTCCTCCAGATGTGCTCTTTCGGTCCGTTGGGCTCCCTGCCCAATCTGCATCAGTGAAGCCGGAAAGCTTCGCTCCATCCTCCTGTTTGTACCATAGACCATATCCCAATGTGCCACTAAGATAACGCAATACATGCTTGCCTGCCTTCCAGAAGAGCTTGGTAGGCTTAACCATAGCTTGCGAAATCTGGTTAATAGCATAGCATATATCGGGTCGTGTATTGACCAGATACATAAGCAACCCCACCAACTGTCGATAGACAGTGGCATCCACTACCTCCGCTGAAGTAGCATCCTCCTTCCTCCAACCACCAGGAAGAGGAGTGTCAACAGGCTTGCAGCCTTGCATGTTGAACCTCTCCGGAATCTCCCGGGCATACTTTCCCTGAGAAACAAACAGTCCTCCGCTGCGCTGCCAAATCTCCAATCCCAGGAAATAATGAAGGATGCCCAAGTCCTTCATCTCAAACTCTCGTGCAAGATCCTCCTTGCATGAAAGTATCAACTGCTCATCGCTAGTCGAAATCAGATCATCTACATAGAGTACGATGATCAATAGCTTCCCCTCCACCACAATCTGGTATAGGTTTGGATCCGCCTCACTCTTGGATAATCCAAGCCCGGTGAAGTAGCTGTCTATCCGAGTGTACCAAGCACGAGGTGCTTGCTTCAGCCCGTACAGTGCTCTCTTGAGTCGGCACACATGCGACTCACTGCTGAAGATCTCGAAACCTTCAGGCTGCTCTATGTACACCTCCTCCTCAATAACTCCATTGAGGAAAGCAGTCTTCACATCCATCTGATGAATGTGCCACCCCATCTGCGCTGAGAGAGCAAGGATCGTCCGTATGGAAGAGTACCTTGCGACAGGTGCAAAGGTCTCCTCATAGTCAATCCCCTCGATCTGTGAAAAGCCACGGGCAACAAATCTCGCCTTGTACTTCTCCACACTCCCGTCAGCTGCCTGCTTCACTTTGTAGATCCATCGCGAACCCACCACTGATTTCCCCACCGGTCTTGGGACAATCTCCCATGCACTGTTCCTGACGATCGAATCATATTCTTCAATCATGGCATCTACCCATGCGGGTTCCTCCACAGCTTCCTCAAAAGAGGATGGCTCCGTCACAACACATTGACTCACAAGAGCCATGTATCCAGTGTACCGATCCGGTGACTGTCTCTGTCTGCGCTGTGCTGTGGGTGGTCCTACAACCTTCTCTGCATCCCGAGCCAGTCGCTCAGCTTCTGTAGTGCGCATGCGCCCTCTGATGGTTGGCGCTGCCTGGGTGGTTTCTTCCACCTCCTGAACCTCCTCTTGTGGCTGATCCACATCCGGAAGCTCCTTCTTAGGAACTAACAGCTCCTCATCTGCATGCAAGTGTAGCTCCCTCTCAAGCGAACACTGCATGGCTTTCTCCTCCTGAAATTTTATATCCCGTCGCACAACAGTCTTGCGACTGTCTGGCACATACACCAGATAGTTGTGAGGTGTATCAGTGTACCCCACAAATATTCCAACTTCAGCAGTTGGATCCAGCTTCCTTCTTGCATCCTTCGTCACATGCATGTAGACAGGAGATCCGAAAATCCGCAAATGGGAAATATCAGGCCTCTTGCCAGAATAAGCCTCCTCTGGTGTACTCATGCCAAGAACCTTGTGAGGATAACGGTTCTGCACATACACTGCTGTATTGCATGCCTCAGCCCACAAGTGAAGGGGTAGGCCCTGATCATGCAACATCGCCCGTGCAGCACCCACGATCGTTCTGTTCTTCTGCTCAGCCACCCCGTTCTGCTGTGGGTTATGGGGTGCGATGAGCTCTCTCAGAATCCCTTCTGCGCTGCAAAACTCCTTGAATTCAGCCGAGATGAATTCACCACCGTTATCACTCCTTAGAGCAATCACCTTCTTCCCCGACTCCTTCTCGACCAGTGCTTTAAACTCACAGAACTTCGCGAATGTATCGCTCTTCTTCTGCATGAAGAAGATCCAGCACTTTCGAGAGAAATCATCAGCAAAGATCACATAATACCTATGCTTTGCTGTCGAAGCAACTGAGAAAGGATCACACACGTCTGTGTGAACTCTCTCAAGGATCGTCGTGGCGCGACTATCCTTCTCGTGAAAGGTGGCTTTCACATACTTCCCTAAAGTACACCCCTTGCACTGATCTGACTGCGCAAGAGTGCCCTTAGGAAGCCCAGTAGAAATCTGCTGCAGGATCTTCAAATCTCCATGGTGAAGGTGGCCCAATCTCCTGTGCCACAGTTCGCCCTCATCATCCCGGCTCACCACTTCTCCCGCCTTGCATGCCATTGCTGCGCAGCCATCTACTTGCAACTGATAAAGGTTCTTAACTCGAACCCCTATCTTCCGGGTCTCTCTAGTTATCTTACTGCGCAGGAAGGCCTTTCCTTCGCTGAATACCACATCATACCCCTTGTCTTCCAACATCGCCACAGAGATCAGATTCTTCATCAATCCTAGAACATGCAAAAATTCCTTCAATACAAAGGGTTTACCAGACTCCCTCTCAAAGGAAATGGTACCGATACCGGTCGCACTGTATCTACCATCATCGCCCATCTCGATGTGCACTCCAAGATATTTTTCCTCCAGATCTGAAAACAGATCTCGATCTCCGGTCATGTGAAATGACGCACCACTGTCCAAGAACCAAACTGATCCTGCCACACTTGAAACCAAGCATGCGATCAGTGAAAAATCCAGTTCAAATTGAGAAGCCAATGCCTCTCCCGCTGCAGATCCAGCAACCTTCTTATTTTTCTTCTTCTGCGGACAATTTGTGGCATAGTGTCCATGCTGGTGACAGTGAAAACACTTCACCTTGGACATGTCTTGCTTCTTGCCTTTCGCACCAGACTGAGAAGCTTTCTTGCTCTTCCCCTTCTTTGCTTTGGCATCCAAAGCGCAATTTTCTTCATCGGATACCTTTGATGAAGATCTGTCCCTGGTAGTCCTCCTTATCTCCTCCTGCATGAGATCCGCCCAAAGGCGCTCCCATCCCGGCAACTTCTCCCGACCATTGACACTATCTTGATATGAATGCCAAGCCTTCGGAAGACCAAGGAGAGCCAGGTCCACCATATCCTCTTCTTCGACAATCACCCCCACACTTCCCAGCTCATCTCTGCATTGAGTGAACTTCATGAGGTATTTGGCGATACTGTCGCCTTTCTCCATCTTAATGTTTCTGAGCTTATCCTTGAGCGCCAGCTTCCTTTGGTCGCTCTTACTCTGGAATAGATCTGTCAACGCTTTCCACATCAAATATGGAGAAGCTTTTCCATGTAAGCTGGATACAATGTGATCCTTTACGCCCTCCAACAGAATCCTTCAACATTTCGCCATCTTCTTTTGCCAAGCCTCGACTTCAGCAGGATCAGTGGGCTTTTGGACATCCGTATCTATGAACTCCTTCAGTTCATTATCTTCTAATATTGCCTCCATGTGATCCTTCCATGCAACATAATTCGAACTGCCTTCAAGAGCATATTCGAGTCGCAAACCGTTGAAAGACATTTTCAACTCCGGCACCAAGAACACAAACTGCTGCAAAATTTGAATTCCAAACTCAAAAACTCAACTGCTTCTGGATCTGTGAGAACAAATTATTTCTAGCACAGAGATCGACTGTAAGGGCATTTACTGGATATATCACCTTTCAGAGAAAGGATGGATCCAGAGGCTACCTGGCCTGTTACAGACTCTGTCTACCGAAATAATATTGTAATCACTGCAATAGATCTCGATGATTGATTCGCTCTGATACCATGTAGAAATTTGTTGAATAATGAATATTTATCCACCGAGATTATCCTGATCACATACTAATTCAAATTCATATGCAACACATAATCTCTTCTACAATCAATCATCAATTTGCAGAAATTGAAACAGTCGCATGCGCACATAAACACAATATGTAATGGGGAAATATTATAGCTAAAAACCCCTCAGCTATTCTGTATATTATATGGAGAGAACATGTAATAGTACATAGTACAATACTGCTCACAAGTACTCAGTACTATCTCATAAAGTTACACACAAACTAGCTTGGTTTTGAACAAGTCACAGGTTCAAAACTCATCCACTAATTGCCTCCCTCTATTACGCAATCAAGGCTAGTCTAATGAGAGATCCAAGGTTCAAATCTCCTTGGCTTGACAACGCAATCCTCATGGGAAATTCCTCCAAGTGTGGTGCAAATCTCATGCACAACTGATGTCACAACTAATAGCTATCTCAACCCTTTCATCTACCTCTTTCACTGGTCTCCACTGAACTGTCCATGCACTGTAGTGAACTAATGTGTTCTTGAGTTGAACAATGAGTTAATAATTATTGAATTAAATAATATTTAATTCACTCCACTCATTACTAGTTGATTAGCTAGTTAAACTAATCACAACTAGTTCAACTAAGTTAAACCGAACACAACTCCACCAACTGTCTCATCAACTCCACCAAACTTCTGCCACTGAAGTCCTAACTGAAGTCAACCATGCATGAGCTCACCAAACCCCAAGGAATAGTGTAATTCCTTCTTTCAGATGCATGGGCCACATCTGTAGCTCCAACTGAAGTGCTCCAAGAGAATAAACTGAAGTTTAGAGTCCAAATATTATTAAGGGCTAATAATATTTGACTAACCTATTTTTAGACAGGCAGTCTAAAAATATACTTCGACCTATATGTCTAAAAATAGAGGTCCATCTATTTTTACCAACTCGACCAATCATCCAAGAATAACATACTACAACCCCTGGACCATGCTCCATATGTCTAAAAATAGACTTTGCGCCAAAAATAGCCTACGGACCCACTTAGTGAAGGCTACTTCATTTCACTAAGCTCCATCATATTGTTTCATTTTCAACATCTAATGGAATATCTGATCTTAATTCTTCTGGAAGTCTAGTATCAGTAAAGGATGGAATGTGGGTCTGAGTTGGAGGTGTGCTGGCTCTTGGTCTAGGTGAAACAAGAGGTGTTCTAGGAATCAAACTTGTGCTTCTGCTTCTTATGAATCTACCCCTTGAGTCTCTCTCTCTACGCATATCATTGTTTTTGGGAGTTAAGAAACAAGGCTACCTAGTTACACTTCCCCGGCAACGGCGCCAAAATGTTTGTACCCAACTTAGTGTTCCTAAATTGAGTTCATTAACTGTCAGCCAGGGTTAGTAAACTACTGAAGTGTGGTGCACTATATGTGCCTAGGTATTTGTTTCTCACTACGTTGTGTTTAGTGTTTTATGATGTTTTTGGTTTTATGGTTTTATGTTTGAAAAGGGAAAGAACTAAGTGCTGGTGAAAAGAAGCTATTGGTTATATTAAAATAGAACAAAGCCTAAACTATGGATGGAAAACAACAAATGCAAAGCTTGATAATGACTTCATTGCAAGGAAATAAACCACAACATGAGCTTGAACTTATCCAATTCATTCATTAAAGGTGTGTTGGAAGAGCTTGAGAAATGAACAAGTTAAGTGTAAATGAAGTTCTCCTAAATAAACAATCAACTCACAATATTACAAAATGATTATTTGTAACACAGTAAGGTTTCTATTCTAGCTTAACCTATGATGATGAAGTTACCCTATTCTGCAACTTGACTTATCACTTCTAGGCCTTATTCATAAGTTTTGAGATTTTCTAGAATAATTTTTGGGAAAAAGGCTATAGGTGAATTTGTAAAAGATTTGCCAAACAATCAAAGCCTTAAACTGATATTACTGACTCCTGTTCATGTGATGATGTATCAATATAAATTCAGAACAAAAGTAAGTTTGTAAATAATGAAGGCCGAGAGACTAATTTTGACAACTAGTACTACTTGAAATATAATGGATAACACTAGGCTAGAATGCGGTCTATCAATCTTAAAATATAGTGACTACAACTTAAACTAGAATGCCATTATCAAACTTGAAATGTAGTGACAGAGTTGAACTAAATGCAATCAACCTCTGGAGTGTTGTTACTAAATTAACATGCAGCTAGTCTATGGAATTCTACAGCCCATCTTGTTTCAATATGAATGATATTTTGGAAGAGTTTGTAAAACAATTCTGGCTGTATTATTCTATGCAATTGAACATAAACATAAGATTTGAAAGCAAATACGACTAGGATCTAAGATACCACAGTTGTTTCTTATTCATTGTTAACGATGTTTTGGAAGAGTTTGTAGGAGTAAGACCAGCTATGACACTTAGTGTAAACAAGCATAAATCATAAAATTTGAAAGGAAATGCAACTAAAATCTACAACACCACAGCTATGCCTTATTCATCATGATAATATTTTGGAAGAGTTTGTAAGAGTAAGTCTAGCTGTGATGATTAATGTAAACAAGTATGAAACATAACTTCAGAAACCTGCTTAAGCTAGAAATGAAAAACGAGACTAAAATACTTATCTAAGTCGTATGAACAAAGCTGCTCAGGTAGCAGGGGCCCTCTACCACCGGAGTAGCACGCAAAATCTACTTCAAGATTGACTCAGCCTTTCAATAAAATGGTGCTTCTTTCATTAAAAGAGAAATTACTTCAAAACAGAGTGTTTTTGGACTTCTGAAATCTAGCAATCAAACACAAAATCTAACCTTGTCCCTCGGTTTCCCGAGCCATATTTGTAGCAAAATTACATAACTGTCTTGAGATAACCTAGGGATAATTGTCTTTCCAATTAAAACCAAACTAAGACTGTGATGGTGGTCACGTAGTATAATTAAGGACATCTGTACTGTCCTTGTCCTATTAGGAGTCTATCTCCTAGTTTGAGTTCCCACGTGCATAACCACCTACAGAATTCCGTTCAAACTTCGTGGAGAGCAACAAATGATGAGGGAGTGATGTGGAATATAGCCATATGTGTTTTCCTCTGAGATGACACCTGGAACCTGCGTAGACATGAAGACAGCTGCAGAATCGACAACTAGCTACAGAATGTCTGCATTCTGTAGCTAGATCTAGTTCAAAAAGTACTACAATGACAAAATCATAAAAACATAGAAAGTTAGTCATGATATTCATTCTTAAAGCAATTTTAATTAATTCTATTGATCATTTGAGCCTGTAATTAATAATGGACAAAGGAAATGGAGTGGAATGTGGTGGAAGAAAGAACATCTTTGGAGCTCAACAGCTGCAGTCCTCACCGCGCATGGCGAGGGGCCCCAACTGGCCAGACAGGTGCCACATATGTGTCAAGAAAACAAAAGCTTCATGTAAAAACATAATTTTCACCCTATCTCAACAAAAAATTTCATAAACATTCAAAAGATAAAAAACAAAGTACTTCTTTGGAAATTCACTGATCATTTCTTTCTTACCATCGAGTCCCCACTGGGTACTAGGAGGCAGGACTAACTCTGGATCGCCTGTGAAGTTCATCCCTGCATAGGGATAATCCTCGATCATGATAATCTATGAGTTAAGCCAATCGAAAAATCCATCATCAAAACAGTGGCGGACAGGACCCTCTCCAGTCTGCGGAAGCAAAGCGGCCCGCCGACCCTGCCTCGGCTCACGTGGACCCAATGGCGCTGTAACGATCCTGGGCCTCATCAGTCGTATCCACTCCAGTATGAAAGAGACAATCAGTGTCCCATACCCAAACTCTCTCTGGGTACAGGTCTTACATGTGGTAACTTGCTCTGCTCGGACCCGACGGACAACTCCGTCACACCAGTCGAAAACCTGAGGCTGCATACAGTCCAGGGCTAGGAGCATCTGGGCCTTGGTGGCCACATGCTGACTCTTGGCGCCTGCCAAGCGAACAATCATCCATAATATAGACCGCAAAGGTCTCAAGGTCACCTGGGTGATCGGTATCCGGTTGCTCACAGCCTGAGTGTCACGTATGCAATGTGCACAAATCAGATCAGTAGTGGAACATGGGTCAGCTCTGGACCCTGTCAAGTTGGGCCTTTCCCCATGACATGATAGGCCGGTCAAAAAGTACACATCATCCTTTTCTATTGAGAGCTCATTGCCTCCAATCCGAAAGACATGGTGGCGTTCGTCCCACTGCTGGATTAGCCACCTCAGGAGGTCCTCTTGGCCCCTCATCAGTTCTAAGCGGGCATACTTTAGCAATCCGCATCTATGGAGAGCCATCAAGCTTGCAACATTCGTCACCATCTCTCGTTCTTCTCATTCATGTTCTCTCTCTCGCCAGATACTCATGTTTAAACAGCTGAATACCTGCACAAACAACATTTCCAACCGATCAAAACTTGCCTGGACCATTTCAAAATAGTAGAAATTGAGTTGCTAAAAAACACGGTGCACCTAACGCTGGCCCTAGTGCAAAACAGAGCGTGCTAATGCGTTAATCCTCATGGGTTATGCGTTTAACACGTTTATAACTCTAATGGTCCGCGTTAGGTGCAAGCATTTTTTTTTAGGGCCTCGGAAATCTGCCATTTTGAAACAGCAAAAAGTAACAAAAAGATAATTAAATGATAGTAGGAGGTTCTAGCTCTTACCTGGATCTCGCGGGAAGGAAAACTGTTGCCCGGATTGACCGTAATCATGACCTGAAGTTTTCACCCCTTTCACCCTAGAGCTTCTTCACAGCACTTCGCGCAGTGAAAATGAAGGCCTTCTCACCTTTTTATAGCCATTTTGGGGCACAAATCTCTTAAGCTAGTCAGCAAAGTCATGAATTCTTGCTACGCATATGTCGCAACTCTTGAGATTTGGTACTGATGTTCTGATGAGTGATCAAGATTTATATGCAGACATACTCATGTGATATCGAGCATTCTTTTTACGGTATTTTTCTTGCTCGTTAATCTGAAAAACCTCGAGTTCCCTTCTTCGGACTCGTTAAACTTATACGAAGTTGACATTGAGCGTTCTTTTTGTATGGTATTTTTCTTTCTCGTTAATCCGAAAAACCTAGAGTTTTCTTCTTCAGACTCGTTAAAACTATGAAGAAGCACTGAGCTTTCTTTTTAGGAATCTTTTTCTCGCTCATAAAACTGAAAAAACCCCGAGTTTCCTTTGTCGGGCTTGTTAAACTACCACGATAGAAAGGATGGAGCCATTCTTTTCTTTTTTTCAAAGCTCATTAAACTGAAAAAGTAACCGAGTTTTCTCCGCGTGACTCGTTAAAATTTCATGGAGGTAATCGAGTTTTCTCTGCGCGACTCGTTAAAATTTCATGGAGGGCACCGAGTTTTTCTTTGTCAGACTCGTTAAAATTTCACAAAGAGTATTGAGTTCACTCTGTCTCCTCGTACTCATAACAAAATGAGGTGGATGTCTATCGAACATAGATTTCTCACTTTTCCGGTTTCGATGGACTAACTTACGGAAAGTGAACTGTTTTGGGCTTACTATTATCCCTTTGCCGTGCCCGGTTATCAAGACATGACAAAGGTACCCCAATGGAGTTGTATTTTATGATATTTTTCAGACTCTCTAAACATGAAAAATTCACCAAGTTTACTCGTCTGGACTCGTTAAACCTAATCAGACGGGACGTAGAGTTGTCTTTCCTGACATTTTTCAGACTCTCTAAAATATGAAAAATTCACTGAGTTTACTCATCTGGACTCGTTAAACCTAATCAGATGGGGCACAGAGTTGTCTTTCCTGACATTTTTCAAACTCTCTAAACATGAAAAGTTCACCGAGTTTACTCGTCTGGACTCGCTAAACTTAATCAGACGGGGAAAAATTTGGAAAAAATGGATACTACCTCTGTTTCATTTTCAAAAAGGTCGATTTGGCAGCAAAATTCTTGAACATGGCACTTCCCAAAAAACTCTTTCGCAGTTAGCCGAACCCTACCATCTATGAGTATTAGCCTTCATTTCCCAGTGTCCCTGCATCGGTAAAATCCTAACACACTCTTTGGTGTTCAACATGCTTCAACTGCCTAGTACCCTGCTAGAGTGCCTTCTATTGTTCAAGAAGATCTCGCTATCTACTGCTCTTGTTATCAACCAAACCGTTCATTATGCCAAAAATTATTTGTCGTCTGATGTTCCCATTTACTCTTCCTTATCTCAAATCATAAACAAAATCAGTTGGTTTCTGTTTCGTGTTGACTGATGTAGGACGCCTCAGTGCCTACCTCTCAACAGATCACTTCCTATCGACTTCAACACCTTATCTAGGAAGTTGATCCAGAAACACATCAGTACCCAGATACTTGCAGACATCAGTGGCAGGTAGTCTTGTGTTTGATCAGGGGTCTTCATCATTGGCTCCTGGTCGAATGATTCTACGAGTGTTCGACTTCAACTCATTTTATTCACACTCGCTAGATTGTACTGTGCATCTTAGGGACCATCATCATTATCGGTGGCCACCTTCGCGTCTGTTAATAGTTTTCATTATCGACTGGTAATCAGACGATTTCTCACATGTTCGACGACAACTCCTTCATTCACATGTTGAGAAATATGCAGTTTAAGTGAATCGGCGGTCAAGACCTTGGGGCAAAGGCTACATCATTAAAGTTGTTTTTCCTTCCCCAAGTTGCGATATTGTTTATGGAGACAGCTTCTTCAGCCTGATCATGTTATGACAGACACTTCCACATTGTGCCTATCGGTGGATAGATTCTTCATATCTCTATTCTAGAGAAATCATGTTGTTTAAGCTACTGAGCATGGGATATGCCTGACTCAAGGCAGATACTATATTTTCTGACATATGTTGTTGTTTCAGGTTTTCCTCAGTCTTTCAATCTCTTTATCTCTACACAAATTATAAACTATTTCGGCCATCGTCTTCGTCTCTGACCTCACACTTTAGGGGGCATCTGTTACAGGTCAAAATACCTCCTCATCAGCTCAGAAGGGAAGACAAATATGGAAGGAGTACAAAGACCTAAACTAAACCTATTTCTGCTAGGGTAATGCCTATCTATAACAATATAAGAGCGTTATAACGTAGTAAATCAGTGAATATGCCACGTTAGTGGCTAGGGCAACGCTCTGTTTACACTAAAGGGCAACGTTACCCGTGTTTTAAAATTGAATTGGGAAAAGCCCGCGGAGAATGATTTGAATCTCCGGCTTTCCCTCACAAGAGAGTCAGTTCACAAAAGAAACTACAGAGCACCAGTTCATTATTGGTCATTGCTATAACAAGACTAAACTCCAAAGGAGGAAAAAGCATAGAGATTAAAGAAACATCTAAGTTTTTTCCATTCCAAACTAGTGGAAAGAGAAGGGCAACAATGGCTTTCTCCCTCTCCTATAAGAAGGAGATGAAGGCTCTTAATTGAAGGTCGAAGGATTGCTAAAGGTTTTTGCATACTTGTGGAATAGAGAATAGTGTTATATTGTGAAGGCCAAGAGTCAAAGAGGTTCCTAGAGAGCTTGTTAACTTGGACTTCTTCACTTGAGAGATAAAAGAGATTGGGAGACTGAGGACTGCTTGGTACAACCGACGGTTGTAATCCTCCTTCTTTCAAAATCAATAGAACTGTGTTCGTTTTGTCCCTTCAATGCTTAATATTGTCATTATTGTTTGAACATTTACATAGTATGATATGAATGGCTCAGATGCGTATAACTTAGAAGTTCATTATATATTGACTTGATTGCTAGGATATATGTTATGTTAGAAATTACACAGGTGCTTTGACTGATTGCAGGACTAAGATTTGGAGCCGGTGAAGGACTCTTGCTTCGCTGCCTAGCGATCTCCAAAGGGACTTTAAGATTGTCAAAGAGGTAATTCTCTATTGCATTCCATCAAGTTATTTTAAGTTAATATGAACATGCTCACGCCATCTTTGTGAATAGCACAGCTAATCTTACTGTCTGCCTCGGGCACTGGAAAGCCCTGAGAGGGATATTCGAAAACCAACAACCCAAGCAGTTTACCCTATAGCATTGGAATGGGCCAATACGGGGCTGACACGTGGTAGCCCAGATTTTTCCCAGTTTGGACTTATTCCAAAAATTTGGGCATCAAGGAGGATCGAACCCCTGACCTCCTGGAATGGCTAAGTTTTCATCGGAGTTCATTCACCAGTCGAGTTACCACATCTTTTTTATTAAATGAAAAGATTACATTATATTTATTTGTAATGGGTTTGTGACCACCGGAAAAGGTTTGGACGGTCGGGGTCAACCCCACGACCACCGGAGCCTTATCAATGATATTAATGACGCACATATAGTATGGTTCTATACATATGTATGTTAACGAACCATCGGATAGGAACCTTATCGTATGGTTTAAATACCATGCCAAATATATATGTGTTACCATATATATATAAACAAACCGCCACATATATTAATTGTTTACCATATATGAAATGCAAGGGACGGAGGTGTGGTGGAATGGTCGGGTGGGGGTTTCGACCCGCCGACCTCCAAAATTTATATAACATAACAACTTCGCACAAGTCTGCTAGCCAGTACGCCATGTGGGTGAAGCTTGTAATCAAGCCACCCAAAAAATATTTTGCTGTGCAGAGCCGAATCTGCCCAGAACCAGTGAGTGCGTCGATCGAGGCAGTTTTGTTGCAGGAAAGGTGGTTTTGTGCAGGGCAGAGGTGGTTTTGGATTTCTCCAGGGGGTCTAGAGCTCACATTGGTGAAATATATGCAAGTTTATATTCGTTTCAACCAAAATTTCGAGCCGGTCATAATGGTGAGGTCCATTTTCTCATTTGAGTTTCTGTTTTTGAGCTCATACCTGTAAAATCATTTTGAAGACAAAATAAAATGGTTAGCACTGGAAGCTAAGGACCCGGAGACGTAGCCAGGAAGTCTGGTGAACTATGTTATTAAATTTTTGCTGTGTTGATGTGTTTGAATGTGTTTTCATTTGCTTATGTTGTTTATGTTATTCACAATATTTTCAATCTGTTGCACTAAATAAAATAAACTACTCACATAGACGTCAATAATACCTTTTTCATAAATACAGATCAAGTGGTATCAGAGCTTCAGGTTAACTTTTAAAGGTTTGACAATGTCATGTGAAGATTGAATGCTTACTAGGTCAAAGTCCAAACGAGGAGAAGGAGAAATTGTTGAAGCAAATCCAGAGATTGGAAGGGTGTTTTCACAAAAGAAGATGAAGGAAGAAAACGTATTGGGAACAAAAGCTCAATTAGTGGACAGCTTCATGACAATACGTGCGATGGTAGAAGAGATGCATAAAGAGTTTAAAAAGGGTAAAGGTGAAGGCACTTCATCACCTGAACCAGACAAAGAATCGAGGGAAAATACTCTTTCATTATGTCCACCATCTCCTCCATCATCACCATCATCATCATCATCGTCCTCTTCTCATAAATCTAGTTCTTCTAAAAAGAAGAAGAAGAAAACATCCTATTTGAACATATTAGATGTAAAATTTGATTTGCCAATTTATGATGGTGAGCTTAACGCTGAAAAGCTTGATAATTGGATAAGACAAATTGAAGTTTATAGCAGGGTACAAAAATTCGTTTCAGAAAGAAAGAAGATCTAACTTGCTAGCCTTCGTCTTGGAGGAACCGCACTTGTTTGGTGGGAAGGTAAGACACAAGCAGATCTTCAAAAATAGGGTAAAATCATTTTGACATGGAATGAATTTTATCCTTTGGCTTATATGCAACAAGATATGATGAGTTGGCAAACATTGCATCAGTTAAAGGGTCAAAGTGTGCAAAGTTACACTCAGGAATTTTGTAAAAGAGCTTTGACACTAAGCATATGATTGGACTCACCAGAAACTTTATTGAAATAAATAGGTGGCCTACATAGTTATTTGAGGCATACCATACTGATGTTTAATCCGACTAGCTTACATTATGTATCAGTTCAAGTAAATCATCAAGAAGCTAGGGGTAAAAATGTATCTCATGATGTTGGAAAGTCATCTAAATCTACTGAAATCAAGAATAAGGAAAAGAAGAAACACAAATGGAAGGAAGGGAAAGTGAACACCGTAAAGAAAGAAAATCCTACATGAACTCATTGTAAGAAAGAAGGACACGATGAGGCACACTATTGGGCACTGCATCCAGAATTGAAGCCTAAGAAGTTCGGTAATAAAGAGTGAAAAGAATGTTATTACTATGCAAAAGGACTTGGGATCAGATTCACGAGATGAAACAAAAATTATAGCTACAGGTATAAAAGGTAAAAATTCTCAAGCATCTACAAGTACTTCTTCTAATTCATTTGATAATGAAAATGATGAGAGGAAAAGAAATGAGATATTTCATATTAGAGTCATTTCCAGGCATACTAAAATTGATACTTTGTTTGATAGTGGCTCTCAAGTTAATTTGATTGCTAAATAAATTGTAAAGAAATTGGGTATTGAAATTAAACCTCATAAAAAGCCACACCCATTGGGCTGGGTCTATGATAAAACTAAACTGTAGGTTATGGAACAATGCAAACTTCATTTTTCAATTGGATCAGAGTTTGTAGATGAGGTTGAATTAGATATAGTCCCATTGGATATATGTGGAATTGTACTAGGGAGTCCATACTTGTATGATAGAGATGTTGTCTTATATCGAAGGGAGAATAAGTATCAACTCACTAAGGATGGAATCGAATATGTATTAAGAGCTCATGAACTCAAAGATAACTACACTCATAAATTTAGGACAGATGAAAATAATTATAAATTCAAGTAAACAATTTTTACTTATGATTGTAAAAGCAAAGGATCTTGATAAATCCGATGCTTTTCAAGGCTGTAATCCTAAACAGAAAGAAGATTTAGTTAAAGTTGTTTCTGATTATGATATTCTTTTTCAATAGCTTAAAGGGCTTCCTCCCAAGCGACAGATAGAACATGAGATTTATTTGCAGCCGAATGCTCCTCTTCCTAACATTGGAATGTACAGGATATCAGCTCTAGAGAATGCAGAAATAAAGAAGAAGGTACAAGAATTGCTCGATCAAGGGTTTATTCAAACAAGCACTTCACCATGCGGATCGCCTATTGTGTTGGTACGTAAGAAATATGGTTCGTGGAGAATGTGCATTGATTTCCGAGCATTAAATAACTTAACAATAAAGAATCGTTATCCTCTTCCTCAAATTGACGATTTATTAGATCAGTTGGAAGATGCAGTTTACTTCACTAAGTTAAAATTGCGAAACAACTACCATTAGATCAGGGTTTCATAACAAGATGTATGGAGGAATGTTTTCAAAATGAAGCAAGGACTCTATGAAGGGATGGTTATGCCTTTCGGCTTGACCAATGCTCCAGCTACATTCATGCGTGTCATGAATGATGTTTTTAGGCCATTTATAGATGATTTTGTAATAGTCTTCTTAGATGATATTCTTGTTTTTAGTAAGACATGGGATGAACATATAAAGCATGTAAAGAAGGTTTTAGATGTGTTAAATAGAGAAAATCTCTATGTAAAATTGTCAAAATGTGTTTGGCAGGACATCTTTAAATTATTTGGGTTATATTGTAGGGGGTGGTGAATTGAAGATAGATCCCTCTAAGGTTGAAGTCATTGTAAATTGGCCTATGCTCAATACTGCTATAGAAGCTAGAAGCTTCTTAGGGGTAGCACAATACTGGAGAAAGTTTATTTCTAACTTTTCTTTGATTGCAACTCCTCTACATGCTTTGAAAAGTGTGAAATAGGTTTTTTAGTGGGGAAGTAAACAGCAGAAAGCCTTCGACACATTGAAAGAAAGGATCAGTACAGTGCTAGTACTAGTACTGCCAGATCTTCAGCATCCATTTGAGATCGAGACAGATGCAAGTGAATACGCCATGGGGGCAGTGTTGATGCAGCACAAAAAGCCTATATGCTTTCATTCTGAGACATTCACATCAGCAGTAGTTAATTATCCTACATACGATAAGGAATTATATGCATAGTACAGAGTGTTAAAAAGTGGAAACATTACATAATGGGAAAAGAAACAATCATACATACAGATCTCAACCACTACAATATTTACACTCACAAACTAAATTGCAACAATCAAGACACTATCGTTGTATGGGTTTCTTATAGCAATTTCATCTTGTAATCAGATATAAGAAAGGCATAAATAATAAGGTTGCAGACATGTTATCAAGACCAATCATAAATACATCCACAATTCTTAAGCATAATTCAGTAATGCATGAAAGCTATATTGAACAATATGCTCAAGACACATATTTTAAGGATGTATATGCAACTTTAAGTCATGGCAAGCAGGTAGAAGAATTGGATTATTTCATAAAGGAAAAACTCTTATATCATTTGGGAAAATTATGCATTCCACAAACTGAAAGAGTTAATGTGATTTGAGAAGCACATACTTCTCTAATTTCAGGTCACTTTGGTGTAAGTAAGACAATTTCACAATTACAAAGATTTTGCTATTGGCCATGAATGAATGAAATAGTTTCAAGATATATTAAATGATGTACTATGTGTGCTACAAGAAATCCAAGTAACAGAAAATTAGGCTTGTAAAATCCACTTCCAATTCCTTCTCATCCTTGGGAAATTTTATCCATGGATTTTGTTGGGGGATTTCCAATGTCTAGAAAAGGTCATGCATACTTGTATGTAGTTGTGGGTAGGTTCAGTAAGATGTGTAATTTGACACCATGTACTAAATAGGTCACAACTGAATAAACTACAAAGTTTTTCTTTCAAAATGTATGGGTTAATTTTGGGTTACCCACCTCTATTGTATCTGATCGAGATTCTTGATTTGTCGGGAAATTTTGGTTAAGTCTATGGGAACTCATGGACACAAAGTTAAAGAAGAGAACGAAATTTCATCCACAAACCAACGGCCAGACATAAGTGGTAAACAGGACAGTGGTACAATTTCTTCAAGGTTATTGCAGCAAGCATCCTAAACTTTGGGATGACCATTTTTGTTATGTACAACATGCTTACAACCATGTGAAACATTCTTCTACTCAAAGATCTCTGTTTGAGAATTTTTTTGGTTTTGTACCAAATTCTCCCTTGGATTTTGTCTTTGGTAAAGACATAGCAGTTGATGGACACAACGATGTGGACAAAGCAACCAAGTTCATTGAACAGATCTAGGAAATTCACCAGGCAGTACAGGAACAGCTAGAAAAGAGCCAAGAAAAGTATAAAGCGAGGCACGAAAAGCATTGAGTTGAGCATAGTTTTCAAGATGGTGATCAAGTCTGGTTGTACATCAGAAAAAAAGACTTCAAGGGGAAGGTAAAAAGTTAAAACCAATTATATATGGTCCTTTCAAAATTCTTGATAAAATTGGTGAGAATGCTTTCCGCTTAGATCTATTAGCTTATATGTAGGTCTATTCCATCATAAATGTTGAAAAATTGTGATTATATGAGCCTTCATTGATTGAAGATCCAGAAGAGAAAAGTCAGGTACCTTCCATCGAATATTTTTCACCAGAGTATCTCAACGAGTTGCAGGAGGACACAGTTCTTGACAGGAGGATAAGGACTTCGCGACGAGGAGAAGTTGAGTATCTTTGAGTTGGGATTAAAGGTAAAAATCCAAGTAAATCAAGATGGATAGAGATTGGAAAAGTGAAGGAAACATATCCTCACGTACTCGACAGCTAAAGCCAACTTTTGGTGGTCCAAAAGCTTCCAATGGGGAGGAGTGATCCAAAATGGATTCATTTTTTCCTCGAGACGAAAGTCTTCAAATGCATATGAAAATAGGATCAAGTTGAAGTGTCTGTCGACAGGATTCCAACGGTGTGAACTGCGCGTAAAACCGAGTTCGTATGCAGAAGATATGGAAAGTCAACATTTATGACAAATTAGGGAAAAATGGCAAAAATTCGACGGTCAAAGTCAATGGTAAACGGTCAGGATGATGTCAGCAGGACATGTGTCATCCCGGGAACATGCCACATGTCTAGGGTGATGTTAGCAGATCGATGACATGTCAGAATGTGATTGGTTGGAATGGGCCAATCCGGGGCTGACACATGGCAGCCCAGATTTTGCTGAATTTGGCCTTATTTCCAAAAATTTGGGGGTCAGAGAGGATTGAACCCCTGACCTCCCGGAATGGCTAAGTTTTAGAGAGTTCGTTCACCAGTCGAGCTACCACATCTTTTGTATTAAAAGCAAATATTACACTGTATTTATTTATAATGGGTTTGTGACCGCCGGAAAAGGTCCAGAAAGTCGGGGTCAACCCCACGACCGCCAGAGCCTTATCAATGATATTAATGCTGCACATATAATATGATTCTATACATATGTATTTTAACGAACCATAAGATAGGAACCTTATCGTATGGTTTGAATACCATGCCAAATATATATATATGTGTTACCATATATATATATAAACAAACCGCCACATATATTAATTGTTTACCATATATGAAATGTAACGAACAGAGGTGTCGCAGAATGGTCGGGCAGGGGTTTCGACCCGCCGACCTCCAAAATTTATATAATACAACAACTTCGCAGAAGTCCACCAGCCAGTATGCCTTATGGTTGGAGCTTGTAATCAATCCACCCAAAAATTATTTTATTGTGCAAATACGAATCTGCCTAGAACTAGTGAGCAGGCGGGCCGAGGCAGTTTTCCTACAGGAACGGTGGTTTTATGCAGGGCAGAGGTGGTTTTGGATTTCTCCATGGGGTTTAGAGGTCACAGTGGCGGAATATAGGCAAGTGTATACTCGTTTTAACCGAAATTTCGAGTCGGTCGTAATGGTGAGGTCCATTTTCTCATTTGAGTTTATGTTTTTGAGCTCATCCCTGTAAAATAATTTTGAAGACAAAATAAAGTGGTCAGCACTAGAAGCTAAGGACCCAGAGACGTATCCAGGAAGTCTGGTGAACTCTGTTATTAAATTCTTGCTGTGTTGATGTGTTTGAATGTATTTTCATTTTCTTATGTTGTCTATGTTATTTGAATCTTTTCGATCTATTTCACTAAATAACATAAACTTCTCACATAGACGTCAATAATACCTTTTTCATAAATACACATCATTTTTCCCAAAAAAAATGTCGTTGATGGCCTCAAAACGGCTCTGGAAGTTTACGACCTGAAAAACTGCTAAAATTAGTAAATTGTGCTACAATTAAGGAAACTGAAAAACTGAAAGAAACAATGGTGGGGCCTGAAGTGGAATAGGTAGGTGGTCACAAATATCCACCTATATCATTCCTCCCCCCTTAGGAAGTAATGGTCCCCATTGCGTTGAGTTCCTCCATGAGATGATGAAACTTATGCTGAACTTCTGCTGAACTTGGTCCCTGGTGAACCACTTGCCTTGGTGCAGGAGTTGGCCAGCTCTAACAACCCGATACAGTTGGATCTTCTGCTGGCGAGTGTTCTTGATTTGCATGTACATGATACAATCTGTGGTGGCATGTTCCATGCAGTCTGGGTTTAACTCTGTTAGTGTGAGTTGTTTTGCAATTTCGAAGGTGTCCAATAGAGGTGGGAAGTAGGTCGAAGGCAGTCTACATTGAATATTGGATGTAAAACAAGGAATGGACGTGGAATAATGAGCTTGAAGGCATTGAACCTATAGCCTTGGTGATGGTGTACATCCCATATCGGAGTGGGCGAAGCTTGCGATGGTGTCTAGCGAGGCACTCCTTCTGCAAATGTAGCCACACTTTGTTTCCCACCTGGAAGTTGTGTAGCACCCGATGTTGATCATGTCATTTCTTGTACTTAGCATTGGCTTTGTCCAATATGTCATGAACCTATTGGTATATGTATTTAATACGCTCAATGAATTTGTTCGCTTTGTCAACTTTAGACTGGACATGAGCCGAATCATCTTGAGTAGCCGCAAATGGCATGGCTATGTCAATGGGACATAGTGGCTATAATCCCAAGCCCACCTGAAAGGAGATGTGTGCGATTGAGCTGTGGAGAGCCCGATTATAAATATGTTGGAACTTAGGGAAGGCTCTCATCCCATGTGCATATATTATTGGAATTGTATATGCACAGAATGCGTATGATAATCTTGTTGACGACTTCTATCTAGCCATCAATTTGGGGATGGAACATTGTGGACTTGGTGAGCTTGGTGTCCAACATTGACTAGAGGCTGGACCAAAATGTGTTGAGGAACCTGCTATCCCGATCTGAGATAATATACTATGGGATCCCAAAGTGCACCCACACTCGTTCAAATAATAGTTTAGTAGTGGTTTTTATTATGATATTCTTCTTGCAAGCTGTCATAATGGCCATCTTCAAGAATATGTTGACGACCATGAAAATACAGTCATTTACATGCTTATTATAAGGAAAGCTCGACATTTAATCAACGGAGATGGATTCCCAAGGTCGAATAGGGGTAGGTAACGGAGTATAGAGGCCTTTCTTATTGATGGTCAGTTTGGCAGTGACGCAAGTAGTGCAGGATTTGATGTACTTCCCGACATCCTGTCGAAGGTTCGCCCAATATAAATACTTTTTCAGTAATACCACTGCTTTCTCAACCCCGAAATGACTAGCGAGTCAACTGTAGTGCGCTTCCAAAATCATCTTGGCACGCTTGTTGGAAGGAACACAAAGGTGTCCCAAGTGACATAACAATGCATCCTAGAGGTGAAAATTTGGAACTTGCATACCCTCCAAGTGTGTCTTATATGTGTGGCCAAATTATGGATTGCTCTCGTAGAAAAGAAGCCAATCAGAATTCTCGTGCCCACAAGAGTTCAGAACGGTGGTGAGCACCACGATGGTCAACTAAGGTAGTCTACAACATTATTGGTGCTTCCCTTCTTGTACTTGATGTTCAAATGAAACTGTTGCATATATGTGGACCACTTCTAATGGCGATCGTTCTACAACTTCCCTTCTGTCTGTATGAACTGCAGGGGTCAGTAGCCTATGTGGATGATCATTTCCTTCCCAAAATGTAATGCTTACATTGTCGACATATATTTCTTTGTCATAAGTGGGATACTTGTGGACTTTTTTAGATAATGTCTCACTGTGATATGCCACTAGATGCCCCTGTTGAGTAAGAACTACCCCAATAGCATAGTCAAAGGCATCTGTCTTGATCTCAAATGGTGCAAGTATGGTAATGTGAGCACTAGGGAAAATCAGAGGCGATGTTTCAATTCCACGAATGCATTCTGTTGAGATTCCGACCAAAATCATTTTTATTTTTCTCCTCCCTTGGTGACTTGACTAAAGGGCCAAGTGACATGAGAGAATCCCAACACGAACTTGCTGTAGAAATTAGCAAGACCCAGAAAGGTGTGAAATCTATTAGAGCGGTTGGGGTTGGACAATACCGAATGAGTTGGATCTTCGTTGGATCCACATGCACCCCTCGTTCATCTAATGTATCCTAGATATTGATCTTGGTTCATGCCAAAAGTGCACTTGTCCAAGTTGGCACACAACTTGTGTTGCCGTAGTGTTTGGAGGACTTGTCGAATGTGGTGGAGGTGCTCTTCCCAAGTCTAGATGAAGATCAGGATGTCATCCAAGTACACTACTACAGATGAGTTGGTGAATTCCCATAAGATGTCATCCATCAACCTCATGAAGGTTGCGGGAGAATTCGTCAACCTGAAAGGCATGACCAGCCATTTGAAAAGGCCCTCCTTGGCTTTGAAGGAAGTCTTCCACACATTGAAGGGTTCGATTGGTACTTGGTGATACCTAGACTTCAAGTTGATCTTGCTGAAGGGTGAAAGCATGAAGATGGGTTACACTTTTGGGCCAAATGTGGCGATGAAATTTCAAGTGTTTTCTCTTTTATCGAATTGAAGCCCTCAAAATTCATATAAGCATTATGAATTTTAATTCGGAGTAAAGAGACAAATTGTGGAGAATTATCTTGTTGTCCTAATGATATTTTTTGCAAAAATATTTAGTCTCGTATAGTATTTCAATTTTCCATTAAGTGAAATTCTTTTCCTTGCAAATTTCCACACCTCTTAAAATATATGTGTGTGTTCACATAACATAACTTAGTCTAAAATGTGTAATATATATATATATAAGCATGATATACACAGAGAGAGCTAATTTTTATTAAAAAATTATTTATTTATGCAAAAATATATCTTTTAATATTTTTCGAAGTTTGCGAAGTAATATTTCAATTGGATTTTGCAGACACGTGTTCACATAAGGTTTTTTTCAACTATTTAAATACATTGAAAAACCAAAAGTACCCTTTTGAAGAGGACTCATAAACAGAGAGAGTGGTATCTTTTGAATTTTTTTCGTTGTGGATATTTTATCATATTGATTTTTTATTCAGCCTCTTTAAAATAATTCAAAAATATTTCAAGCATTATATTTAAAATAAATTAGATGAAAAATATCATATGAATTCAGAAATATCAAATTCATATGCCATTGGATAGAGGATTCCTGCATGAATCCAACGTGGTCATCTCCTCCTCCTAAGTACAAATTTACCCCTAAGTTTGTTAGGGTACAAAATGGTGTTGCAAGAAAATTTTCAGAAGAGGTGCTGAAATTGTGAATTTTAGTGCTTAAGAGGCTTGATCGAGTGCTTTAAGTACTCAATCTGGTGCCTAAATTTCAAATTCAAATAGATCGATTAAGCGTTAAAGTAACCCTTGAATGAGTTGTATAAGTGGTTAAACAACGGTTCAATCGAGCCATTAAAAAGTCTAACCCACCAACCCCCTTACCAACTTTTATTAATGTTAATAATGGTAAATGATACGGATCAAGGGCTTGATCGAGCTATTAAATCAAGTTATAAAATGTCTCGAAAGAGGTTTGTTTAAACGCTCGACGAAGCTATTTTTAATCACCTCAACAACTCGACCAAGCACTTAAAAATTGCTCGAACGATAATATAAAATTTCTCGATCGAACATTCATTTTTCACCAAAATTATCCCTCATTTCTCTAAAAAGTGTAACCCAACCCCATTCTTTGACCCTGTATAATCCACTAACACTAGGGGGTCTCCTTGGCAAGAAGTACCGATTTGACCTCACGTCGTTTGGGATAGGAGCCCCATTCGAGAAATCGGTATAGATGCCATCGTGTGTGTGTTTTGATATTGTTCTGGAAGCTTGATGATGTCCCCGTCACACTCTCTAGTCATCTTTGTATAGATTTAGATGGTTAATGATTGCCATTGATTTAGATCAAGCGTCTATGAAGCGTTTAGACATATATGACCAAAAATTGTTCTGTTATTCCAATCCTTCAAACTCACAACGATTAATTAGGATGCACGATTATAATAAAAAATAAATCACTATCATGAATGAAATTTATTCATATAATCAATTTTAAATGGTCAATAATAGTCTACATCCCTAAAATGTTGATTTTGTTTCAATGTTGAAATTGCTTGGCTTTGACTTCCATTTTCGTTGGTGATTCTTATCACAACTTTGATATGGTTTCCATTGTGTTATATTCATGTAGTCTTATATATCCTCCAACACAAATTTAACCTCATATCAATGCACTTTCACAACTAATCAAAATTATTTCCCATCCTCATTTCTTTCAAGCTTGATATGATCTGAATTTCACAAGTGCGATTGCGACTTCATAGTGCATGGTCACACTTTAACTTCATTGTAACTGAGTTTAGAGGCCTGTAGCCACCACATCTCTTCTCAGAGATAGCTACCAGCGCCCTAGCTAGTTTTATTTCCATTCTGTTTGTAAGCGAATTTCAGTTCTTTGATATTAATGAAATGAAGTGTTATTTCCGCTGCATCTCTGTATTTATGGTTATATGTTTATTCTGTTGCGTTCCTGCATAAATCCGAACCAGTGGTATCAGAGCGGTCTGCTTTTTCTCGATCCTTCTTTGCATGTCCCCAACGAGGTCGGGGAATAAGGAGCTAGGGCTTGATCTGGTGGAACCTTTGCAAGATCAGCCTCGCAAACCTCGACGGACGCCCATGGGGGATGAAAAGAAAGATGAGGGAGCAGAAGATCCTATCAAAATATTGCTCGAGGAGGCCCTCGAAAAACAAAGGAACGCGATGATGGATAGCTTTGCTCAGATCCTTCAACGGCTGCCCACCGGCGGCGCATCTGCATCCAGTAGCCACTCTGGAGTTGCGACTCCCTTTAAGGTACAAGTAAATTTTGACATTCCCATATTTGAGGGTCAAATAGGCGCAGATGCCGTAGATAGATGGTTGAATCTATTAGAAGGATATTTCTCTGTTCATGACTTTTCAGACCGGGAGAAGATTATTTTTGCACTCCTGAGCTTTCGGTGGTGATCATAATCTCTGATATATTATGTGGCTGGGCTTTCAGTGATCCTAATCTCTAATAGGCTGAGCTTTCGGTGGTGATCATAAGCTCTGATATATTTTGTGGTTGGGCTTCCAGTGATCCTAATCTCTAATATGTTATTTATTTTGGGTATTGCTACATTGTATATATCTAAAACTTATAGATATATAATTCAAATTTTTTTCAATAGTGAAAGTATAAATATATTGATCCATAAACAATTAAAGTTTACAATTAAATTAAATAATGAAATATATATATATATATATATATATATATATATTGATTTACACCATCAACAAGACATCAGTTACACTAGACAACCAAAGGTTATTCAACGCTCAACAAAAATTACAACAACCTCTTTTAAACGATTCGTATACACTAATGAACCTCCATCAATTACTATAAGATGTGCATAGATTAAGATCACATCCAACAATTGTAATATGGTGTCCACATATTAATATAAATGAAATAATCCTTCAGTGATTAGCATTTGGTGCACATAAAAGAAACCTATAACTATCAACATTTACACATATTGTCACAATGTCTATTCTTTAGACATGCGCTCTTTCCCTACACACAGTGGCTCAAAAAAAACCTTCCAACTCACAATAAATAACATTTCTTCAACATTCATAAGTCATTGTAATAGACAAGTTAAAAAACAAGTGAATCCACCTTTGCAGTGTCACTATGTTCTCAAGTCTCAGAAACTCGATCCAAATACATCAGATCCATACTTTCGAAATATCACAAGGAATATATCAGATCTCTGCCAGCTGAACCATTATTGGGCTAGTGGTGATCCCTAGGCCAAAATGTCAATCCAAATTGATCTCTCAACGATGCATTCTAACTTATTAGCAACAATATTTGTGTACTCTAATATGCAAACTAAGTTAATCATTCAATCAAATTATTGGGCACTTTTACTAGAACAAACAATGGAGATAATTAAGAAACTTTGATCACGTCATTCCATAAAGAACCTAAACTTCATATGCATAGATCAATCACTCAAGTGGGAACTTATTGACTGATTTAATTGAGAATTTTTAATCTCTCCACCATTGAATTAACAAAGGAAAAAACATAAAAAATTTGATGGTTTTGTTTGACTAGATTAACTAGACATTAATTACCTTCGATCGCATTGCCTATTTAATGGTTTTGTAAGCAATGTTTTTAATTTCTTCACCTACAGGTTAGGTAACTCGGTTCCCAAAGAAAAATAGGTGATTTATAACTCAATATGGAAAGTAGGTGACTCATTTTGTAGTGCGGGTTGGTTAGAAAAAAGGGTGCATTATCAGGAAAACTCTGTCAAAATGCTTCAACACTTTACCAGGCATCTCCAAAGCCTATCCAACTTCCTCTGCAAGCATCAAAGCAAGACTCCAAATTGCCAGATACCTCTACATCTTCCTACAATTTTGCTTCCAATCACAAAGAATGTGATAATATCATTATCCAAGCTGACATCAAAGCCAACAAACTAACCATAATGCCAAGAATAACATTGTCATAATCCCCAATAGCTTATCATATGTGTCATTCCAAAATCCTAGGATGGTTGAGGATAACTTAAGCCTCCTTAATAGTATTATGTTTACCTTTATGTGTAGTCAATGCATGTTTCCAAACCGAAGTAAAAAGGTGAAGTTGGAATTAAGTGTTCTGAGGTTAAATAGAAAATACCATGACCTTAAGGTAGAAATTGTGATGTACAAACAAGCTAACATTTTATGCATCTGTTACATATGTTGAAAATAATTGTATGTGAATGCATTTCAATATTGTGATGAGACAAATAAGAACATACTTTGGCATAAGAAATTTTTTTTTTTATGGTGTAAATTTGAGGTCTATTATTGTTGAAGTTCAACAAGAAATTTCAGCACTTACACTAGTGTGGGACCACAGGTCTTAGTAGCACCTACACTGGCGTGGGAAAAATTTGGTGCATGTCTATTTTAGTTATCCCTTAATTAATATGGACAATAAAATGTAATCTAATTTCAAAATAACTTGTAATAGTTAAGTGATTGTGATAAACTTAGTTAACTCATGAATTTCGAGTTGAGGGTAGTTGGTGAGGCATGTAGAGTAATTCTAGTTGTAACAGAGTTCGAAGTGCAGTGGTGCATTAGTTAATGCAAGTTGTAATCACTTTAACTCAGTTAAGTGAGTTAAAGTCAATGGTGCTAGTTGTAACTGTTTCATACAGTAGTGAGAGATTAAGCGAATTAAATATTATTTAACTCACAATCAATGATCTCACATGCAACTAAGGATTTATTATTATTAGCTGCATGCATGTCAGTTCCAGTGGATACCCAGTTGAGATCTAGGAGAAAGGGATGTTGACTATCAGTTGTAGGATTATTGGGATGCACCCATGCAACAAAACACCCATTGGATTGGCCATGATTCTTGCGCAGTCAAGGAAGACAAAAATTCCTAAAATATAGGGATTGCATTCCACATGAATTGCGCAAGAAAGGTAGGTTGTTTAGAGGTTGAGAATTGGCTAAGTGTTGGTCATTTTTGTCCAGGACAGTGTGAGACAATTAGCTGAGTACAGGAGGGCTCTTGTGAGAAGAGTTGTATGTAATTGTTTCATGTATCCATGCTGAATATACAATAGAAGATAGTGGGGTTTTGAGCAGCAAGCTTTCGCTGGGAAATTATCTGTGTCGTGGTTTGATTGATTCTTCTTTGCTTCATGTGATTGGTGATTGTATTTTTAATTCCGCAATTGATTTGTAGAAGTGATTCAGTATCTTGCTTTAGTAAATTGTTAGATCAGATTGAATCCATGATATACATGCTTGTTGTATAATTTCTACAATTACACCCTCTACATATAATCCTCTAGTACTAGAAAAAATATCTATTAAAATTTAGAGTTGTTAGCTAAAAACTTCCTTAATCAGGCTACATATGCCCCTCTCTAGAATCTTTATGACACTTTGTACCTTTCACAATATGCCACATCAATAAGACTGCCAAATCATCAAAATCTCCCTAACAATCTAGATTCCTTATAAAACTAGGACACTTTATTTTACATGAAAACTCACAATTTCTAAATTTATACAAATTTTATTTCAGGGAAATATCTCCCCCCTGGAAAATTTCATGACCCCCTTGGATCTAGTCAAAATGGTTGCCTAGGGGTTGATGCTCCAACATCATTAACCATGTATATTCACCCCACTTTACTATGTAGATTATTATCTCATAAATAAATATGTTTTGTTACAATACCATGACTTATCATTATCACATGCCAAAAAAAACTATAACTCATTTCATATGACATTTGTTTTCATGTGAGATTTTTTTTAATTGATTAATTTAATTAAAAGGGAAGAAAAGGCAGTTCTAACTACTTTTAAGATAAATCTCAATCTTTAATTTGTAACTATTATTAAAATTAGTATAGCCATATAAATTGAATGGTTGGTAAATACTGCTAAGAATTAATCCATAATAAGTGTCAAAGCACTTTCACAATACATCTAATATTGTTAAAATAAAAATAAAAAAGTCATGGAACTAACTAAGTTACACCTGAATCATTTTTTACTACTGGACTTGTTGGCTAGAATATAATGGAAAACACATTGACAATAGCAGCAGTAAACAAAAATACCATATGTAGATTGCCCAAAAAAATTAGAAAACCCATAAAACCAAAATATAACCTATATTCATCCCAAAAAAATGAGATTACTTGGCTCTTGGAGCGTCATGTCCATTTCCTGAAGGTGGAGGAGGGAGAAGTCCCTCATGAATGTGTGCTTCTATATGGGCCAACTTTCCCTCCAATACATCCACTCTTGCTTGGAGCCTTCTCTAAACTTGACGTAAGGATACCAATTTATCCATCATGTGCCATTGATTATGCTAAAGGTCATTCATGCAAGTAATGATTTCATTTCGGTCATCATGTCGGTCACAGGCAAGTTGCTCCAATATGGTAGTGACCTATTGAATTTGGTGTTCCGGTGAATTGAATGGAGGTGGCAAGTCAATTCCACGAGGGGAGGGAGGTGGCTATTTGTCTATCTCCTCCCTAAAGTATCAAACTTCTGCATGATGATCTTCTCGCTAGTTGCGAGGTCCCATGCCTATGTGGGCACAACCTCTTTGGCGTTGCATGATTCATAGACAGTCCACTAAAGATCGCCAATTCCACACCCTACACTCAGAGAAATTGACGCCCACACTTTCAGTGCAGGGATACCAAGAAGAATTATAGAATTTTGCACTGTAATAAAGTTGACACCTAGTTGCTTCCAACACTGACCAAATCTGGAACCAAATGTGACTCACGGTCCCAAAATGGAGAGGGGAAACCCCATAAACAACACCATTACCTCCCCATTTTACCACAAATATGGAACACCAGACAAAGACCAAGGCGGGCCAACCCTCGACAAACCTAAACTCATCCACAACTACCCCAAGCTAAATAATTTTACCACAATACAAATTAACAACTTAGAGAGGAGAAAAAATATGAGCAAACCTGAAGGCTGGGGGGAGAACTTAACTAGTGAATTTGGAAAATAAACAGTCGCACACATAATTACTATAACCGCCAGCTCCAGCTGTTGAATGCTTCGCCCCAATTTCCTACTCCTACTGAATTTGTGTTCAAACTACCATGAGCCAGGGTCCCAAGTGGATTTGTGTTTAACTTATACCACGATAGGGGATGAGCCTCCAAGGTCTAAAATGATGTTTGTTCAAATAATTACAATTTGGGGAGCCAGGGATGGAAAAGGGAATAAGACACCCAATAATCCTCTGAAGAAGTTACCTACCAGTTTCCCTTCGCCCATTACCATGCTAATCCAATGACCATCTAAGAGTTCCCACATACAACATATACCATAGTGCCCTTCGAGAACCATTTGTTGCCCCCTGAGGTGTGTTGAACACACTTCATGTTAACGTGTGCCACGTGGGTGGGGGTTAAATGCCCCTCCTTGTCTTTTGCTTAACATTGGGGTCACTCCTATGACGTATATTATTATTATCATTATTATTATTATTATTATCAAAATAATTAATATATAACTAACATTTTTTTAATTTGTCATATTAATTGAAAGAGAAAAAGTGGTATAACTACTTACTCATGTGAAATGACACTCGTTCACATAACATTTTTTTAATTAATCATATTAATTGAAAGAGAAAATGTGGTATAACTACTTTGGAGATAAATCTCAACCTTTAATTTGTATATACTACTAAAAATATTATAGAATATTCTATGATTATGTATACCACTGAAAATATTATAGAATATTCCATCTAAGTTCAATTCTATTTATAGTCATTAATAAATAAATTAAAATTTTAAAACTCAATTCTAAAATACTAGTGACTATCCACATAAACTAAAATATTTTGATTACATCTAGAAAAAAAATGGAGTTGTCGAAAAAAAATGGAGTTGTCTTTAGTGCGATTTTTTGGAGTTTCGAGTGTCGGTAAAATCTTGATTTTTGTTATTTAAACTAGTTTTTTTTACTATATATATGGATTCAGCACCCTAAAAAACCCTTAAAGCACTTCGATTGTGCAAGGTTACCCATCAAACTTATGTTTTCAATGAATTCCAACCAGATTTTAAAGAATTTAAACCCAAAAAATCCACCTAAAAAGTTTTCAACAAATCACACTAAAAACTACTGAAAAAATTTATCATATCACATTTAAAATTACTAAAAACCCAACCATAAAATTATATTAGAGATTATCTTTAACTCGGTAGCCAAACTAGATGACCATAGTTATATAGATTTCTAGCTTTACTTTAAAAAAGGAAAAACGAAAAGACGGCAATTACAAATAAATTACAAACACAAATAAATGCCGTAGTCTAACTAGCCAGAGGAATCGCCCTGAAAATCATGAAAATTCCGATAAGATTCTCAGAAAATCTAGCAGAATTTTTCTAAATCCATGTTATAACTATCAAAGTTTAATATTTTGGGTGTCCTACAGGTTTTTGATGGTGCTGAATCCATTTTCAATGTCAAAATCAGGATTCAAACACTGTTTCTGCAAGATTTTTTAAATTTTTTTGGCCCGGATTCCAGCCAATTTTGACCATCCGGGCAAGTCCGGGCAATTCCTCCTGCTCGTTAGACGAATCCCAAATCAATGATCTCGTCGCCGCCAATCAATTATGGGCTTCAACAAAGCGAGCAATGTGTTGAATAAGTGTCTCTGTGGACTCCGCGTCCTGCTTTAAGAAATAGAAACCATGGTTCTCCTCTTCAAACGCAATCATCTGAGCCGTCTTACCGTGTTTGAGAAGACTCTCGTAGTATGCCTTTGCCCGGTCTCTCAGCAAATCACGCCCCCCTATCACAATCAACAGCGGAGGCAGATTGGCCTCCCCCAAAGTCGGGTAATCGGAGGAGGCGGCGAATGGATTGCTGAAAGGGTGATCCTTATCAGCCCCTTCAGGCAGAGCCATCATCCGATTCCTAACATTTTCTTCCAAGGCCTCCGGTGATTCGATCTCCGACTGAGTGCGTTGTTCTCCAAAAAAAGAAGGTTGCACCATAACCGCCCCTTTGATTCTCAGAGGATTATAGTCGCTGCCCTTCACAATCACATGATGCACGATATTTCCACCCGCGCTGTCGCCCACTACAAACACCCTGCGGAAGTCAGCGTGGGACTGAAGCCACGGATCCCCATTTATTCCGTTGTCGTTGTCTGTCTTCGTCGCTTGAGAGCGGAGCCACGACAGGGCAGTGAGGCAATCGTCGTAAGCAGCCGGGAGGCGGTGTTTAGGAGCAAGCCTGTAATTTACGGAAACGACAATTGCGCCTGCCGCAGCGGCCATTCTAACACACAGCGTGTGAAAAGGGCGCCACGCCGGAGAACCCATGATGAAGGCACCGCCATGGAAATAGAGGCAAACGGGCATTCGCTTGCTCTCGTTGTGATGGGGTTGAGTCGGAGGAAGAAAGATGCGCACCCACAGGTCGAGATTGTGATCCAAGATTACGTCCTTGGACGCCACTCCGCAGTCCCCAGGTAGCGTGCCTTGCGGGGATGGCAGGACAGGCGTGGCCAGCTCTTCTAACACCATATTAATTACTGATTTTTCCATCAATTAACAGAATACAATATATTGACTAATGGGTATGAAATGGAATGGGGAAGCGTGGTAAGAGGGAACGCAGGGGTGTGAATATATAGAACACGCGCACTCTAATTTTGACTTTACCACATCGTAATTTGATCAAATAATCGCACAGTCGAGGATTAAGAAGGGACTATACGCAACAAGCGTGCAGAGTCGGTAATGTTTCAGCACGGAAATTTGTCTGTTGTGCTTCTAGATGACTGTCGATGTCGATTGAGACGTAAGAATTTAATACTCGCGTTGCGTTGTTTTATTGTTCAGATTCCTCTTCCTTTTCCGAAATGTAACGATATGTCCAAACGCTAAAATGGAACGATAGGAATTTGGGTACATTTGCGTATAGGAATAGAACTTCAGCGACCTGTATATCAAATCAAAGCGATGTCGTGCATCACCCCGACTTTCTGATCCGTAAAAACCGGAAATGAAACTTAACGCAACGACTAGGGGTTAAATGGATATCAGTCGGTGGAAAGGGTCTGTTCCGATTGGAGAATTTTTTTGGTAAACCAAAACAAAAAAATTTAATGATTTTATATTCATTTAAAAGTAGAGGTGTCAAAGTTGGTGGTAAGTTGGTGGTAAGTTACATCTTTTTGACTAGTTCCATAGTATTACACATAATTCAAATTAGGTATCCTAAATCTTGGTAACCTTTATGAAACAAAAACTCCACGTAGGCTTATAGCGACTTGCCATTGTATAATATGTTTTAATATTTTATCATGTAATTATGTTGATAATAGAGTATTTTCTTCTATTTAATGATTAATAGATAGATAGTAGCGATTTTATCTTTGATAATATCACCAAATGATTTTAATATTAGTTATTATAAAGAGTTGAGATTTTTTTTTAGTTTTCAATTTAATTAAAATAAAATATATATATAATATTTTGACTATGAGATGTGTTTTTTTAAGTATATGGTATTGACAAGTCATGGTATTGGTTTATGGTATTGTAAGAAACTTTATTTGCAGTGTAAAAATATGCATGATAAAGTGAGGTAACTCTTCATAGTTAAAAATATTGTTATATATATGTGTGTGTGTGTGTGTATGTTAACTCACGTATCAATTTTTCTTTATAATTACTACTAATAATATTAATTTAAATTAAAGTAATAATTTAATTGGAACTAAGTCCATAAAGCATTTTTGAATTCAATTAAGGTTTTTCTACATTGAATTTTTCTAAAATCTTCATGGTCCCCCTTGAGAGGAGGAGGTGCCCTCTCCTTTAGCAATGTTGTGGGGGCCACCCAACCAAACAAACTCCTAGCAAATGCAACTGAACAAACTCCCCACAAATCTATTAATATTAGTGCCAACACAAAATTTTACAAAATTTTACCCCTCCTTTAGTGACTCCTACAATTCCATGAAAGGATGAGCAAGAAGAGGTTGATCAAGAAAGTTAACAAATGAAGGAGGTTGAAAACACAACCTCATGTATCTCTCAAACAACAAAACCCCCATTGCATCAAATAGTTTTAGACAAAGTTGGAGAGAAAATCCAATAAATGAAGAACCACACAAATTAATCATTGTTCCATCAGGACGCGTCCCCTAGGGTGGGGTGCACGCACCCCATGCTTCCCACACACCTGGGATGGGGGGATGCTTGGGGGAGTGTTTCCTCAATGTGGGGGGCACTTCTCCCCAAAAGGGGTGCTTTTAGATGCACCTCCTCAAAAGGGGGCGCCCAAAAACATCCCTTTTGAGTTTCAAGAACTTTTGTGTGACGTAGTTTACCCAGCATACAGAATGACCTAAAATCCGGTAGAGATTTTGAAAAAATTTGACAAAGATTTATCATAATCTTGTTTACAATTGTTAAACTTCAGTATTTTAGGTGCCCTAAGGGTTCTTGATAGTGGTGAATCCATTTCCACTATCAAAAATGCAATTCAAACACTCCAACTACCTGAGTTTTTGAATTTTATTTTACTGGATTATGGCAAAAAACTACCATCCGGGCTATTCTGTAGGGTAGACAACTCCCTTTTGTGTGGGGAAGCCTAATATGTAAGTCTATGGCCCTATTATTGCTATGCAATTTAAGTAATGTTATTTTCTTAAAGTGAAAGTGATAATCTCCTTTATCTTTCATTATTATCATTTTACTTAAATTTTTAACATTACTATCAAATGACTTAACATAATTTAGGTAATGTTATATTCTTAAAGTGAAAGTGACAATCTCCTTTATCTTTCATTATTATCATTTTACTTAAATCTTTAAGGTTATTATCAAATGACTTAAGATATTTGAGATTGGTTCCGACCTCATTGGATTTTATAGAGAGAAAGTAGAATTTTAGATCTCACACAAAATCCATGGGACTTAATAGTTTTTCAATATTTTAAGATTGGGGGATTGCAACGTTTCCATTGAGTATTTAATCAAGAGCACCAAGCCTTCTATGTACCATGATGTTAGTGGCATTAGTTATCATGACCCTACTAAAAATATAACCATCATTGAAACAAAATATTGACTTGAAATGCTACATTTTTTCTATCTTATTTGAATTATTAGAGGGTGATATTGACTAGAAGATGTCAATATAGGTAATGATTTTGATTATATGTAGATATTTTATGTAGCATGATATTTTTTGGACGTTAGAGGCCATCTATAGCCTATAGCATGTTTGTTAATGTATTTACAATTTATAGATGGATTGCACTTGTGCTATTTTGGTCGTGTACACTCTTGCATGCTATATAAATGAGAACTTTTGCTTGTTTGTGTATAAATGGTTTGAATTCATATGGGTGCACATGAATATATATGTTTTTATTTAAGATTTGAATATTTTTGTGTATAAATTATTTGAATTAATATGGATGCACATGATTATATATGTTTTTATTTAAGATTTGAATATTTATGTGTTTTTGATTGACTATTGTTTTGCTTTTTTTATCTATTTTGGTCTGATTTCGATTTGCCAGGGTTTTTTGGTTTTATCACATATCTATTCTAGTATATTTTGGTTAATATTAATTAGGTTCTAAAATAATGATGAATTTATATTTTAAATCCATTTACATTTTATAATTAAGAATAATAAATTTAATTTTTACATTAATATAAATTATTTAATGATAAAATTAATATAAATTTTTAATGATAAATAATAAATATAAATAATGTATTTCATTATTAGAAATTTTACTTCTGTGATCCATAAAACGTATAAAAAAAAATTCAGTGATAATCACATCCAAGAATATTTTGTGGACGCTATCCAGTGTGATTCAAAAGGCATAGACAAAATATTTTTGAATGTGATTATGACAAAAAAAAAAATATATTTATACATGTATTTCAAATACATTATTTAATTTAATTGTATATTTCAATAGTTTATAGATCAATATATTTATACTTTAATTATTGAAAAGTAATTTGAATTATATATATGAGAGTTTTAAATATATACAATGTAGCAATAACCAAAATAAATAACATATTAGAGATTAGGATCACTGGAAGCTCAGCCACAAAATATATGAGAGATTATGATCACCACCGGAGGCTCAGCCACAAAATCAATTGTTGATTTTGTCACTAAATCTTTAACTTTGTAGTTGGACTAGACGACCGAATATCTACAATCAGATTAGATTCGAGATACTCTGTATCCAGCTTTCTAAATCTAAATCTAGAATCATATTAGATTGAAGATGGTATATATCCAGTTTTCTAGCTTTATTTGAAGAAAAATAACAAAAACAAAACGGCATGCAAATTACAAACAATGATCAATTATGGGCTTCAACAAAGCGGGCAATGTGTTGAATAAGTGTCTCTGTACACTCCGCGTCCTGCTTTAAGCAATAGAAACCATGGTTCTCCTCTTCAAACGCAATCATCTGAGCCGTTTTACCGTGTTTGAGAAGACTCTCGTAGTATGCCTTTGCGCGGTCTCTCAACATATCACGCCCCCCAATAACAATCAAAAGCGGAGGCAGAGTGGCCTCCGCCAAAGTCGGGTAATCGGAGGAGGCGGCCAGCGGATTGCAGAAAGGGTGATCCTTATCAGCCCCCTCGGGCAGAGCCATCATCCGATTCCTAACACTTCGTTCCAAGTCCTCAGGCGATTCGATCTCCGACTGAGTGCGTTGCTCTCCACCGAAGGAAGGT